>CAMZMU010000064.1:22299046-22733772 GCA_947311845.1 Poa pratensis
TTTTAATATTTATGGAGGTTGTGGTCCATGATGGAGTTATTCGCGAAAAACCTACCACTCCGAAGAAGCACGTGAATTCATCCAAGGTTTGTCTTATCAGCTTTCGTCGATGAGCTCAAATTACTTAGATGGTTTGTTAGACTTGTCCATTTACCACATACTGCTTACAGGATACTCCCAAAGCCATGCTGCAACAATTGGATCTGTACTTGTTACAGATGTGAAGAATGGTACTAGAAGGGAAGGATGGGATAAATCTGAAGTAATAGCCAGATTCCTCTGATGTTTTCTTTTCCAAATGTTATTCCTCTGATATTCCAGTCATGAATGAGTACCAAAGTCATTCTTTCACACAGAAATCAGTTTTCATTTGAAATCGTCATCTTTTTTCTGAAGGAGCAGCCTAGCCCATGAATTCTGGATTTTAGTTCAGATTAGCTTTTCAGTTACATGATCTTGCGTAATGCTAGCTTCCTGTTAAAATCTGGTCCAGTTTTCAGTCCCTCTAAATTGATAAAGTAATAGTGACCTAACATGAACACGACCTGTATGAGGATTGTTTCACACTTCGAAAAAATGTGGCCAATTCAATCTTAATGTTCAGATGCTCTTGTGCTCTTTCATAAAGTTGAAATCCATCTTGATGTTTCAAGACTAATTTGATAATTAGCATTGAGATTTACCCTATCATGGTTTAGTTCAGAAGTAGTATATTAACTTTGTAGATTCCTATTAAAAATTAGCCGAATGCTCAGATAATCCTTTACAAGTTTGAACTTTGAAGTATAAGGTATGGCACAAAATATGAAATGGATCCTAATGAATACGCAGAATCCAGCTATGATCCCATGTTCCCATCATATAGAGTTCTGTGTTGCAGAGTTTTTGGCCTCACACTTTCCACTATGATTGTCCTGAGCAGGTTTATTTCCACAAGATACCTGATGAAGTTGTTGATAGCCTGGTAAGTTGGAAAAACACAACCATTAGTTCAGTTTTGGTATGATGTGCAGTGCTCCTTCCTGGTTTCTCAAAAAACGAAGTGTAAGTTTTGGAATATGTTGCACTCCTCTCGTCATCTGATTTCTCAATGAAACATTTCACTTGTGTATGTTTCAGATTGAGGAGGGTGATGTCTTCTACGTAGCTGGTGGCCTCCTAGTGGAGCATCCGCTGACTTCACCACTCGTGGAATCCATTGTGAGTCGCATCCTTACATGTTCTGATTCTAGGTTGGACTATGTATTTCTACGTCTGCGAAAGGTGTCACTGCATCTCAACATGGCAAACCCTGTGCAGGTTGGTACAATTGATAGCGTAATGGGGCTTCCTAAAGCGCTCACGGAGAAGCTCATCAAGGATTCCCTTCAGGAGTCCTAGCTGCAAATATCCGGACTAAGATGGCTGGTGACACCGAAATCGCATGTTGGGAAAATCACTATTCTTGTGCTGAACAAACTAAACACACATCCTGTCTGGCAAATGGAACTGAAGCTAATCAGCTTCGCTATGCCAAAGTTATTAGGCTAAATTTTAGCAGCAACTGAAATCCTCTTGGTGGCTAAGCGTACTGCTTAGCAGCTAGTAACATCTTTGGAGTTTTTTTTCCGTGATGAACTCCCCATTACTGGGCTTCATTCTCCCATGTGATGTTAAGGTCTGAGCATGGACCAAACAATATGTATCTCATGCTTTCGCTTTTCGCCACAAGCTATCAGAAGACCAGCGGGCTGCAAATTGTTTTGGCCTATGAAAATGGTTCACTGCTAAGTTGTTACTCCCTCCATTCCACATTAGTTGTCGCTATATTGTGCCTACATCTAGTGTGGTTTTTCTTCAAAATTTATAAAACTTCTATGTTCTCATGTGCTCCAAGCGGTCTCTTCACGAGAAAACGACTTCAGTAGTTTTCTCAAGCAGACTCAGCAACCTTTCTACCAGATGGGGCATGTTAAGATAAACAGAACAAGACCGGACAAAGCACACGTCGTTTTCTCAGGAAGAGACGCTTGGAGCACATGAGAACATAGAAGTTCTATAAATTTTGAAGGAACAAACCACACTAGATGTTGGCACAATATATGTTGTAACATTTCAATTCACCAAATGCAGAACACAGCTCGAGAAATAGGAAACACAGAACTCCTGGAAATTAAACAGCTAATTGGGCTGCACATTCGGCCCTGCAGCACCTCCCACGACAGATACTGGCTGAATTACCCTTTTATCCATTCCTGCACTGCGCCGCCCCTGGTTCAACCCAGTTTAGAACACACCCGAACTGAACGAGCGCACTGATGGGCGAGCGAAGGTTGCGGTCGCCGGCGAGCCGAGAAGTTCCAGCTGCCGCATCCTCCTCCCCATCTGCAGCGGCAGTGGCCTCCGGTGGCGCGTGCTCCGGGGTTCCGGAGGTCCAGCGGTCTAGTACCCCAAGTTGGTGCACTCGCTAGGTATGCCCCCATGAACTGAAATTTTGCGTTGGGTTGGTCAATTAGCGTTGGAATTCGGCGGTATAGGTCGATATATGGTTTGGCAGAAATGATCTTAGTACTAGGGGTGGTTTCCTCCCCAGTTTGGCTATTTATTACCTATTGTTGTGTCAGACAGAAAGGGTTATTGGAATAATGCATCTGCTGTGAAAAGCTTGTATTCACTGTGTTCTCTTTTATGAGGAAACCGGAACTTCTGTATGATTGCCTGGAAATCTTGCAAGCAAAGGGATAGCGGACATGTTTAGGTTGTAACTGGGGAACCAATTTGATCATGAACTGCGTTCTGAATGATTAGATTTTTGAAAAACCTTGAAGGACTTTAGCAAGTTAGCAATAGAATTACCCAGATTACTAATCATGGAATTGTGTGTGCGACTAGTGCACTTTTAAAATGTGTGTAGTAAAAATTGATCATGAATTGATTAGGTTGTACCTGGGAACCAATTTGATCATGAATTGCGTTCTGAATGATTAGATTTGAAAAACTTGAAGGCCTCTTAGCAAGTTAGTAACAATAATAATAGCCAGATTACTAACCATGGAATTGTGTGTGTGACTAGAGCACTCTTAAAATCTGTACCACCAATGTAGGTGCGTAGTACGCTATCGCTATTGTGTATTCTGGATCCCCTATGCAGTATGCAAATGTTAATTCCTAGTAGACTCAGTCTCTTCCCTGTGTCAACTAACCCCCCTGGCAGACACCACGCTCTAATGGGAGTATGTAACGACATGAGTATAGTTTCATGTTGGTGCTACTGAGGAGGTGCAACCATATTGACTTAAATGGGCACTAATTGGGAAAACTCTCCTGTGAGTTGGTGTCTTAGCAATGCTTCGCCTTCGCCCATGGGACAAAATCTGTTTATACTTTATACTTTATACGGTGAGGATTGAAAACTGATACATCAGGAAAATGCATAATAGGGTGGAGCCGCAAGCGCACCGGGTTTACTTGTGTAATAATTTTCATACTCCAGTTACATAATTATATACTGTGTCAGCAGTGTCAATATTTGCAGTTGGTCTATTTGATCCAGAGCTGTTGGTTTTTGGACTAATTTTGTTCCGTTTCTAGGCAGCATTCGATGAGTTTACTATGTATATTTTTCAGCTATGCAACTCCATCTCAAATATGAAACTCTCAGAAGAAATTTGAGCTATCAAAACCAGCTTCATATTAACCACAAAACCAATGCAAACTATTTTTATAATTCAGATCTAAGAATTTTTACACATCATGAACTATAACATTGGTTCTTTATTTTTCCTTTTCCTGGATATGTCCATGTTAATGTGCTATTACTCAGAGATTTCCTTGGCCCTGAAAGAAATGAAATGATTTCCTTACCAGTTTCATGATTTTTTTCATGCTTCCACCACTTGCATACCTCCGAATATGTGATCGATATACCTTCTTGTTGTATAAGTCAATTGTGGTGTTGAGTTGGTTTAGGATCTAGACTCTTGGAGAGATCCTTCTGAGTTCACAAATTCTCGCATATGAACTTAAATTCTTTTTCGAGAAAACGCAAAGGACCTTTGCACTTCATTTCATTGAAAAGGTAGAGTTTGGTTTACATTCCTCCTAGGAGGCAGATTACAAGCAGGGATAACTCAATGTGCATCCCAGGTCGTCGGCAGGATTGCTCGTGCCAGTGCTAGCCCAAAGGGCTCCTTCCTCTTTGATTTTCCGAACAAGGCTGCTAACAAATACCGACCTGGTTCTTTGATATATTAATATAGTATATGGTGATGCCAGGTATGCCTCCACTTTTAAAATCACGTGCACACATTTTATGATTACCCTATATATACACGAATGTGTGAAATAAATTCTGTGAACTTCTGTTCACAAACGCATCATCTTCAGAAACTTTTTCTTGTAACTTTTAAGGGCCCCCCCCCCCCCCCCCCCCCCCCCCCCCCCCCCCCCCCCTTTTGGTCTGTTTGTGCTTGGCCAAATCATCCTTCCTTGGACACCCATGCACTGCAGTATTAAATTTCTTTTACATCACTTGCGGTAGTTGATTTGTGGTACACAATTCTTTTCCTAGTTCCAACTAAAGAGATGATGCACTGATTCCAGCTTTGTGTCCCTTGTCAGTACTTCTCTCCGTAAAAACAGTTTATACCCGCCTGTTGAAACCGAACTTCAATTGGATTTTATTCCTCTCGCATCTCAGATTCTCTATTCCAAACTTTGTTTATAATTATATATACTTCCTTTCCAAATTATTACATGTTTTGGATATTTTAATATGGAATACATACGTACTAACATGAGTGAACAGACACACTGAAACACAGATACATGCGAATCAGAAAAAAGCTAAAACATCGGAGTATTAATTAACATCGTGCTGCAGTAAGTACTCATTAACCCTGATGCCTATACCTATCTGTTCCACTCATTAAAATTCTTTGTCAGAAGTTGTGGTCACACCTTTTTGATGATTTATGGTGGGTATCCACAGTTGTACCTATTAGTGTTTTGTGTAAGTATATAGGATTATGCAACATTCGTATATATATAGAATATTATCTAAATAGGCAGAAGGGTTATTTGAATAGTAAATATATACAATTAGAGTTAGAGATTGGATCTGTATCCTTTGGATTATTACTTAGGGTTAAATCCTCCTATATAGGGAAACATATTTATCAGTTATCAATCAAGCGCCGAGAAATTAATCAATCTAGTATCTTCTTGTTCGCCCTGCCCTAACCTATGTTGTACTTCCCAATTTCCTACGCCATGCAGTCCGGCCATCCTCGTGGCAGTAGTTACCCAGTTTGTTCCAGTTAGGGTCTCTCACTGTGATGGCTTCTTGTTCTTACATATTTTTATTTTCTAATGTTAGTCTTAGAGTCACCAAAAGATGAAAAGGAAACCATTTCACAAGCTGCAGCCCTGTCACAATAATAAATACTTCTGATGTCACTTGTCTTTCTATCTCTCTATCTAACAATTAACAGGACGTGATTGTGAGGTGCTTTTTATGCGATACAATAGAGGCCTTTAAGTTAGATTAGGATGGACAATTTATAAGTTAAAATCAGTAAAGAACAGTGCTACCATTTTAGTATCTCCTTTTATTGGTGCTTTGTACATGCCTAAAGATCTAGAATGCCATGGGTTCACAAGCTGGGTTCTATGGATCTTGTACCATGTTACCTAATTGGTTCTCCCTGCAAAGAAACAAATTAGATTTTTTAAACTAAAATACTGTTGAATGTTCATAAAATTGTTACATCTTGTTTTGACAGAAAAATGTTTTACATCTTATGCAGCGAAGAATCTTTTACCCATTTCAGTAGTATGATTCGAGGTTACATATTGTTACATTGCTTGTGCCCACTAGTGCATGAACTACATGGACTGAACCAGCAAAACTTAACTCATGTGATTCATTTGTTAACAAAATCCTCGCCTTGTACCTTTGCCATGTGACTTTTTATTCTACCATCGATGTTAGACTTTTTGCCGGTCGCTCGATTTTTTAATTGTCAATGTCCTATTTTTAATTTACTTTACTGGTCTCCTAGGCCTGAAGCTACGCAGAGGTATTATATATAATAAGCATAATCTGGGTACAAGTTCCAACAACCAAATACCATTAACCATCGACATTGTGTTCTTTCTTGGAGCAACTGAAGTCTAGTATCTACCATGGTTATGTCTAAACTAACCATCGACATTGCTGCTGGAACTTCTAGCCGAGCTAAAATGTATAGTTTTGGTTGGGCACGAGATTCCGCTATGGAACTTGGATGTATCAGTTTCTGCTGGTTGTAAGTAATCTGAATCTGATTGAAGTGCTGGAAAGTTTTCTTTTCTTCTTGTGCCTGCCTTTTCACCTATCCATTTTGACACCAGAAATATATGATTCGCCATTTTGCTGTTTTTCTTGAGATCTTGTGAGGAAAATGGTTTAAGTTTTTTCAAATAAAATCAACCTGGTTTCCAGATCACGAATGATGTGTACTCTGTTTCATCATTCGAGCTTGTATACTCAATCATTGCGCAAATTGGCCATAACGATCTGTAACATTATTTATCCTATATTTTTTTGGAAAATTAGTGGGAACAAATTTACTAAAGTACTAATGTAGTAAGTTGGTCGCTGCTTTTAGTAGCCAACTTGTTACTTATTTGGCCACCCTGTTGCATTCTTATCTTACGATAAAGGAGTTTGAGATCAAATTACTTTTATATCATGTGAAAAGCACATTCCTCGTCTTGATAGATACATTCAATATTTTAACATAAATCTGCAGAACTCTAATCACTGCAGTTTATTGGGGGATGTAGGGGTGGATGTGAATGTAAGAGAACCCGTGCAAGTTTGTCGTATCATAACTTTAACTTCTTACCACATTGTTACTTGACCTGACGCAAGAATTGTACTAAATCAGGAGTTCTGGTTCTGGGTGAGGTACTGTGATCAATTATATGAATGTGCCAATTTTGCCAGCCTTTTTTGCAGCAGTAGATTTGCAGCCTTTGGGTGTGTTTGGTGGCAATAATCAGGGTCACTAACTCCTATGGTGCTAGGATGGGGCCAAAAGTACTGAAAGATCATACTATTAGTTTTACGGCTACTGCTTCTCATTGGCATACTGCTGTTCAAAGCTGCAATTGTGGAAGTTTTTGAGATATTCAGTAGGTTGGTGGCTGATGATTTCTCTGTGGACCATCTCGGCTTCTCTGCTGCATTTTCTTAGTTATGCTCTAGTTGGCTAGAGGTTTTCCTGTGTTCTTTGTAAATACTTCCTCTGTCCCCTCTTGTATGACGTTTTGGAAAGCCAATTTGGCTTGCCAAAACGTAGAAAAGGGGACAAAGGGAGTATATTCCAAAAATAGTTCCATGTTATTGCTTTCTATGCTGTCATGGAGGAAACATTTATTGTACATACAGTTTTTGCTTAGTTGTTTGTGGATCTTCTAAGATTTGGGGATTGGATGTACAAAGTACAAACCCACCCGCCCAGGTTCAAATGCTCACGGATGCGACTTTGGGTTCTATTTATACTGTCGGGGCTTTCCTTACAGCTTTATTTCAGAAAAATGAAAAGGATGAGCACGTAACACTTATGCCATATTAAAAATTACCATTTCAACTGGTCTGCAAGATTCTGTTCGATGTGATATGCTAAGTCTTGGTGATTGTGCCTTCTGTTGTTGTATGAACCAATTACCCAAGTGGCTGAGAACCGAGATGAGGATATGGTGATATGCTGGCTGTCATCGCTGACGGAGACAGGTGGTGCTTCTCTTTCTGTGGACTTTAAATTTTGTCCTTTTCCTTTTAAATGTCCATCCATTATTATCCAGCATAAATTCTTGCTTTACAGCATTAGGAGCCAAAATAAGGTTCTGAATACACCTGATTGCTTTCAATTCGATACCACAGTGAAATAAATGTTCTGAAAATGTTAGCAAGACAATACCCTCATGGCATTGCTATTTACTATTAGAGTAGATTTTCATTGGATTTGCGATGACTTGTGGTATAATACTAACTAGCAGAATCAGAATATATTTCTGGATAACTACTTGTACGAAAATTTATTTCTTTTTACCTTAGTGCACACCTTTCCTTTTTTCTTGTTCCATTGATTGATTATGCATTTATGCTGCCATAGGTTTCTAAGACATTGTACAGAAATCGTAGAGGAATTAACACAGCAACTTAAAGTATGGTGCTCATCTAACAGTTTCTAGATCATAGTTTCACTACAAATCATCGATCAAAATTATGTAGCCTCAACTGAAAGAAGGGCAATGAGGCGAGTCCCTGTGTGCCCATGGCACAAAGTGCCAGCTAGAGGATCAAATGATGGGGGCAACTGTGGTCACACACAGCAGATTTTAGGAGTACCAAAGTCCAGCTGGAGTGGGGGCGGTGGTGAGACAAGCATTACACACATATATGGCCACACCAGGCAGAATTGCCATATAAGTACCAGCAGATGCATTCACCCTTGGAAATATATCCTGTTCATGCCTTGTCTTGTTAAAGGAGATTGATACCGTAAAGATATTTGCGACTTGATTTTCTGATTTTTGGTGCGCCCACACCAACCCGTTTCTGATATTCAGGTGATGTAGAGATTTTTACACTGCACATCCCCCCACGCACCCATTTTTTCGAGCCATGACTGTTAAGTATTTATCAATTGATTATGCGACATTTCTTCTTCTCTAAAGAAATACACCTAGCATATGTGAGATGTGACCTAATATGTAATTATGTACACTGTTGTATCAGGTACAGCCATATGTATGAAGGGTCATGTTTGAGATCAGCGGTTACAATGGTATAAGCCAGAACAAGTGGATTGAGCATGGAGATGTCCAGGAAGAGGGAGAAGTCGATCTTCTCTGGAAACGGGGTTAAAGCAGGCTTATCGGTAAGGTGCATCTGATGCTTTTCTCAGGTTTGCATTAATTCGATTCAAAGGATGATGACGCTTCTCCTATAATGTTCCCATTTTGTCACTTCATCCACGGGAAAGCATGCCCCCTATCTACCCAAGAAGTCAAGAACCAAGCTTCATTGGCAAGAGAAAATGTCCGGGCTCTCGTGGGGTCCGGTAAATAACTTAGCGTGGCTTGCAGTCCGTTTGTGGCTAGACATGCCGATGTCACACAGTCGATATACGTCACATGATGACTACAGTTGTTGGATCTGAATCTCAAGTCCCTAGTTCAGCTTGTGGCCCTGGGTTATACTTGTCGTTTTTACCTGACAGGCGCATGAATCTTGTCGGTAAAAGTATGCTTGTCGTTAAGTGTTAGTTTCCCTACGTTGCATGCAAAAAAAAGAGTAA
Organism: Poa pratensis; assembly: GCA_947311845.1. Classification (NCBI taxonomy): domain Eukaryota; kingdom Viridiplantae; phylum Streptophyta; class Magnoliopsida; order Poales; family Poaceae; genus Poa; species Poa pratensis. The sequence continues at coordinate 22,308,376 of CAMZMU010000064.1, forward strand.
AGCAGTGTAGGCAGAAACGATTGTTTTGACATTAGTATAGAAACCATGTTTTTGTTTGCAGAAATGGACCAATGCACGCTGTCCGTGGACCTTGCGCGCGGCGTGCATATATGGAGGGAGATGGTCCTGAGATTTGGTGTAATGGCGATGGCCCAGCTGCATGCCGGCCGGTGATGAATTGCAACCTAACGAAATTTTGGAATTGGGTACAGGAAGATCGAGGGCTAGACAGATGGATTGATGCATCAAGGATTCAAGGTACCCAGTGGCAGACTGGCTAGATGATCAACAACGTCTGCCTGTAGTGTCTTTCCTTGATGACTTTCATGCAGACTGCCTGTAGTGTCTCGCAAGCAAGATGTACGTAACCGATGCATGTACGTAGTACGGGTGTCTTGTTCATGAGAGCGACGCAGAGTCAGTTTCCATCCGACTGCTGTAGCCGGGCAGCATGGCTTGGCGTGTCCCCTAACGGAGGATGTAAAATAGTAAGTTTTGTTGTGAATGTGTCGGCATGGATCCAACAAGGCTACCCCTCCTCCCGTCTGCCTCGTGTTGGAGAGCAGGAGGAGGAGAGGGTCGATAGGCTAAGCGACACATGCTGCGTGTCGCTTCCAAGTACTGATCAATCAGTAAGTATTATCTCTACTCACATCACGTCTCCTCCTTGCTGGAATAATCGGGGGGTAACATGCATGCCTCGATCTGACAGCACCGCAGCCTGCATCGATCGCCACTGAATCACTGATCAGTGATCACCAATCGGATGAATCGATCATACGAGATGGCCCGGCAGCAGCAACCATCGTCCCGGTCCCGGCGGCCGATGGAGGTGGAGGTGACACGAGGGCAGGGCAGTCATGGCGATGATGGCAGTACCGCGAGCTGGGCTGCCTGCCGCGGGAGAGACAGGGCCCGATCACGCTACACTACCGGGTAACAGGCGACATGATCCCCCGATACCAGCTACCACATGGGCGCCATCGTCCATGCCCCTTTCCCGCTGCCGGCCACTGTGCCTGCGTATATGCGTCCATGCTACCTACTGTGCCTAGCTATCACAGGTACGAGCTCGCCCTTGTGCACATACCACTACCTACTCGAACGGATGCTACGGCTGATTCGTTCCCGTGCTCGCCAGAGGGACCGACCACCCCGGCAGTGACTAGCTGCCTCGCTGGCCCGTGTGCAAGAGCTTCAAATTTCAAGTATATACTGACCTACATCTACTAGCTACTACTCCTAACCTAAGAGCATCTCTAGTCGCGCCCCTCATACAATGTCCGACAACACCGTCAGGCGAAAGCTATTGGGAGTGTCGGCACATGTTGCAGTGTATGGGGGCGCCTCCTCGGCGGGCTGCACGGCTCGGCCTTCACCTCCCGCTTGGGGGTGAGGAAGGGCCTCAACGTCGTGACGAAGATGGCTGTGGTGTCGTCCTCAGTGCCCAGCGAGCCACCGAGGGTGGTGGTGGCCTGAATGTTGAGGAGGGGCGAGGAGAGGAGGGCCGGGGGAGGCTATGTGCGCCATGGACATGGGGAAGGTGCGCACCGGCACGGCCCTCCATGTTCTTGTCACGCGGCGGCACCCCTGGGCCGTCCCGGCGCGCGAGCTCCTCGTCGTGTCAACGCTAGGAGACGGTTGCCGAGTGCTCGATGTTGTCCGGGTCCCATCGCGGATCGATGCGTTTCTCGTCGTCGAGCTTTCCCCGGTAGTAGCCATGGACCTCGGCCGCCCACACTAGTAGAAAAAAGCTTATAGGTGAAAAGTTATCTGTGGCGCACAGTATATGTGGTGCGCCACAGGTATTCTCTCAGGTATCTGTGGCGCACAGAATATGAGGTGCGCCACATGTATTCTCTCTCCCCCCCTCTCCGATTTCCCGCGGGAAGAGAGAGATTATCTGTGGCGCACTGTTTAGTGTGTGCGCCACATGTAAGTTTTAGGAGAGAGATTACCTGTGATGCACAGGTATTGTGTGCGCCACAGGTAGTTAGCGCCAGATTTTTTTCAAAAAGTTGGGAAGAGGTGAGAGAATACTTGTGGCGCACTGAACTTCCGTGCGCCACAGGTAGGGCTGCACATGGTCAGTGAGTGGAGTTGATCTCCATTGTCTATTTACCTACAACAAAACAGAGCTCAAGTCAAAAAAAAAACTGCTGCCACAACCACACCTAATCCACTCGATTCTCTCTCCCCTCTTCCTTCTCTCTCCACCACACAGGCACACACCGCACCGCACTACACGCACACATCCATGGCCTTCAGATCCTGTTTCTCTCTCCTCTGGTCAACACATCCATGTCCCTCCCGTCCTCACCCTCTCTCGCCGCCCTGGCCGGCTAATGTCTACGCACGCTTCTATTCTTGTACACAATGTTGGGCCTCAAAGTGCAGAGGTTTGTAGAACAGCAGCAAGTTTCCCTTAAGTGAATAACCCAAGGTTTATTGAACTCAGGGAGATAGAGATCAAAGATATCCCTCTCAAGCAACCCTGCAATTAAGATACAAGAAGTCTCTTGTGTCCCCAACACACCCAATACACTTGTCAGGTGTATAGGTGCACTAGTTCGGCGAAGAGATATTAAAATACAAGTGATATGGATGATTATAAGTGGTAATTGCAATCTGAAATAAAATGGCAGCAAGCAAACATGTAGCAGAACTGATTGTAAACGGTGTTTCAATGCTTGGAAACAAGGCCTAGGGATCATACTTTCACTAGTGGAGACTCTCAACAATAATAATATAATTGAATACATAAATACTTCCTTCACTATGATACTCTGAACTATTCTCCTGTTGGATAGAAATACCAATCTACTGCGTAGGGCTACAAAGAGCACACCTTAAAGTCTGTATTCCACATCTAGGACACCCCACGCTGTCACTATGAGCATCCTAAAATGGTCCACAAACACCACAATTTTATAGTGACATCCAACATAAGAACAACTCATGGTAAATATCGCTCTAATCTTATTAATGGAGCCATACACGCCACCCACACTGTCACCTTGGTATTGTGTTGTCACATGACTCCGAAGATCATAATGATAAAACCACTTAAGTAGCATAAGTATAACAATGAAGGGGAAACATCTATGAATTCAACTAGATTACAATGCTCATGATCACATAAAGATCACACCATGGGAGACAGAGATGAACCACATAGCTACCGGTAGAGCCCTCAGCCTCGATGAAGAACTAACCCCTCCTCATCATGGGAGGCAGCAACGGCGATGATGGAGGCGGTGGCGTCGATGGAGATGGCTCCGGGGGCACTTCCCCGTCCCGGCAGGGTGCCGGAACAGAGACTTCTGACCCCCGAATTAGGGTTTCGGATGGCGGCGGAGCACGGAGATGTATTCGGGAGTATCGTCGATCATTCTAGGGTTTTCTCCGTGGAGGCAATAAATAGGCCAAAGGGCAACGCGAGGGGGTGCACGAGTCGACCACGCCACCCCTCGGCGCCATCCCCCTCCAGGCCGCGCCGAGCCCTGGCGAGGAGGCTGTGGGCCTCCCCCGGACTTGTCCTTCTGGCTCACGGAGTATTCTGGCGAAATAGAATTTATGGAATTTTTCGGGATTTTTCTGAGCACTTTGGTTTTTGGACCTTTTCTGCAATGCACAGACATAATAAACAGAAACTGGCACTGTGGCATCTTGTTAATAGGTTAGTTCCAGAAAATGCATAATATGATATAAAGTGTATATAAAACATGTGGCAATTGGTATAATAACAACATTGAACATCAAAAATTATAGATACGTTTGAGACGTATCACCGGCTTGCTCCGCGCCGCACGCGTCTTCCTCGGCCTCCCCGCGCAGAGCTCGTCTTCTTCGGCCTCCCAGCGCCACGTACCACCGGAGTCGCGCGCCGGCGGATGGCCTAGGCCGAGGGACAGCGGCTTGACGTCGAGCAGAAGGAGAACGGCCTGGACGGCGGCGCCATACGCTGCGGGCTTGTTGACGGCGACCGCGTCCCGTGAGGGCTCCTCCGCCAGTGTCCTCTGCACTTGCCGTCGATCCCGGTCACCACCACTCGCCGGCCTCCTCCGCTGGCGTGGTCTGCGCTGGCCATTGATCTCGGCCTCCTCCGGCGACGTCTTCGCGACCAGCGCTGGTTCGGAAGGCCGCCGTCTGCTGCTGCCGCAGTCCTCCCTGGCCGGTGTGCCTTTCCGTGTGCGCGTAGCAAATCTAGACCAGGGAATCTAGGTCCCGGGTAGATTTTATTTTTTTAATTCGAAATAACTTATCAGTGGCGCACCTAATTTTTGTGCGCCACTGGTAGTTTTGTTACCTGTATCCCTTACCAGTGGCGTGAGTTTAGTGGCGCACGGCCGTGCGCCACAGATAAGCCAAAACCGTGCGCCACTGGTAAGCTTTTCTGTACTAGTGCCAGTTGCGGCCGGTCAGGATCGACGCCGGTGGGACGGGAATCTCGCCAACACTGAGCGCCCACCCACCTGGACAACGCATGTCCGACGGCGGTGGGTACATGTTGTTGTGCAGGGTTGTGGCCTGATCGACAGTGAGATTCTGCATCCTGACGTCGTTGGCTCATCCCGTGTGCCTGCTGCTCCCACCGCCGTTGTAGGTTATTTCTTCGCTACAGGCTTGGCTCGGGTTTGGGCGGCAGTGGTAGAGGGTGCGAGAGAGAAGTTGAGATAATGCGCGAGTGGAGAGAGGTGCGCATCCGGCCTTTATCGGCGCCACAGGCAGGCAGGGCATTAACGCCGCCACGTGGGGAAGCCGCATAGACGATGCCGCGATGGCTCTCCGCGCCTGCCTGGAAAACCGACGCCGCCATGAATGAAAGTATGAAACTGACATGCTCCTAGATGCATTAAATTAAGCCGACAGACCATCGTGCCTATGACAGCGCTGACCCACTCATTGGTAATCTGACGTGGCGCCATCCACGGCTTCGTCCGACGCTCGGCTCTATAGGGGTCAGCCTAGCGTCGAACAAAATATTGGAACCAGCCGGAGGTAACCCGAATATGAGGGACGCGATTGGACCTGATTTTACATTCTGCACTCAACAACGCATTGGGAGGGCAGTGGGGGCCGTGGCCCGGGTGCTCTAGCTAGCCCGCGCTCTTGGATGGCATCTCATCCCATGCACTGTAGCCAGACATGATACGATTCGACTCGAGTCATCTCATCTCGAGCAGAGCAGTTCAATCAACACGGACGGTGCGTGATACTCCGTCCGTTTTTTAATATAGGATGTTTTAGTTTTTGTCCACATTCACATGCACACAAATGGCGCTTCCGGAAACCCTTAGGTGTAGCGGAGATGCGCATGTTGAGATGGATATGTGGCCACACAAGAAAGGACCGGGTTAGGAATGATGATATACGTGAGAGAGTTGGGGTAGCACCAATTGAAGAGAAGGTTGTCCAACACCGTCTAAGATGGTTTGGTCATATAGAACGTAGGCCTCCGGAAGCGCCATTGCATACCGGACGGATAAAGCGGGATGAGAATGTTAAGAGGGGTCGTGGTAGGCCAAACTTGACATGGGAGGAGTCTGTTAAGAGAGATCTGAAGGATTGGAATATCACCAAAGAACTAGTCATGGATAGGGCTGCGTGGAAGTTAGCTATCCATGTGCCAGAACCATGACCTGGTTTCGAGATCTTATGTGTTTCAACTCTAGCCTACCCCAACTTGTTTGGGAAAAAGTCTTTGTTGTTGTTGTTGTCACATGCACACAAATGTATGTAGACAAATTTTCTTTATATGTTCACTCATTTTAGTATGCATGTAGACAACATGTATAACATCTAAAACATCTTATATTAAAAAACGGAGGGAGTAAGTATCTTCGCTTTACTGGATTGGAAGCCACACGCGTGTCCTTATATGTGCCTGCCTGCTGCAAAGGAAAGGAGAGAAAGGTAGTACCGTACTATGATACATACGTATACGTGCTCCTCCACGCTGAGTGTGCCTACCTCGGGTTGGATGGTTAGCAGGGTGGTTATACCCTCAGCCCACCAGAGTTCAAACACAGGTTTGACATATGTGTGTTACATTTAGGCGGAGTATTTTTCAGTGGGAGGCGACGTTCTCGTCGACAGCGAGACGTCCGTGGTGACTTCGTCAATCTCAAGACTCGATCCACCGGCTCAGTATTTCGGAAGTGTTCATAGGGGTAGGGTGTGCATGGCTGAGTTCATATGGGTGAGTGTATACGCATGTATGTGAGCGTTTGGGTTTGTACCATGATGTTTGGCAAAAAAAAAAAAAAAAACCGCGGGGTCCTGCTACCTCGCTCCGACACGCACGGTGCTGTAGCATGCCATGCCAGCATGCCACAATCGCAACCTGTAGACTGTATCACCGATGTGATTCTGCCGCTTTTAGTGTTGATGGTCGTTTTGCTTTGCAGCTGTGGTGAAGGGGACGTACACGTTCAATCGTGTGAGGTAGAGCGCTGTGTGCGTGGTTGTGACTTGTGAGTAGAGTAGTATGGGAGCCTGGGTGCCCCCCTACAACAAGCTGCTCCCTCCCTGCTAACCAGCAATCATTTACCACCCTCCCTATTTACAACATCTCTATCGCTCTCTCTACGGCTGGTACTGATCGCAGTGGCCCATGATGCAGGCAGTTAAATGGTCAAGTACTCGGTCGAGTCATTGCACATGCACTTTGTGTCCACTTGATTTAATTCTTCTTGTCTCTCTCTCTTCCATGCATACCTCGTGTCTCTCCTTGACACAAGTGCCATCAACATACTGTATCAAAAAAAAAGTGCCATCAACATACTATACAGTATAAACATCTACTAGTCTCATTCGCACTTCATCTACATTGTGTGTATACATACATGTATCCCCACACCTGGTCTACTGTTTGATTACAATCTCCGTATACCTTGGTCTGAAAATGGCTCCAAGCATTGCAACATTAAGGTGGGTGCCCCCCGCCACGCCGTGGCATGGTATGCACAAATTTTTTTTTGAAAGTGGTGGCAAATCTTTTGCCACCTTTCAATTAATTAAGGAGAATAGTTATGACAAGAACAAAGTCACGGTTTACATAACAGATTAATCTCCCAACATTATAAGGCTCAAATTCTTTGCCCCCGCGCGGTGCCCAAGCTTGACATCGCCCTTAATAATCCCAAGGAGAATAGGTGTCAGGGCAGATTTGTTGTTGAAACGCTTGCATTGCGCTCCTTTCAAACCGTCAAACTAATTAACAGTGTGAGGGAGGCCATACCGTTGCGGTTTCGGGTGGTCTTGGACGTCATCTTGGTCCACCAAGACTTGAGGGAGAGTTCCGTTGTCCACTCATTTGGTCCTAATGGAAGGGTACCAAGCCAATCCTTGATCAAATCCCAAAGTCTCTTGGTGAACCGGCATTGTAAGAGAAGGTCTATCACCGTCTCTTGGGTTTGCTTGCAAAGAGGGCAAACACCACAATCATTCTAACCTCTTTTCTCAAGACGATCCGCCGTCCAAAGCATATTTTGGAGAGCAAGCCAAGCGAAAAATTTGATCTTTGGAGGTGCCCACATCTTCCAAACCAACTTGTTCATGATCATATGAGTGGCCCCAAAGAACTAAGCATTGTAAGCCGACGTTGTGGTGTATTCTCCACTAGCCATGAGGTTCCAAGTTAGATTATATGTGGCAAGAGATGCGCTCCGTGGTTCTGAACAACAAGGTTCCCATCTATGGTCAATACCTCCAGAAACTGTTTAACACCAAGCTTGCCACGCCTACTATCCTTTCTATAGCAGCTCTTGAAGATGATGAGGATGATGTTGATCCGGTTGTTCCCCCTCGCCGCAAGCGTGCTCGTCACACACCTACTGAAGATGTTCCTAGCTCTTCTCAAGCAGAACCTACAGTTGCAGCTCCTAAGAAGAATCACGTCCTAAAGTCCATTTTTCAGAAGATGAATTGCTTCTTTGCTGACAAGCAGGACAAGGAGTTCAAGGCCTACAGAAAGCAAAAGCAATATCACTGCAACCAACGAGAGATAATGCAGAAGCTTGAACTTCCCTATCCGTCTAGCTCCGAGGAGCTCCCTGAAGCTGTTTGGAAATCCAAGAACACATATTGGCTTGGCGATGATGCCTCCTCTCTTGGTCCCTATTGGCCTGGGAACCTTGATGCACTGAGCTCCGGTCAGGCTACTGATGATGGCGCCGCTGCTGGAGATGGTGATTTTGGCCACGATGACTTCCACGAGTGATCCCTTGCGCTTCTCACTTCACTTTCTTCCTTTTTGGTGTCTTGATGCCAAAGGGGGAGAAAGTTCTCCGGGGACTTGCATTCATGCATAGCATGTGTTTTCCCATTTTCTTATTTGGCTTTGCAATCATTTAGTTGAACTTTATTTGGTTTATGTTCGTGGAACTTGGTTATCATTATTGTATCGTGGAACTATGTGATGTGTTGGTTAAATTATTGTATGAGACTATGGATTTCGGTATTCGGGTTTATCTATGGTTGAGACTATATGGTATTGTGCATTGATATATTTTTCTACATCATGTGGCACAAGGTATGACCCTCATCTCAAAATCTCAACCTAGTTGGATATGTCTCATATTGTGCAATTTGTGTTGATGTTCTTATATCATGTTGATTATATCTTGTTGGGAATGTTTCCCTCCTTATGTGTGTATTTGCATTCCAAGGCAAACAAACTATATGCACACATTTAGGGGGAGCCCTTTCCATTTTGTTAAGAACATGATCTAGTGTGGAATTTTATTGCAAATCTTAGTGTTGTCATCTAACACCAAAAATGGGGAGATTGAAAGAACATTTATTTATCCCTCTATGTTTTGTGTGCTAGATAACATCACTGGTGATATTTTTAATATGGTGCTAAGTGTTGCAGGTCTGAAACGTTTTCATTTAAATATGCTACACACCAAAAGGGAGAAAGAGGTGTGCTAAAAAGATACATATTCATATGCTCTGTCCAGCCGGCCTGGCCGGGCCCAAGGCCGGGCTCAAGGCCGGACCCCTCGGGTCCCCAGCCGGCCTCCTTCGGCTGCGCAAGGCCGGGCTGAGGCCGTGCCCAAGGCCGGCCGTCTTGGCCACCTAGCCGGCCTCCTTTGGCTGCGCAAGGCCGTTCGTCTCGGCCACCCAGCCGGCCTCCTTCGCATCACAAGGCCGGGCTCAAGGCCGGCCACTCTGCTCCCAGCCAGTCTCCAAGATTCCAGGCCAGCCTTGCCGGGCCCAAGGCCGGGCTCACGGGGAGAGAAGTATTGGGTTGCGGGTAAAACATTAAATTTTTCCATAACCTTGCTGCCAAGATCTATTCTATGAAGATATGCTGCACCCCATAATGCTAGATCTAGAATACTTACAAACACCGTTGCGAAAGATCTTGTGTTTGTCGAAGTAGATGTCGGTGAAACTTGATGAAGAATCTCACATCCACGCGGGAGGTGAGATTGTTGCCGGCATGTCGTCGAGGGACTACTTGCGCAGCCCCGCTCTAGCAGTGTCTACACGTACACCGCGCCAACCCGACAGCACGTTCGCCGCCTAGAGCTACTAGCACCGCCGAAGAGAGACTGCCTTTCGACGTAGTTTAGGTGGTAGATCTAATCAAGTTTGATTAGATCTATATGAGAGGATTAGAGACGTCTAACTCTCAACACATGAGATCTACTAGAGAGAGATTAGATCAATGTCCAATTAGAGCGCCGTCTAATTAGAGCATCGTCTAATTGCACAATATATCAAGAGAGAGGAACTTGCATAAAAACTTGGATGTCCTCCTTGTGGGAGGGGGTGGAGTATATAAAGGGGAGTAAGGGGAGGAGGTGCTTGGGGGAGGGGCAAAGCCCTCCCCTTGGTGCGCCGGCCCTAGGGGATCCGGCCCCTCTCCCAAGTCGGTTTGGGGAGGGAGTCCTTGTCCAACAAGGACTCCCTCCCTTCCCTTTTATCTTTTTTGCTTTTTTCCTTTATTCTTTCCTTTTCCAATTCGGACTCTTTTAAATCTCCAAATCAAACAAGGAAAGAGAGGGAGAGGTGGTGGTGTGCCGGCCAGGAGGGTGGGTCCCAGCCGGCCAACCCACACTAGGTGCGGTTCGGCCCCTAGGGCTCCCCCTTCCTCCTTCGACACTCCCCCCCTTATTGGCAAACCTCCGAAACTTGTCCGGAATCATATATACTCTTTCGATAAAATCATCGACTCTATCCACTGATGTCGGAAACACTTCCCAGCATCTCGGAACATCTCATGTTCGCCATATTTCTCTCTCGGGAAATTCTGCCCTAATCCGGCATTATTTCCCTCTCATGATAACTTCACCGGAACACCTCCGAATTACTCCGGAGTTGTTTCTGTGACATTGGAGGGACTCCGACAACTTCTCATAACCACTAAACTACAACTTTATTCTCTCAATAAAAGGTTGACTCATAGCTTAAGTGTGTGACCCGAAAGGTTTGGTAAATACAAAGACATGTCTAGGAGCTCACCAGACAATAACCAGCATTGGGATCTAGACAGTCGTACTGTCTCCCGTGTGTTCACGAGTGAACGACAGAACCTGTGTGTTACTCATTACGCTAATTCCCTTACGTACACGATACCAATGATATCTCGAGATTTGAGACAATGTGCTCTAGTGTGATTAAACCCTTTAATGATAACACATATAATTCTCGTACCAATATCATTCTCTTTTCTCATTCCGTATTTTCATTGTCCCGTGATTAATCACGCCGTGTCTAGCCAGATGATTGGGTGACAATAATAATACTAAGATGGCCTAGAGGATGTATCTCTCCATCGTCTGGAGGAGTAAGTGCCTTCTTGAATAATCTCTGTTCCAATACATTATTCTAGTCCACACCCAAAAGCCACCATTATGGTCCCCAGTTACGGCAAGACGTTAGGTGACAATCAAAATATGAGTGTCGAATAAGCGGTCACCAGATATTCTCAGGGCATAGGAATACAACTAATGAAAACTAAACATATGATCAATTGCTATCTTCATCGTTGACGATTAGTCTCATAGCACGATCATATAGTGGGTCGGTTCAGTACTATTATCATTCCGATAACAAACTCCTATAGTTACATGACTTATATAAAGTCCATGATCATGAAACATGATCATCATGTAACGAGATAGGCTAGTCTTAGAGACAAGACCAGGAACACTTTTACTTGTTCATATCTCTATACTTGTATTGGAGGTTTTCCTCTTGAACACGTTGTATTTGCTATTCAAGTGCCCAATACAGTTATGGCATAAAGATATAAACATTAATAATAAACTTGGAGATAAATAATAACTAAATTATTATTGTCTCTAGGGCATATCTCCAACAAGAAGATAACGTTTCAACGGCCACATTTCGGGAGGGGGTATGACATGGATATACCCTTCGGGTACCCCGGCGTGAAGGTACCTGTACAGGCGAAGCCCAATAGAGGCCCAGAGTTAAAGAAGCCCGTGAAGAAAGAAGCCAGACGAAGAGAAGTTTCCTAAAATTAGATAAATCATAGTCGGTTAGAACTTTCCATATGTAAACCTAGTCGGTTACGTATCCAGGACCTGGCCTCCTATATAAAGGCCAGGAGGGTAACCGATTAGGTCAAGCAATTCATAGCCACCACAATCCCGACGAGACAAACAGCTCGCCGGACCCCTGTAACCGCATATTCACAAGATCAAATCCAGACAAGCAGGAGTAAGGGTTTTACCTCAATCGAGGGCCCCGAACCTGGGTAAACTCTCGCTTGTCAGCCGTCGAGTCTACCAGTACTACGCGTTCTCTACCACATAATCAACCCTAGGTACCTAACCATGGGATTTGCCGAGGACACCCCTCGTCAATTGGCGCCGTCTGTGGGAAAGGTAGTGCTGGATTCACGGCCTCGCCGGTTTCATCATCAGGTGGTCACTCGACAACCTCTCCTTCACACGGTAATTCACCGATCGCCTCACCAAACGGCGGATCGCCGATCATAACTTCAGACGGCAACTCGCCGATCCCATCGACTGGAGCAAACTCAAAAAGCGAACACTCGCCAATTTCTCCAAGGAGGCTCAAACCACATTCAATCGAAGCTCAACAGGCCTTCGAGAGTCTAGAATCAGGTTTGGACGTTACTGTTGGTGACTTAAATTTTTTCGTTGATAAAGATGGTGTGCAGGATCTGTTGGACACAATCGACATGGAGATACTCGACAATCTGTCGACTGCATCCGCAACACCTTCAATCTCGGCAGCAACATCATCACAGATCGCACCGATCCAAACACCAAGTGACTCTGCAACTTCGATGGACGACGAAGAATTTCGCAAAGCAGTGGCCAAAAACTTTGGAGGAAGCGAAGTCGAATCTGTGTTCCGTCCAAACAACTCGGCTGAGTCACTCGAAGGCAACTTCGACTGCACAAACCTCCCGCAAAGCAAGGAAAACCTCGATGACAGCATTTACCTAGCCGACTTTAATGGCCCTGAGGTGCAGGCCAACCACGAGATCTTCACGTGCAATACCAGAAGCTTGGACAAGACAATCGACGATCAACTCGACTACGGCAAAACCAACAGCAAACCGAGTAACTCCGACATGAGTTTGGATGAAGACGCCGAGTCCATGGTACGTGTCAGCAGCGTGGAGATCGCCAACCAAGTAATACCTTACCAGGTGTATACCGCAAGCGCCGCAGAAACATCCGCGGCAGCAGCATGTCGTCGACCCACACAATTTCCATGCACAGTTACCATGCCTGACGGAAGGACCACCCTAACCATCACGGCTGAAACAGCGGAGAAAGTGGATCAAATCATAAAAAATTGCGCGATGATGCCAATCGACGCAACTCCAGAAGAACAGATGACTTACGCATACTTCAACTGGCAAGAAAATATTCGACTGAACAATTACAGAGCTACACTCGAGGAACGCAGAAAACAGGCGAGCATATCAAGCGCCAGGCGAAAGGCACTATCCATGAGTTCTACTGGGAGACACGATCCCGCAAATAGGCCAAGGCTCAACCTGGGTGAAGCGGATCGAGCTGCAATCACTCGAAACCTTGACCCAGCTTTTATGGAAGTGGATAGGGAAGGACTGATCATACCAACTGAGCCAGTTGGAGCACTGATGACATTGGGCAACTACCTCAAAACAATCGAACCTCCAGTGGGAGATCCAAAGAGAGATCATCACCTTCAACTATACAAGCAACTGGCGATTGCGACAAAGGCCATACAGCCAACGCAAACCACACCCGCACGAGAAACATATCGGGATCGTCGCAGTCGAAGCCCTAGGGGAAGAAGCGACGGAAGAAGCTCGCGCCATCGGAGGAGCCGATCTAGAAGGTCATATAGCAGTAGCTCTGACTCAGGGGCAGACATAGGGCCATGCGGAGCATTGTGCTTCACTCGACGAATTCGGGAAGCTCGCATGCCCAAGAAGTTCTCACTCGCAGCAACGCCAAAATTCAATTGCAAACAGGAGCCCTCAGGCTGGTTAGAAGATTACAGATTAGCCGTCGGCTGTCAGCGTGGCACAACAACTACAGCAATGCAGTACATACAACTCATGATGGAAGGAGCAGCTCGCGATTGGCTCAAATCGTTACCCGAGTCATATTACGACTCGTGGGAGCAATTCCGCGATGATTTCGTCAGATACTTCGGACCCTTATGTGACAGGCCCAAAACATTTGAAGAACTCAAAACATGTAAGCAAGGCCCGGACGAGTCGTTGCGATCATATATAAGGCGATGGACCACCATCCGCAACTCGATAGGACATGTATCAGAAGATAGGGCAATCGACGCCTTCAAGGAAGGCTTGTGGAGGAAAGATTTCAGGGAGATGCTCGGACGAGAAGACCCAAAAACAATGGCAGCCCTCATGGCAATCGCAACGAAGTGGGCAAACGGAGAAGACTCAGTAAGAGGCAATCAACCTACGCCATCACACGACAACCACGACAGAGATAATCGAGATCGTAGAGACAACTATCGGGATGATAGAAGGCGCAAGCGCAAATATCGCCACTATGATGATGACAAGCCAAGTTTCGTAGGAGCAGGGTTCGCCCAGCCGCGAGATAGTCGAGACCAAACTGTCAAACATCCTGAAGATAACCGAGACAATCGAGACCACCGTACAGACGACCGAAGAGACAGTCGAGATCGCCGCTCAGATGATCGCCGTGACAATTATCGCGGACGTGACAACCGCGACAGTTACAGAAGGCCTGAATGGCGCAAACGAGCAGACAAAGAGCCAGAGCGCTCACTCGAAGAGCGGATGGACGATTACTGCAGATTTCACCTATACAAGGGAGACGACGGTAGGTTACGTGCTAATCATTCATTAAAGAACTGCAGGGAATTCGACCAATTGGCGATCGAATACGTACTACGCCTGCAAAAGGAAGGACGCGCTCCACCGCAATTGACGCAAGCACAGCCAATCGCAGTAACCCACACGCAAGCGGTACCAGCTCAAGCGTACTCTACACCGCAACATGTGCAACAAGCTCAGGTATATTCTGCGCCACAGCAAGTACAGCATACTCAAGCATACTCTGTTCCACAGCAAGCACAGCCTACTCAGGCATATACAGCGCAGCAGCAAATGCAACCAGCACCAGTATACATGGTGCCCACACAACATAACGGAGGAACACAAGTGGCAGCAGCCATACATCAAGTACCCCAGGGAGAGGAGCAGCAATACCCTCCCACTCGAGGCCAAGTGAACATGATCCAAAAAGGGCGACCATCCAATCGAGAACAGAAACTGCACACACGACACGTCAACATGGCGGTCATGGCACCACCAGCTATTCCAGAATTCTTGAAAGGATCCGAAGTTCCAATTACCTTCAACCGAGAGGATCACCCGCCAGCAGTATACCGACCAGGGCACGCAGCCCTTGTACTCGATGCGCAAATTGGCAACTACGCCATGACTAAGGTCTTCATGGATGGAGGCAGTGGCCTCAACATAATCTTCACAGATACCCTGCGAAGGATGAACAAGGCAGTCGATAACCTGCCAGAATCGACAAACACCTTCCATGGCATCGTCCCAGGTAGAGCAGTACACCCGAAAGGTACAGTCCAGCTCGACGTCACATTCGGAACCCCTGAACACTTCAGAACCGAGTCGATTGAGTTCGAAGTCGTCGACTGGAAGTCACAATATCACGCTATACTTGGGCGTCCGACGTTCGCAAGATTCATGGCTGTTCCACACTACGCTTATCTCAAGCTCAAGATGCCAGGCCCAAAGGGAGTGATCACAGTCAATGGAAACTTCCAAAGATCGGATTCATGCGATCGAGACTTCAGCAAAATCTCTGAGATGTACGGGATAGAGCAGACACTCGCAGAACTTGAGATCACCAATGATCGCACGCTCCTACCAGAACACAAGAGGCTGGCATCCGACAGAGAATTCAGTGCCACAGACGACACAAGGAAGCACCAGGTGCACCCGACTGACCCCGCCAAGACGGTCAATGTGTCGTCAAGTCTAACTATCGCATAGGAAAGCGCGCTCGTCAAATTCCTCCGTGAGAACTGGGAAATATTTGCATGGTCTCCATCTGACATGCCAGGTATTCCCAGGGAATTTGCCGAGCACTCTTTACAAATTAAACCAGGTTTCAAGCCAATCAAGCAAACTATGCGCCGTTTTTCTGATCCAAAAAGAGATGCAATCGAAGCAGAAGTCGACAGGTTGCGTGCAGCCAAATTCATTCGAGAACTCAAAAAAGCAGACTGGATAGCAAATCCCGTGTTGGTCGACAAAAAGAACTCAGAAATAAAGCGAATGTGCGTGGACTTCACATCCCTGAACAAATGCTGCCCGAAAGACCACTTCCCATTGCCTCGAATCGACCAGATTATCGACTCGACGGCAGGGTGCGCACGATTGTCCTTTTTGGATGCATACTCTGGTTATCACCAGATCCGGATGAAAAAGGAAGATGAAGAGAAAACAGCGTTCATAACTCCACTCGGAGTCTTTTGCTACACGACAATGCCGTTTGGTCTCAAAAACGCGGGTGCAACTTACCAGCGCATGATGCAAAACTGCCTCGCCGAGCAAATTGGGAAGAACGTACAAGTTTATGTAGACGATATCGTCGTCAAAACTCAAAACGAGGATACTCTGATCAAGGACCTCCAAGAAACGTTCAACAACCTCAATCGATACAACATCAAACTTAACCCGAAGAAGTGTACTTTTGGTGTGCCAGCTGGACAGCTCCTCGGTTATTTGGTATCAGCAAGGGGAATCGAAGCAGACCCCGAAAAGATTCAGGCCATAATCACGATGAAGAGACCCACCAAGCTTCATGAAGTGCAACAGCTAGCTGGTCGAGTAGCAGCACTCAGCAGGTTCATCAGTAAGTTAGGAGAAAGAGCACTCCCGTTTTACAAACTGATGAAGAAGGCGGAAAAATTCGAGTGGACGGACGAGGCAGACGCAGCTCTTCAAGACCTCAAAAAGATGCTCACAAGCCCTCCGATTCTGGTAGCACCTAGAAAGAATGAACCACTCTACCTTTACGTCTCTGCTACCAATCGAGTGGTCAGTACAGTTTTAGTAGTCGACAGAATGGAAGAAGGGCATAGCCAGAGCATACAGCGGCCAGTCTACTACGTAAGTGAAGTCCTCTCCCCATCCAAACAACGCTACCCGCAATACCAGAAACTGGCGTACGCCGTGTTCATGACCTCCAGGAAACTCGCACACTACTTCTCCGATCACCCGATTACCGTGGTCAACAAGTCGGCAATCGGGGACGTCCTCACAAACCCCAATGCAACAGGTCGAGTAGCAAAATGGCTCATCGAGCTAGGACCACTGGGCATCAAGTATGAGCACCCGAAGGCCATCAAAGCACAAGTCCTGCCAGATTTCCATACCGAGTGGATCGAAGCCCAACTTCCAGGAGTACCTGATGTCTCTAATTCATGGACGATGTATTTTGATGGATCCAAGAAGAACGAAGGAGCAGGAGCAGGAGTGGTGCTCATCTCACCAAAAGGAGACAAGCTACGCTACGTGTTGCAAATGGGATTCGAGTTTCCATCAAACAATGAAGCAGAATACGAGGCGCTAATTCACGGCATGCGCATGGCGAAAGCTATGGGGTGTACTCGACTAATGATTTACGGCGATTCCAAACTAGTGGTGCAGCAAACAATGAAGGCCTGCGACTCAATCGCAGATAACATGACGCTCTACCACGACCTCTACAACATCATGGAGGGAAACTTTGAAGGATGCGAGTTGCGGCACATAGGAAGGGAAAGCAACGAGGAAGCAGACAAACTCGCAAACATCGCGTCCACAAAAGCGCCAATACCACCAGGTGTTTTCTTCGAAAGAATTGAGCACAGGTCAATCGATAAGCGACCATCGGCATCGGCACCCGCCACGGGTAAAGGTAATATCCCAAGCACAACAGATCCTCCAGTCGAGGTATTACTAATCGAACCTACATGGACTCAACCTTTCCTCGCATACATTCTCCGCAATGAACTACCCGAAGACATAAACGAGTCCAGACGCATCATACGGCGAGCAAAATCATACACCATCATTAACGGTGAGCTGTACAAACGCAGCACGTCAGGTATATTCCAAAGATGCATCGCATTCGAAGACGGCAAAGATCTCCTTCGGGATATTCATGCAGGTACTTGCGGACACCATGCAGGCAGTCGATCCATCGTAGCCAAAGCCTTCCGAGCAGGGTTTTACTGGCCAACAGCGTTAAGCGACGCAGAAGATATTGTCAAAAGGTGCATCGGGTGTCAGAAGTTCGCAACACGACCCCATGCACCCGCATCAGCACTCAAAACCATACCACTGGCGTGGCCCTTCGCCCAGTGGGGCCTTGACATGGTGGGGCCACTCAAAAAGTCATCCAAAGGAGGTCACACGCACCTACTCGTCGCAGTCGACAAATTTACAAAGTGGATCGAAGCCATCCCTATCACAAGCTCGACAGCTTCCACGGCGGTCCGTTTCATCCAATCGATCATATATCGGTATGGAGTGATGGACAGTATCATTACGGACAACGGAACCAACTTCACAGCAGAAGAGTTTCAATCTTTTTGCAAGGAGCAAGGAGTCAAACTAAACTATGCGTCAGTCGCGCATCCGCAATCGAACGGACAGGTCGAGAAAGCCAATGGTCTCGTGTGCAGTGGCATCAAGAAAAGGCTGCTGGTCCCACTCAAAAGGGCTGCGGGCGCATGGGTTGAAGAACTCGACGCGGTACTATGGAGCCTGCGAACTACGCCAAACGCCTCTACCCAATACACACCATTCTTCATGGTTTACGGTTCGGAAGCAGTACTGCCTTCAGACGTCAAATTTCAGGCACCACGGGTGGAAGCATACGAAGAAACTGACGCAAACAAGGCACTCGAAGACGCAAATGACCTCTTGGAAGAGGCGCGCAACACAGCCTTGGCACGAACAGCAGTTTATCAACAAGACCTACGCAACTACCATAGCCGTCGATTGCGTACACGATCTTTCATGGTGGGAGACTTGGTGCTACGCGAGAAGCAGAAAAAGGTTCACAAGTTGGCATCACCATGGGAAGGACCTTACATCATCACAGAAGTTATCAGCGATGGAGGAGCATATCGACTGAAAGATGCCAAGACTGGAGAAGAAGTATCAAATCCGTGGAACGTGGCGCACTTGCGTCGGTTTTATGCATAGGTCTCCTAGTCATATATGTAATACTCGACATGTCGGAAGAGCCAGCAGGTTTCAGACGCACTCTTTCCCTTACCAGGGTACCTAAGGGGACTGGAAGGTTTTTAATGAGGCGGCCTGCTGGTCGAACAACAAAAGTTGGAATAAAATCATATGTTCCTTCATATTTGTCTCAAAGTTCCTCACATTTCTGCAAACTAACAATCAAAAATACACTTTTTAGCAAAGTAACATAAATCCCACTCGAAATACTCGGGGGCTGGGTTCATATTCAAAACCCCACTCGACATGCTCGGGGGCTGGGTTCATATTCAGAAGCCCACTCGACATACTCGGAGGCGGGGTTCATATTCAAAACCCCACTCGATATACTCAGGGGATGTTTCATACTCGAACCTCACTCATAACAATTGGAAGCTCAAAGAATACATACATTTGTCACAAATCATATACAGAAATTGTCTATTCGTTTTTTATCTCCGTTACAGGGCCAAAAAATTGATCTCGACAACGGCTTATAAAGTTTTCAGCTGCAGGATATGTCTCACCTAGACACGATTGAGAGATAAGTTCACCTGGAGCAGGTGGCTGTAGGGAAAATTTAGGCCTACGACTGCGTATATAAGCCATGGTAGCATTGGCTCCAAGCACAGCAAGGTTCATCAAGGATTCTTTAACTGATTCTGATACTCGAAAGATGTCAATCAAAGGGAATAATCCTTGAGGCTGCGGCCCACCAGGAAATAGTGCACGATTCAAACTGGCAAAGATGCGCCTGCATATCTCGAGTACTTGGGCGTTCCTCCATACTCGGTCCTTCAAAGTAAGCAAAGCACGCGCGTGAACTTTGTCCAGAAGTAAATGTTGACGGCCATTCGAAGGATCTTCAATCGCCTTCTCCAGTAATCGAGAAACTCTCCTATCCTCTTGCTCGAAGTTGGGAACAAATGCTGCAAGTGCAAGAAGGATAAGGATAACGATCAAAAAACAAGGGTAACAATCAAAGAGGATCGGGAGATCAAGTTACTAACCTTCGAGTTGGCGATTCACAGATTCCATCTCCTCCATCACATAATTTTCTCGTTGGGTAGCAAAGCTTGGGCGTGAATTAAGAAGATCAAGTTCAGCCTGCTTTTCTACTAGCTCTTGTTCCAGTTCTTTTATTCGATTCCTAGCATCATCCAGAGCTCGGGAATTCCTCTTCGAGTAGCTAGCATTCCGATTGGCAGTTCGAGAAGAGCAAGGAACATCTACAGCACAAACTTCATCCTGCTTCATAAGGAGTACAAATTCATCATCACAAACATATGAGAGATCATACATAAGCTCGCACAAAAGAAATCATAACATATATAACCATGCAAGCATGGGGCAGAAGGATTCGAGTAGGTTCATAATTACATCCCAAAAGACAAAGGAAAGTAGCAAAGGTGCATGCTAATCCTAAGCACGAGAAGCAGATTCTGTCTTGGTCTTGCGCGACTGAGTCCTAATAACTTCAGCACGGCGCTCCATGGTCTGGATACACACCTCACTCAGGCGAGTGGCTGTGTCAGTCACATCTTTAAAAGACAATGGTTTCCCATTGGACCTCTTCGGGTACTCAGACAAATGGCGCTCGAAGTCAACCTCTACGCCATTCCCTAACAAAAGCTTGAGGGTGTACTCTGAGCCGCGTACCATGCATCCGCGAGCAAAGTCCGTGACTGCTGTTGTTCCAGCACCAAAAGCGCCCACAAGCTCATCGACTGAAGAGGGCACATCAGCTGCGGGGATTATCTCCTTGTGCAGGGAGCCAAGAGCACCAGAAGTGGCAACAAGATCAGTCGAGGTCTTGGACAAGACCATCTCCAGATCAGCAATCGCATCTTCAAGTGACACTTCATCATTAGATGGTTGCGAAGAAGAAGCAGCGGCGTCGAGACCTGCAAAAGGAGAATAACTAAGGTCGGCATATGTCAAAAGTAGACAAATTATGAACATAAACAGAAAAAACCACGCATACCTCTAGCAGAACGTGCCAATGAAGACAGTCGACTGAGGATCTCCTTCTCGCGATTGAGAGCTGCATCTTGGGCTTCCTTGAGTGCCTTCTTAGAATCAGCCTCTTGGGTCTCGAGCTTAGCCTTCAAGTTTTTCAGCTCCTTCTCAAGGGTGCCTACTCGCTCTTCAGTCGATTTTTGCTTCCCTGCAAAAGATCACATCAAAAATGTTATTCAAATCAAAGAGTTAGCAAACACTCGACTGTAAGCAAAAGAGTCATAAAATTACCAGAAAGCTCAGATGCAGAAATCTTCAAGGAGTCCCTTTCCTTTTCCACACGGACAAGAGTTCGCACCCATGTGGAAAGGGAAGCATACATTGGCTGCAAAGGAAAGTAAGAGCAATTCAGAGTTAATCGAAGTACAAAACACATATTCAAAACTTGGGGGGAGAAGCGCGTACATGCTCAGTCCAAGAATCAGAGGAAGATGCTGAGGCACCAGCGTCGACTATAGCCTTCTCCTTGTTGGCAGCTTCAACTAGAGGAGCAGCTGGAGCAACCAAAGATGTAGTGGCTGTGTCGACCTGCTGGGTGATCATAGGTTGTGGAGCACTCGTGGCGTCCACAGCAGGAGGAGAAGGTGGTGATTTGCCACTATACACGATAAGGAAAGTATTACAAAGCAGAAAAGCAGCAAAACAAAACTGTCACTCAAAAATTATTTACTCAAAACAAACCTGGACTCCTCATCATCTGATTCGGGCTCTTCGTCAAGGGCTAGCGCTCCTAGGAAAGGAGCACTACCCGAAGGAGGAGGAGGACGCGAAGCTAGAGGAGAAGCAGCCAGAGGAATACTTTTCGAAGGCGAGTGAGTACCCGAGTTGCGGGTGCCCGCTTGACCATGTTCATCAGATGCTTCGCTTGGCGAATCACTCGCCAATCGAAGTCGCTTCGCCTTGCGGGTGTTCAAGATTTCCTCCGAGTCAGCTGCAACTTCAGTCGCGCGCTGATTAACTTCATCTCCAGCTTCAACCTCCAAGTTTTCGACTGGAGTAGTATGCGCTGAAGCAGGCTCGGTTGCAGGCACATGAAGATCTTCTTGTGCCATGGTTTCTGAAGTAGGACCGGCCTCAGGCAAAGGCGGCAGGGAGGAAGCAGTCGAGTGACCCTGCAATCAAAATTCAAAGTTCAGAACAAATAAATTCATATACGCATAATACAACGAGTAACGTAAAGCACACACATACCTCAGGTAGCGCGTTGCCTGGCCCATAAGGCAACAACTTGAAGGAGAAGTCAATCGACTCAGAAGCCTTGATGCTAGTGATCTTCTTCACTTGGGCACTAAGCTCCTTTTCAGACAACTCCTCTTGACTCATTCTGGTTGAGTCGAGTGGCCCCTCATATTGCCACATAGGGTGGGCACGGAGACGCAGGGGCCACACTCGCATCTTCATATATGTGCTAATCAACTGAATTCCAGACACACTGGTCAGCAGATCAGGTAACTTCGCGAGTAGAGGAGCAGCTTCCTTGGCCTCAGCATCAGACACCAGATGATCCCAGGCCGCCGTCTTGGATGGCTGGGTCTCAATCGAAAAGGCAGGAAGAACCTGCTGATCAACTGGCACATAGAACCATCGTGTCCTCCAGCCTTGTGCGGAGTCGACTGCCTTCAGGTCAAAATAATTCGACCCACTAAGAGCCTGGATGTTGAAACCCCCAACAGGGCATGGGCGATGTAACATCCCAATTTTATAACAAGGGTAAACCAGACCCAAATTTCAGAACCAACAAAAACTTTTTGAATTATTTCACAAGTGATTGTGTTTTCCTTTAATTTGTTCTGTTGGTCTTATGTAACTTGTTGTTTGTGATTGTTGGACTAGTAGATGTCAACTCAAGACATCCACCTAGGTAAAAATTTATTTACAACACTGGTGACCATGTTATGACAAGAATTTATTCCATATGTCTTTCCCATTCTTATGTTGGCCAAAGGTTTATTTCAACAAATGATTTGGTTTTAGCAACAAACACAATACTCTTTAAATTGAGACAGTGAAAGTATTTTCAAAAGTTTCATGTTTATAAAATATGGGGAACCATCTGTGATCTCCTGTCCTCTTCCACTTTGGCATTTATAAAATTCTTATTTTTAAAACTCCTAAGTTTCCACTCCTTTTTAAAAGAAATACTAGTGGGGAATATATTACCTCACATAATTCCCCTTTCAAACCATTTTGAAAACTATTAAGTTATGGGTTGATAAATCCCTTAAACAACATCTTGTCATAATTGGGTGTGACCACTTTTATAAAATAAGCATTGTTAGTTATGGAAAAAGGTGTGTGACTTATTCTTGTAGTTTGAAGTGTGAGGCTTGTTTGAATTGTGAATATTGTTGTGTTGTGGATAGTGTTGTGTTGGTTGGTATTTTGGTGCTGTTGCCATTGGGTGATTTTTGCTGTTGTGTGTGAGGTTCTTGTGAGGATAATTCCTCAGTGGAGTTGTTACTACTTTAGGACACCCTTGGCACCCAAACTTGGAGTGTGACTTGAAGAGGAGAAACCCTCTAAAGTTATGCCCCCAAGTTAATTTCAAAAATTTAGAGAGAGGATCTCAATAAAACTCCCTCTTTATCTATTCCTCTATTTTATTAAAACAACTATACTTTCTTTATCAAAATCCTAGAGAAGGGATGAAATGATAACTCCATTTCACATCACTCCCTCCTCTAGTAACCCTACTTGTTGATTTTAAAACAAATCCCTCCTTTCTTTTATTAAAAAGAAATGAAGGTCATAAGTTAAAATGATCTTCATAAATAATTTCCCTCCCAATTCCTCTATTTTCCTCCAAAACAAATGTTTTATTTATGAAAAGATAAAGTATTTTGAAGCTACCTTATTTGTCAAGAAAGCTCCAAAGGTTCTACAAACTATTTTATCTCTGGTTTTAAATATTAAAGGAGTCTCAAATCTTTAATTTCCAAAATAGTTTATTTAAACCCTATGAACAAAAATGGAGCAAAACATTTTATTTTGTAAAACCAATTTTTGTGGAGCTTCCTCATATGTAGGGGAGGCTACATGAATTTTCTCTGATTTTTGTAAAACGTTTAAACCCCTCAATAGAATTCTGGAAACCCTACTGGTTTCAAAATAGAAATAAAGGTTTTCTTTTAGACGAGGACCTATCCGTGAGAAGAGAGAAAGGTTCAGGGGGCGTTGTGCAAAAATTCCGTTGACCTCTGTGGCCGCACGCTGGCCGGCACGGCGCCGTGCTCCCCACGCCGGCGATGCCGTGGTCGCCGCTCGCCGTGCACCTCTCCCTCGCCCAGCTGGCCTCTGGCTCCTCTGCCCTCTCCCCTCACATCAGCTCCGCACCGGGGACAGCAGTGGCACTTTCCGCACGTTGCCGTGCCTGCGTCGCCGTGCTCCCGACCACGCCGTGTTCCCCCTGCCTCCCCCTGACGCGGACCACGCCCTGGAGGAAGAGCACCGCACGCCGTCTCCTCTGCTCTCCCTTGTCTCCCATCACCCTGTTGCAGCGACGCGGCAGTGCATCGACGCCGTGTTCTTCACACCATCGCCGCCGTGTCCTCCTCGTGAAATGTCGGACACCGCCTGGACCCCGCACCCCTCTGCTGCTCCGCGAGGCGATAAGAAGCAGCGCACCCCTCTCAGCTCCCTCACTCCCTCACTCCCTCACTCATTCCCCCACTCCCTCCCTCTGATCTTTCTTCCGCCCACGGACACAAACCACGGCCGCCGCCGCCACCGACGCGCCTCGCCGGTGACAGAGACCTCCCCATCCAAATCCCTGGCTACCAGAAGCTTCGCCGTGCCCTACTCCCCCTCTCTGCGCGAGGAATCAAAGAAGGAATCCCGGGATCGCCGTCGCCGTCCCAAACCTCTTCTTTTCCGGCCGCGGCATGTCGAGCAAGCTCGCGAGCCGCTCAGTCCACTATTCCTCACCATTCTTGCATCAACGCATTCCCCTTGTCGCGGTTTCTCTCCCAGACATCCTCATCCCTTCTCAGGTCGTCGGAGCCGCCGTAGCCGCCGTCGCCACGCTCCGGCAGTGCCGCGCCCGTGCTCTGTGCTTGACGAGGAAGGAGAAGCGGCCCGTACCGCTTCGTTCAAGTTCGTGGGCCGCGAGCTGGACTTCCTCCCCGCACGGCACAGCCCAACTTCGACAGATCCAGCCCGTTTTCCTTTTTTTTTTTCAGGTGGTTTATTCTTTTACTTCTAGATTTGTTTCTGGACTCCTAGTTTAAATCGTTCTAAAATAGTTTGAGTGTTTAGTTGACCAAACCAAAATTCAGGGAAGTACCCTAGCCTTTTCCTAGCCAGATCCAAGTGGTAGAAACACTTTTGGATAAATAGTTTTTGAGAAATTAAATGTGGGCCAGAACTACTGCTTTTTACCAAAAGCTCAATAGCTATTTTTCTATAACAGCTATTGATGCAAACTCAACTGTTTTGGAAAGATCTGAGTGATACCTAGCAGTAGAAATTTGTCTCCCATGAAAATGATCTTCCAAAATAAAATGGCATCCACTTTGGTATTTGACCAGAGAGCCATTTAGGGTTTTTTTGTAAATTATTTGGTGTTGATTCTTGGAGTGAATCCACTTGTGTGAGCTTCTGTAGGATTAGGAGTACCTAATCCTAGCTTGGTGTGATTTTTAGAGCTATAGATTATTTTAGGTGGATTTAACTAGGTGGTATGCTTTTCTGTCCTTTATTGTTTATATTTTATTTCACTATATAGGGTGTGCTAGTGTCTCTTTTGTGTTTTCTAGCATGTTTAAGAGTGATACTAGTTATTAGGAGTGTGTTGGCTCTGTGCCTTAGCACTTTGGAAAAAGGTTTAGTATGGCACTTAGTCACCTAGAGCTAATAGTACTAGAGTAGTATTTTTATAGATGCTCCTAGTTAATAGAATTTGTTTTAGTAGAAAATCCTTAGTGGGATGCTTATTTTAGTTGGCATTGCTTGAATATCAGTAGCATTTCCTAGCTACTGATGTTGTAGCATGTCATCCCTTGCTACCCATTGTTTAGCCCTCACTTGTGTAAAAGTGTTAGACCCCTGAGTTGTAAAAGACCCTTATGAGTGTAGATCCTAGTTGTTGCTTGAATAATTAGTTGATGCTTGTGGTTGTTATCTGTTTGTGCACCACTTGTGGTTTTGTTTGGTTTATTGAATGTTGTTATTCCCTGTTTGCGACGCTAGATGATACCGTTACCGGAGTGGTCTTTGGAGAGGATTTATTGGAGAAGAATCGGAGTTTATTTCTTTAATCAGTAAGAGGAAGTCCAGACATTCTGCTGAAACCAGGCAAGCTACTTCACTGAGCTTGCATCTATATACATCTATTTTGATTTACCTGTTTTACTTATAAAGAGCATAAATGATTTCTGTGGTGTCTGCCACGAAAGCGATGATTTTGAAAACCCTTTTTCCAAAATTACAAGTATATTGTTGAGGCACCCGATATAGAGGTGTTAGCGGTATACAATGATTTCTAAATGAACTTGTTTTACTCCAAAGCCTTCTATGAAAATCTTTTGGTGGGATTACAAACCACCCAAGTTTTGATTAAAAGTATTTTTGCTCTGAAAAATTAGAAATGATTGTGAAAACCTTTTTAAAAGGGTTTATGAAAAACTATTTTGCCACCTTATATAGAAGTATAAGGTAGTTATTTAAAACTATAGGATGGGAAAAACAATGTTTTCTCGAAACTCTCTTTTAAAAATACTTGGATAGACCTGCCGGAAGGTCGGTGCTCAGTTGAAGAAGGTTGGTGTTGTTTTTGAGAAAAATGCACATTGTGTCCTAGTACTATGACGACCAACCATTATCCTGTGCGACCACACTTACCCACATATGGGCAAGGGCGTAGTCATATAATTTGCTCGTGTTAGTACTGGATGCCTCAACAACGAGGATAACCTCGTTCCATGAGGGGATGGTCTGAGGACCTACCCCCTGACCTGGGTCCTCTTCAGTGTTGGTCTACCGGAAGCCGGTATGGACGTGTTTGGAGGAAGAGGATTGAAGGGCTCCCTTGGGTCCGCCGGGCAGAACTACGAGTCCTCACACTTAGTTCCTGAGGGTTTGAGTGTCGATGGAATGTGTCGTAGCGGCAGGGTCCTATACTAGCATGAGCAAAGGACAGGCTATGGCCGGGAACTCAACTTCGCATACCTCGGTATGGCGGGACGTGGCTGACACGATGAGTGACCGGATGGGTGTGGGAAAAGCGTACTACCTCTGCAGAGTGTAAAACTATTCGAATAGCCGAGTCCTCGGATGGACAGTTGGAAGGCTGTCCTAAGACCATGTGCAAGTTTTGAGAAAGGTGTTGAGTTTTGGAAAGGTTATTTCGTACCTGTACCAATGAGTTGGTTCGAGGTAGCGACGGGCTTGGAATCAGGGCAAGAAGTTGTTTTTCGAGGAAAAAGTTTTAAAAGAGATTTCTTACCCTTTGAAAAGAAGGTGTATTTTCGGAAAAGATTTAAAAATACTTCTTACCTTTTTAACAAAGTAGTGAGAAAACTACTTTCCAAAATGTTTTGTCTTCAACAGGATTAAAAATCTACTCTTCTCCTTTTAAATAGATTTAGTAGGTTTTTCCTAAAAATAAAAGTCTTTGAAAATTAAAACTAGTGCATGTTCCTGTTGGGGTAGTTTGCGAGTACAATCAAATGTACTCATATTGGTTTCGTCCCTGGCTATTGTCTTAGCCAGATTCCAGAGAAGAGCAGTTCGACGAGGAGTTCACTGACGTCTTTGCGAACTAGGGCGCTTCCCAGTCAGCTGCCTGTAGGGTAAGGCGAATGACTTGGGCTCCACGTTGTTTGGTGATTCCGCTGCAAGTACCTGTGAAGCTGATCACTTCAATCACGTAAGTATATTATTCGGTATTTGTGGTGTTCTGTGATACCAACTCAAGTTATGTGCAACAGCACACTGATCATGGGACTGTTGCAGGAAACATAACGAGTATCTCGGATAATTAATCCGGGGTCCTCACAGACTTGGTATCAGAGCCATCCTGACTGTAACAGACCTTAGTTAGCATGGACGTTAGTTAGGAAGAGAATATTTTGTTAAAAAAATATATTACACCAAAAATATATCCTTATCTAGGGAAGTCCAAAATGGCTCCCGCTCTTCTCGTCTTCTCTATTTACCTCTGAATCTTACCTTTCTATTTTAAATTTTACTAAAGGTTTCTCTACTCTTTCTTACCTGTTCAAAATACTTGACGATGAACCCAAAGAGAGACCTAATTAGCTAGCACCTACAAAGAAGAAGCAACCATCTCAATTACTCAACATTCAACATCAAGTTCATTGGTCTACAAATGCCAAGATCATCGACATCAACCAAATCAAGAGATCTCTGAAGACCTCAGCTCAACCTCAGCAATTCTACTCAAGTGGCTACTTCGACAATCTCAGTGTCTCCAGTTGAAGACTAAGGCGACGAACTGAAGATTTCAGCACCCCTGTCTAACCAAGACCCATAGGAACAGCTTATGATAGGAACTTTAGCCATACTACCCGATTGCTACGAGTATATAGGCGTCCATTGGTACTAAATGTACCCTGTGTGCTTGTTGTTTGTTTGTGACGCTCCCTTACAGTGAGTCCGCGGATCTGACCCCTCCCTGCCTAACCGGCATGGCCAGGCGTCGGTTCACAGTAGAGTGCAGTAGGGCTTGTCCCCACCACACGAGTGACGCTCCCCGGGTTCTTCCCCAGAAAGGAGCCGACACACCTAGCTTATAAAAGGCCCCGTTCCATCTGCCATCTATCCCCACTCACCACCCTTAGCGACCCAAATCTCCTGAGGCAAGAATCCCGTGTTCTTATCCTTCATCCAGATCCAAAGGAACCCATGGCAAACCTCAGAGTTGTCATGGAAACCACTGCCGAGGAGCATAGTGGGTTTCCGCTGATGCTTTGGAAGGCCGTGTGCCACATTCTTGGTCGGCCTGCCCGTCCTCGATATGTGGTGTTCGAGAACTCTCTTCCGCTCGCCGGGAGTGAATTCCAAGTCGAGGTGCATATCGGCTCGTGCCTATTGGGCATCAGTCCGACTTACTTGATCCAGGGTAAGAGCATGCCTACCCTAGATCTAGCCCTCCAGGTAGCAGCCTGGGAAGGACTGTCCGTCTCCGGTACTCAGAACCGGCAATGGCGGTAAGCCGAGCTTTCCACTTCCTCCCAGCCATACCTGAGCATGTTGCGGAGGCTTTCCAAGCTTCCATGGGACAGGAAGCTGACCCTGCCGTAATCACCCTGGTCACCTATGGAGCTGCAATGACAAGATTCAGTCACACCCTGATGGAGGAACTCATGACCACAAGGCGCCACCTTGCTCGTGCCCGCCGGGAACTGGGTCGAGCAAGGAACCAACCCACTTCTCACCGTGGGCAAGCTCAGGATGCAAGACAGTCGGTCCTAGATGAATTGCTGGATTGCTCGGTGACACAAGCTCTCGCCCGAGTTCAGCAGCCACCCCAAGAACCAGGCGTAGTCCTCGAAGGCGTGCCTGTAGATCCCCACCCCTGGAGACAGAGATGTGGACACCACTCTTTGTCTCGGCCACGTTCACCGACTCCTAGAACCTCTCAGGCAGAGTAGAACCCAGGTTTAGTTAGCCTGACCAGCGCTTGTGTGTTTGCGTGTGTGGATCAACCGTTGTTAGTCTGTTGTTGGTTTGTTGCTTGTTTTCTCGTGTGTCTTGTAATGCAAGGTTGTTGTCTGTTCCCGGCTGATATCGATCAGCCCGAAATAAAAACTTGGTGTTCTTATCATCTTGTTAACCACTTGGTTGACATCTGATGGAATGTCATGCTTTTTTTCAGTTAAAAGTTTTAAAAAGAAACCACAGATCACTTAAAACCAGGAACCGTATGTGACCCCAGACGCATACCCCTGTGAATTAATGCAAACTTTGAATGGGACTATTTTGTAGTATGCAAATTATTTTTGTGTGTGTTCTCCTACATGCAATCACCCCAAGGTTCCTCACCCAATATGAACCTTGTGCTTTCTGCATGTTAAAGAAAGGGGCCCGAGCCCTCCACGAGATGTGAGCCTCGCAAGCCTTAAAATGCTTGCGAAGCGTAAATGCTCGCTGGAACACAGAAGGACATCTTGTAGGTGTTCTAATTGTTGTGTTCAACCTATATGGTTGAAATGTATGCTACCACTGCAAATGGTTGAGACCATATACTGCAGTGTTATTTTCTCTAAAAATATATTTTCTCGCCAAAACAAGTTTATTCTAGTACTTCTGCATCCTATCTGTGCTGCAAGACCAGAGTTGTGACAACCAAGAAGATTTCGACAAGGCACACCTTGTCCCGGGTTATCAGCAAAGGCAAGATCAATACAATCACGGATTGCAGTACAGAAGCGAGAAATTCAGAAAGGAACAGAGGATACAAGTTCTACTCCTACAAACAACACTGCCAGCACGGATGCAACGGCACCTAGAGATTCCTAATCTCTCTCGAACTCCCCGATGCCACCAGAGGATGAGCCTGGCTCACTCAGAGCCGAGTCACGCGCCGCCCGACGGCGGCAGACAGCTCGAGCAGCCTGCTCACCTCCAGCCGGAAGGTCTACCACCTCCTCCACCGCCGCAAGCTCCTCCACCGTGCGCTCCTCCGCCGCATCTGGCTCCTCTAGCGCAGCAGGCGCCACTGTCGCAGCACCAGCCCCCGCGCTAGACCACCAATGGCACAAGGCCACGGCTAGGAGCACCACTGCCGCGAACAGCAGGCTGAACACCGTCAAAATCGAGAACACGAAGAGCACGAAGACGAAGCAGCCCTCGAGGAAGCCCGCATCCTCCATCGCATCAACATAGGCTCTGAAGAAATCGGTAATGAAGCCCATGGTGACGACGCGATGGAAGAAATGTTTTTCTGAGGTCGCTAGTTTATAAGCCGAGCTCGGACGCCGCTCCTCGACACCGCACTGCGCGGGAAAGTGGAGGAATCGCGAGCTGTACTCGCCTTAATGGCGCGAAACCACCTAGGCATCGTGTCCCCAAAGCCGTGTCTGCCGCTGCATCGACGGACAGCACGCGCAGCAGTACCGCGGGTGAGTGCCCTGCGCACTGAAAATGGAGCAAGTACAGAGCAAGGGCGAGCAAGGATGAAGAAGAGGAGGAGAAAAGGAGGAGAGACCGCCAAGTGGGCCCCGGGCCCACATGTCAGTGAGTCAGCAGTTAACCCCCCGTTCCTCTATCCTTTATCCCTCGCTTTTTCTGTGAAAAACCCCGTGCAAAAATAATTCCTCGTATAAATCAGACCCACTGTGTCCATGAGCCAATTATTGGTGGCACAGCTAGGGGTATTTTGAAGAAAAACCCTGTTGTTTTTCAAAACCCGTGTATACACGAAAGTGAATATACGACCTTTCTAAAATAAATTATTTTGCTCTCGTATCTCTCCTGTACCCCCGGGCAAATCTCGAGGACGAGATTTATTTTAAGGGGGGAAGGATCTGTAACATCCCAAATTTATAACAAGGGTAAACCAGACCCAAATTTCAGAACCAACAAAAACTTTTTGAATTATTTCACAAGTGATTGTGTTTTCCTTTAATTTGTTCTGTTGGTCTTGTGTAACTTGTTGTGTTGTGATTGTTGGACTAGTAGATGTCAACTCAAGACATCCACCTAGGTAAAAATTTATTTACAACACTGGTGACCATGTTATGACAAGAATTTATTCCATATGTCTTTCCCATTCTTATGTTGGCCAAAAGTTTATTTCAACAAATGATTTGGTTTTAGCAACAAACAAAATACTCTTTAATTTGAGACAGTGAAAGTATTTTCAAAAGTTTCATGTTTATAAAATATGGGGAACCATCTGTGATCTCCTGTCCTCTCTTCCACTTTGGCATTTATAAAATTCTTATTTTTAAAACTCCTAAGTTTCAACTCCTTTTTAAAAGAAATACTAGTGGGGAATATATTACCTCACATAATTCCCTTTCAAACCATTTTGAAAACTATTAAGTTATGGGTTGATAAATCCCTTAAACAACATCTTGTCATAATTGGGTGTGACCACTTTTATAAAATAGCATTGTTAGTTATGGAAAAAGGTGTGTGACTTATTCTTGTAGTTTGAAGTGTGAGGCTTGTTTGAATTGTGATATTGTTGTGTTGTGGATAGTGTTGTGTTGTTGGTATTTTGGTGCTGTTGCCATTGGTGAATTTTGCTGTGTGTGTGATGTTCTTGTGAGGATAATTCCTCAGTGGAGTTGTTACCACTTTAGGACACCCTTGGCACCAAACTTGGAGTGTGACTTGAAGAGGAAAATCCTCTAATTAGCCCCCAAGTTAAATCAAAAATTTAGAGAGAGGATTCAATAAAACTCCCTCTTATCTATTCCTCTATTTTATTAAAACAACTATACTTTCTTTATCAAAATTCTAGAGAAGGGGATGAAATGATAACTCTCCATTTCACATCACTCCCTCCTCTAGTAACCTACTTGTTGATTTTAAAACAAACCCCTCCTTTCTTTTATTAAAAAGAAATGAAGGTCATAAGTTAAAATGATCTTCATAAATAATTTCCCTCCCAATTCTCTTTTCTCAAAACAAATGTTTTTTATGAAAATAAATTATTTTGAAGTATTATTTGTCAAGAAAGGCTCCAAAGGTTCTACAAACTATTTTACCACTGGTTTTGAATTATTAAAGGGTTACCAAATTATTCATTTCCAAAAATAGTTTATTTAAATCCTATGAACAAAAATGGAGCAAAACATTTTATTTTGTAAAACCAATTTTTGTGGAGCTTCCTCATATATAGGGGAGGCTACATGAATTTTCTCTGATTTTTGTAAAATGTTTAAACCCCTCAAATAAATCCGGGAAACCCTACTGTTTTTAAAAAAAAAGGTTCTTTTTGTCGAGGACCTATCCGTGAGAGGAGAGAAAGGTTCAGGGGGCGTTCTGTAAAATTTGACCTCTGTGTCAGCACGCTGCCGGCACGGCGCCGTGCTCTCCACGCCGGCGATGCCGTGGTCGCCGCTCGCCGTGCACCTGCTCCCTTGCCCAGCTGCCCTCTGGCTCCTCTGCCCTCTCCCCTCACATCAGCTCCGCACCGGGGACAGCAGTGGCACTTTCCGCACGTTGCCGTGCCCGCGTCGCCGTGCTCCCGACCACGCCGTGTTCCCCCTGCCTCCCCCTGACGCGGACCACGCCCTGGAGGAAGAGCACCGCACGCCGTCTCCTCTGCTCTCCCTTGTCTCCCATCACCCTGTTGCAGCGACGCGGCAGTGCATCGACGCCGTGTTCTTCACACCATCGCCGCCGTGTCCTCCTCGTGAAATGTCGACACCGCCTGGACCCCGCACCCCTCTGCTGCTCCGCGAGGCGATAAGAAGCAGCGCACCCCTCTCAGCTCCCTCACTCCCTCACCCTCACTCATTCCCCCACTCCCTCCCTCTGATCTTTCTTCCGCCCACGGACACAAACCACGGCCGCCGCCACCGACGCGCCTCGCCGGCGACAGAGACCTCCCCATCCAAATCCCTGGCTACCAGAAGCTTCGCCGTGCCCTACTCCCCCTCTCTGCGCGAGGAATCAAAGAAGGAATCCCGGGATCGCCGTCGCCGTCCCAAACCTCTTCTTTTCCGGCCGCGGCATGTCGAGCAAGCTCGCGAGCCGCTCAGTCCACTATTCCTCGCCATTCTTGCATCAACGCATTCCCCTTGTCGCGGTTTCTCTCCCAGACATCCTCATCCCTTCTCAGGTCGTCGGAGCCGCCGTAGCCGCCGTCGCCACGCTCCGGCAGTGCCGCGCCCGTGCTCTGTGCTTGACGAGGAAGGAGAAGCGGCCCGTACCGCTTCGTTCAAGTTCGTGGGCCGCGAGCTGGACTTCCTCCCCGCACGGCACAGCCCAACTTCGACAGATCCAGCCCGTTTTCCTTTTTTTTTCAGGTGGTTTATTCTTTTACTTCTAGATTTGTTTCTGGACTCCTAGTTTAAATCGTTCTAAAATAGTTTGAGTGTTTAGTTGACCAAACCAAAATTCAGGGAAGTACCCTAGCCTTTTCCTAGCCAGATCCAAGTGGTAGAAACACTTTTGGATAAATAGTTTTTGAGAAATTAAATGTGGGCCAGAACTACTGCTTTTTACCAAAAGCTCAATAGCTATTTTTCTATAACAGCTATTGATGCAAACTCAACTGTTTTGGAAAGATCTGAGTGATACCTAGCAGTAGAAATTTGTCTCCATGAAAATGATCTTCCAAAATAAAATGGCATCCACTTTGGTATTTGACCAGAGAGCCATTTAGGGTTTTTTGTAAATTATTTGGTGTTGATTCTTGGAGTGAATCCACTTGTGTGAGCTTCTGTAGGATTAGGAGTACCTAATCCTAGCTTGGTGTGATTTTTAGAGCTATAGATTATTTTAGGTGGATTTAACTAGGTGGTATGCTTTTCTGTCCTTTATTGTTTATATTTTATTTCACTATATAGGGTGTGCTAGTGTCTCTTTTGTGTTTTCTAGCATGTTTAAGAGTGATACTAGTTATTAGGAGTGTGTTGGCTCTGTGCCTTAGCACTTTGGAAAAAGGTTTAGTATGGCACTTAGTCACCTAGAGCTAATAGTACTAGAGTAGTATTTTTATAGATGCTCCTAGTTAATAGAATTTGTTTTAGTAGAAAATCCTTAGTGGGATGCTTATTTTAGTTGGCATTGCTTGAATATCAGTAGCATTTCCTAGCTACTGATGTTGTAGCATGTCATCCCTTGCTACCCATTGTTTAGCCCTCACTTGTGTAAAAGTGTTAGACCCCTGAGTTGTAAAAGACCCTTATGAGTGTAGATCCTAGTTGTTGCTTGAATAATTAGTTGATGCTTGTGGTTGTTATCTGTTTGTGCACCACTTGTGGTTTTGTTTGGTTTATTGAATGTTGTTATTCCCTGTTTGCGACGCTAGATGATACCGTTACCGGAGTGGTCTTTGGAGAGGATTTATTGGAGAAGAATCGGAGTTTATTTCTTTAATCAGTAAGAGGAAGTCCAGGGACATTCTGCTGAAACCAGGCAAGCTACTTCACTGAGCTTGCATCTATATACATCTATTTTGATTTACCTGTTTTTTATAAAGAGCATAAATGATTTCTGTGGTGTCTGCCACGCAAGCGATGATTTTGAAAACCCTTTTTCCAAAATTACAAGTATATTGTTGAGGCACCCGATATAGAGGTGTTAGCGGTATACAATGATTTCTAAATGAACTTGTTTTACTCCAAAGCCTTCTATGAAAATCTTTTGGTGGGATTACAAACCACCCAAGTTTTGATTAAAAGTATTTTTGCTCTGAAAAATTAGAAATGATTGTGAAAACCTTTTTAAAAAGGGTTTATGAAAAACTATTTTGCCACCTTATATAGAAGTATAAGGTAGTTATTTAAAACTATAGGATGGGAAAAACAATGTTTTCTCGAAACTCTCTTTTAAAAATACTTGGATAGACCTGCCGGAAGGTCGGTGCTCAGTTGAAGAAGGTTGGTGTTGTTTTTGAGAAAAATGCACATTGTGTCCTAGTACTATGACGACCAACCATTATCCTGTGCGACCACACTTACCCACATATGGGCAAGGGCGCAGTCATATAATTTGCTCGTGTTAGTACTGGATGCCTCAACAACGAGGATAACCTCGTTCCATGAGGGGATGGTCTGAGGACCTACCCCCTGACCTGGGTCCTCTTCATGTTGGTCTACCGGAAGCCGGTATGGACGTGTTTGGAGGAAGAGGATTGAAGGGCTCCCTTGGGTCCGCCGGGCAGAACTACGAGTCCTCACACTTAGTTCCTGAGGGTTTGAGTGTCGATGGAATGTGTCGTAGCGGCAGGGTCCTATACTAGCATGAGCAAAGGACAGGCTATGGCCGGGAACTCAACTTCGCATACCTCCGGTATGGCGGGACGTGGCTGACACGATGAGTGACCGGATGGGTGTGGGAAAAGCGTACTACCTCTGCAGAGGGTAAAACTATTCGAATAGCCGAGTCCTCGGATACGGACAGTTGAAGGCTGTCCTAAGACCATGTGCAAGTTTTGAGAAAGGTGTTGAGTTTTGGAAAGGTTATTTCGTACCTGTACCAATGAGTTGGTTCGAGGTAGCGACGGGCTTGGAATCAGGGCAAGAAGTTGTTTTTCGAGGAAAAAGTTTTAAAAGAGATTTCTTACCCTTTGAAAAGAAGGTGTATTTTCGGAAAAAGATTTAAAAATACTTCTTACCTTTTTCAACAAAGTTAGTGAGAAAACTACTTTCCAAAATGTTTTGTCTTCAACAGGATTAAAAATCTACTCTTCTCCTTTTAAATAGAGATTCAGTGAGGTTTTTCCTAAAAATAAAAGTCTTTGAAAATTTAAAACTAGTGCATGTTCCTGTTGGGGTAGTTTGCGAGTACAATCAAATGTACTCATATTGGTTTCGTCCCTGGCTATTGTCTTAGCCAGATTCCAGAGAAGAGCAGTTCGACGAGGAGGAGTTCACTGACGTCTTTGCGAACTAGGGCGCTTCCCAGTCAGCTGCCTGTAGGGTAAAGGCGAATGACTTGGGCTCCACGTTGTTTGGTGATTTCCGCTGCAAGTACCTGTTGAAGCTGATCACTTCAATCACGTAAGTATATTTATTCGGTATTTAAGGGTGTTCTGTGATACCAACTCAAGTTATGTGCAACAGCACACTGATCATGGGACTGTTGCAGGAAACATAACGAGTATCTCGGATAATTAATCGGGGTCCTCACAGGCGACCCTCCTCTGCAATTGGCGCGCACCTGAAAGAGGTGCTTCCATAGCGGCCAGCTTGGAGATACTCCCAAGAAGCATTCGCATAGCACCACAAAGCATGTAATGTGCAGGAGCCCATTGGGAGTCAGATCATGCAGCTGTATGCCATAGGCATACAGCAATCCTCGCACAAAATCATGCAGGGGGAACGAGATGCCGCGGGGAAAAAACTCCGCAAAACACACACGCTCCCCGGCGCGAGGAGCAGGGCGTACCTCCAATCCAGCGGCGCGAGCAGCAAATTGTTCAGAAGGTGGTAGCCAGCCCTTCTGACGTAACTCCTCGAGATGGGTCTCATTGACGGAGGTTCGTGACCAATCGCCGGTGACTTGGTGCGGGCAATGGTGGCGCCACCGGCCGCAGTCAAACTCTTCCCCTTCCCGGCCGTCTCGGCGGCAGCACTGCGCTTGGTCTTCTTGGGTGCCATAGGGAAGAAGTAGATGGAGGCAAAGCTTGAGCGCAGAGCAATGGTGGGCGATGTTCGCGGAGGAAGAAGAGGCAAATGGCAGGGTAAAGAATCCGGGGTCGGAAGATGGGATATTTACTGTGTTACGCAAAAGAATCACAACCGTCCAAGCAAAATCTAGATGACACGTGTCACCCACGAAGAATAACCGTCGCAGCAAAATAAGGAAGTCATCATGATTCCACGAAAATTTCGCCACGAACGGTCAAATCGGAGCAGAGATAGCGTCTTCTGTTGGTCAAAGCCCTGACAACGGGCCCACAAGGTCATGTCCTGTCAAAATTTGACAGGCACGCCGCAAGTGTCATGCATGACGTCAAGCACACGAGAAGAAGAGGAATGAACATAAAACGCAAATCGATTGATACCATATATCGGTTGAAATAACGATTGACAAAAAAGTACTCCCATGGGAGCATACGACAAAAAATTCTTCGATTGAGGACATGCAGAACATAATTTAAGATTGTCCTCTATTGCAAACAATAAACCACAATCTCGGGGGCTACTCCATGGAGCGCTGTCGCGCTCCCATAAAGCTTCTAAAAAGGTAAAAATTACTCACTCGGCAAAGTTGACTCGACTGATTCATTTCGGCAAAGTCCTTTAATTTCACAAACATAATTCATAAAATTCCTGGACTATGTCAATCGAAAAAGTCTCGGATGCTGCATACGCAAATGCAAAGATAAGACCTGCCGATATTAATCGAGCTGGGCTAAGGGACACTCCGGCAGTGTTTTCCCTTAAGTTTTTCCGTGTCAACAGACATGATGAAATCCTGACGGACGCGTCGGGTAGCAAATATGATCTGCAGAACGAATCAGTAAGACCCCAAGCGGCCTAAGTCGAATCTGTCCAGTGTGTACCAGGTTCGAGTCCGGGGACTCGAATCTGATTGAAGGCTAGTATGGTGTTGCCTAATGAGCAGTTAACTGACATCGTTGATTCGAGTAAGTTCAGGCCTACTAAGTCAAAATCCCTAGGCAAATACATCAAAAGTGTTCCAGATTCGAGTCCGGGGACTCGAGTTTGATTGAAAGCTGGTATGGTTTTACCCGAATGCGTAGTTAACTGAACTCAACTTTCTTCGAGTGAGTCAGGCCTGCCAAGCTATAATCCCCAGGCAAAAGTTGTTTCGAGTATGTTCCAGATTCGAGTCCGGGGACTCGAGTTTGATTGAAAGCTGGTATGGTTTTACCGAATGCGTAGTTAACTGAACTCAACTTTCTTCGAGTGAGTCAGGCCTGCCAAGCTGTAATCCCCAGGCAAAAGTTGTTCGAGTATGTTCCAGATTCGAGTCCGGGGACTCGGGTTTGATTGAAAGCTAGTAAGGTTTTACCGAATGTGTAGTTAACCAGTTTGGAGTATTCTGGGCCTACTATGCTAAAATCCCCAAGATTGCATAAAAACATATATACTGTTCAGAAAAATAACACATGTGGAGTGCATCCATGATTCTCCATAATCAAGCAAGCACTCGGGGGCTACTGACATGGATATACCCTTCGGGTACCCCGGCGTGAAGGTACCTGGTACAGGCGAAGCCCAGTAGAGGCCCAGAGTTAAAGAAGCCCATGAAGAAAGAAGCCAGACGAAGAGAAGTTTCCTAAAATTAGATAAATCATCGTCGGTTAGAACTTTCCATATGTAAACCTAGTCGGTTACGTATCAGGACCTGGCCTCCTATATAAAGGCCAGGAGGGTAACCGATTAGGTCAAGCAATTCATAGCCACCACAATCCCGACGAGACAAACAGCTCGCCGGACCCCTGTAACCGCATATTCACAAGATCAAATCCAGACAAGCAGGAGTAAGGGTTTTACCTCAATCGAGGGCCCCGAACCTGGGTAAACTCTCGCTTGTCAGCCGTCGAGTCTACCAGTACTACGCGTTCTCTACCACATAATCAACCCTAGGTACCTAACCATGGGATTTGCCGAGGACACCCCTCGTCAGGGTATAAATACCCCTCCACCTTCCTCCAGCTGCCCTAAGCTTCAGATTCTCTCTCCTCCATTAAAGCAAAGCTTTAAGCTCCTAGATCTCCCTACTCCACCCAACCAATCAAGCTCATACTCGGAGATCTAAAGGAGAAGGCCCGATCTACAAGTTCACCAAAGCGTTCTTTACTTCCCCCTCATTCACTTGAGGGATTTGAGCCTAGGGTTCCACTAGGAAAACCTAGGCATATTGTTGTACTTACTTGCCTGCTACTTTTGTGTGGCAGGTGTTGTGGTGCTTGGAGCCCCCAATCCTTTTGTGGGTTGAGCCTCAAGTTTGTTGTAAGGGATTTAGATTCCGCCTTGAAGGATTCCGATAGTGGAAGGTGAACCGAGCTTTTGGGCAAGGTTCATCGGAGAATAGGGTGAGGCCATTTGTGGCGTTAGTTTGAAACTCACACCCTTCCAACGAGACGTACTCCCCTAAAAAGGAGGAACTCGAAAATACATCCTTGTCTCCGCGTGCTTCCCATTTGGTTACCCCTTACTCGCTAGCTCTTACTTGTATCGTGTTTTGTCTTGTGTTAACTTATCATATAGGTAAATTCACCGTAGTTGCATATCTAGAGAATTTACCTTTGTGTCAAGCCTAAATTCGAAAAAGAGCTAAAAATTGAGTAGCACCTATTCACCCCCCTCTAGGTGGCTATACCGATCCTTTCAGGCAGGATGTTGCATTTTTTGTTGTGATTGTGAACAGGTGTATAGAAGCCCCCTATGTCTGAACACATGGCTGCCGTGAAAACGATTTGACGTTATATCAAAGGAAACAAGCCCAAAATGTTTGACAATTGCAAAAGCACCACCAATGTGGCATTTTTTCTCGACACTAGACTCATGTCTTAATTGTCACAGAAGTAGAACGAAAAAACTCATCACATGAAGCAGAATATATTGCAACAACAACAACGACCAAAGCAAACACATTGATATATACACGATGTTATATTTGGGATTGTATGGAATAAGATAAGATTGAAGTTGAATATGTGAGCACTAAATATCACTTAGAAACATTTTGATTAAGTTACTGGGAAGAGTCAAATTTTTGGAAAAGGGCTGATTGTTAAGAAACTTAAGCTTGGATCAATTGTGGCGTGTTTTGTGTTAAAGTAGTTCAACTGTCTTCCATATTTCGTACTAATAAGCAAGTTTTGTATCCAACATTGTCTTGTCTCGAGTCGTATTGGGGATGTGAGTCGTGGTGGATGCGGTTGTATCCCAAGCAATAAAAAAAGGGATTGACTATGTGTAAGGCGCCTTATATTTGGCATAACCGTAAGGCAATAGATTTTTTTTGTTAATCATCTAACCCACGCATGCATGTGCATGACCGGTACACCTCTCTCATGCATGCACTAGAAAACGAAACTGCTGACATCACCACGCATTAAATGTGAAATTTGAAAATTCAAAAAGTTTTGTAGCTCAGACCGTTTATCCGATTTATGATACGTTTTCACCGTTGGACTAGTCGCGTCGAGATCTTCGAAACTAGATCCCATGTCGATATGTTCCGACGACTTTTTTTTTGCCCAAAAGTTACCACCCACGTAACATATAAGTTACCTAGGCTTGAATACGTAAGTTACCGACCATATTAGTGATTAGTTTTCGGGCCGAAATAAAACCATTTTTTGTTGTTCTTTTAGAGTTTTACGAGATTTAAAGTTACCACGTCACTTTGAGATGGTAAATTTATCGTGTATAAGTATTAGGATGACAATTGTCGATTTCATAGTGAAACTACATATAAAAAAGATGGACATTATATTCGTAACTATTATTTAGAGTACATGGTAACTACATCGATTTCGTGGTGGGTAACTACATCATGAACACATGCATAACTAAATAAATACTGAGTGGGTAACTATTACCGAGAGAGTACGATAACTACATTGATTTCATGTTGGATAACTTCACCATGAAAATACATGGGTAACTTTATCAGTACTGAGTGGATAAGTCCATCAGTATTGGGTGGTAACTATTACCGAGAGAGTAGGGTGAATAACTATACATGAAAACACACGGGGTAACTTTACTAGTACTAGGTGATAACTATTATCGAGAGAGTAGGGTGGATAACTACACATGAAAACACACGAGATAACTTTACTAGTACTGGGTGATAACTATTATCGAGAGAGTAGGATAACTATAACGATTTTGTGGTGGATAACTACACATGAAAACACATAGATAACTTTATCAATACCGGGTGGTAACTCCATCAGTATTGGGTGGTAACTATTACGAGAGAGTATGGTAACTATAATGATTTTGTCAACCTAAAAACTAATTGCTAATATGGTGTGTAACTTAAGTATTCAAGCCTTGGTAACTTTTATGTTACGGGGTGGTAACTTTCGGGCAAAAAAAAAGTTGTCGGAACATGTCAACATGGGATCTAGTTTCGAAGATCTCGTCGCGACTAGCTCAGCGGTGAAAACGGATTCTAAATCGGATAAACGGTTTGGGCTACAAAACTTTTTGAATTTTCGGATTGTGCATTAAATACGGGATGCCATCACCTTTTTGGTTTTTTTTTGTGGCTTGCATGCAAAAGGACGTGCGGTCTAACGACAAGGAAAGGAGCAAAAAGACGTGCATGCATGCAACTTCTGGTTGACCGAATCTCGTCCGCCCATACGCGATCCAACGGCTCGCGGGGTGCTTACAGTTATGCCACATAGCAGGCGCCTTACAATTAGATTTTCCATATAAAAAATACCCCAAAATCTGGACTGCCACCAAATCTATCTCCCTGAGCTGAATTAGGGTTTCGTTTATCTTGCAGATTGGTTTCGCATGAAATCCATCAAACCGTACGAAATGGCACTAAATTCCCTCGGACCACCGCCTGATCTTCCCGAATCACAAAGCACACAGATCGCACACCCTGGTTAGTATCGACTAAAAAAATATAAACGCAAGAAAAACTGAAAATCTGCTTTACGAAAACCTCTCCTTTCCCCTCCTCTGCTTTCTGGTGTCAGCGAGTTCGACAATGTCCGCCTCTTCGTCTCTCAGAGTAAGCAAAGCAAGCACCGCCGCCGCCCCTCTCTGGCCAATCTCGCTCCCTAACCCTTGTACCTTGGTTTTGGTTAACGATGCAGCTAATCCTCGGCTCCTCGTCGGCGTCGCGTCGTCAGATTCTTTCCGAGATGGGATACAAGTTCACACTAGTTGTAGGTGATTTCCCCCTCGTTTCGGGGAGAATCTTTACTCCAGCTGTTTCCTTGTGATTTATCTCCTTTGTTTTCTTGTTTTCCCTCGGTTGGATTTAGAGCGCGGACATTGACGAGAAGGAGATCAGAATGGAGAAGCCAGAGGAATTTGTGGTCGCCTTGGCTCATGCGAAAGTAATTGATTTCTCTTCTTCTCTTACTCAAGAACTTGGTTCTGCTATCTTTGTAAATTTGTTCTAGTTTATTGGTTTGGGAAAGACAGAGAAGTTCTTACGAGAGCGAATATATAATTTCTCGGTAGGAGTGAAGTTTGCTTCGCAGCTGTGTTATTTATTAACTAGTTATGGTGATAAAAACGAATATATAGCAGGGTGGCACTTGGAAAGGTTTGTCCATTTTTTAAATCAGAAACAGGGGGTCTTTAGCCTGTGCTATTACCTGTTTAAAGGGATTTGTGTTATTTTCTTGGCACCTACAACAACAACAACAACAAAGCCTTTTTTACCAAACAAGTTGGGGTAGGCTAGAGTTGAAACATATAAGATCTCGAAACCAGGTCATGGTTCTGGCACATGGATAGCTAACTTCCACGCAGCCCTATCCATGGCTAGTTCTTTGGTGATATTCCAATCCTTCAGATCTCTCTTAACAGACTCCTCCCATGTCAAGTTTGGCCTACCACGACCCCTCTTAACATTCTCATCCCGCTTTATCCGTCCGGTATGCAATGGCGCTTCCGGAGGCCTACGTTCTATATGACCAAACCATCTTAGACGGTGTTGGACAACCTTCTCTTCAATTGGTGCTACCCCAACTCTCTCACGTATATCATCATTCTTAACCCGGTCCTTTCTTGTGTGGCCACATATCCATCTCAACATGCGCATCTCCGCTACATCTAACTGTTGGATATGTCGTCTCTTGGTCGGCCAACATTCTGCGCCATACAACATCGCAGGTCGAATCGCCGTCCTATAGAACTTGCCTTTTAGCTTTTGTGACACTTTCCTATCCCACAGTGAAATAAATAAGAAATGGCTAAATTGTACCTGTTGAAGTTCTGGTTATGTTTCGATCATTTGGTGTTGACATTGCTATATAATTGCTGTAGGCAGATGCAATATTGGAGAAGATGCGGAAAAATGGGATGATGCAAGAAATTGTTGACTCTCAGGAGACTACCTTGTTGATCACTGCTGACCAAGTATGTAGCTCAAATCCCCTTTCGCTAGCCCTTTTTAATGCAGTCTTTAGTCATAATTGTGATGTTTGTTCCGTGTGGATATAGGAGAATAGTAGTCACTTTACACTAAATTTCTGGAATCTGGATGGAATGATCCTGGAAACAGTCATTATTGCCTGACTGTACTTACATGGTTATGATACCATTGAATTTCAAGATTTAGTGCCTTGCCTATATGGTCCAGTCTGTATGGTAGTAGAGATTTCTTGACCACGGTTTGGTTTAGGAGTTAGACACGTATGGTCCTAGAAGGATTATAGCACCAGTCATCCAACATGTCTGTTGTATTTCGCCATTGAATATTAAATATTCAGACAGTGCTCATATAATAATCCATGTCAAGAGGGATAAATTGGAGTTTTGGATATATTTTCCCACATATAATCCAGATATTATGCAAACAAGGATAACAGTTAGGTCGAAAGAGTCCGCATAATATCTGGATCCAAGCGAAGAGGCCTAAAATTGGTTTCTTCTGAACTAAACCATTGTGTTCCGCCTTAGGACGATTAGGCGATAGAGCGCCCCCCCCCCCCCCCCCCCCCCCTCTAGCGCCTTAGGTTTTTGCCCGCTTTAGGTCGCCTTACCGCCCTAAAAACAATGGTCATCTTCATCCATGGTTTAATTATGTTTGGGTATGATTTTTTTTGGAGGGAAATTGGGTATAAAATTTAGATAATTATAATCAGGCGCATGCCTGGATCTTTTGGTTAGAAGCCAATTTTTGCTCGTTACTAGTTACTTCAGTTAAGGTTGGAGAGGGAAACTAGTGTTTCTAGGCACGTTATGACATCAGTGATTAAAGTCGGTATAGTTGGATATTTATTTATTATAAAAAAATAGTGGAATATCTATACCCTTTGTGTTGCATGCTTTTGCACGTACCATGTGTGTGCATACAT
Organism: Poa pratensis; assembly: GCA_947311845.1. Taxonomy (NCBI): domain Eukaryota; kingdom Viridiplantae; phylum Streptophyta; class Magnoliopsida; order Poales; family Poaceae; genus Poa; species Poa pratensis. The sequence continues at coordinate 22,352,781 of CAMZMU010000064.1, forward strand.
ACACACCTTGTTTTAATATTTTTTCATTATGGAGGTTGTGGTCCATGATGGAGTTATTCGCGAAAAACCTACCACTCCAGAAGAAGCACGTCAATTCATCCAAGGTTTTTCTTATCAGCTTTCGTCTATGAGCTCAACTTACTTAAATGGTTTGTTAGACTTGTCCGTTTAACCACATACTGCTTACAGGATACTCCCAAAGCCATGCTGCAACAATTGGATCTGTGCTCAGTGGCGGACCCAGGGCAAACTCAAAGCCCGGGCAAACAGTGCATTTGAAGGTATAAAATGATTTTTTTAGACAATATACTGTACAAATACCATACAATTACTCTACGCATCCGGCCGGAAGCCCGGGCGAGCGCCGGGGAGTAGGGGCGCTGGGTCCGCCGATGTCTGTGCTTGTTACAGATGTGAAGAATGGTACTAGAAGGGAAGGATGGGATAAATCTGAAGTAATAGCCAGATTCCTCTGATGTTTTCTTTTCCAAATGTTATTCCTCTGATATTCCAGTCATGAATGAGTACCAAAGTCATTCTTTCACACAGAAATCCGTTTTCATTTTAAACTGTCATCTTTGTCTGAAGGAGCAGCCTGGCACATGAATTCTGGATTTTAATTTAGATTAGCTTTTCAGTAACATGATCTGGTGTAATGCTAGCTTCCTGTTAAAATCTGGTCCAGCTTCCAGGCCCCGTAAATTGATAAAGTAACAGTGACCTAACATGAACATGACCTGCATGAGGATTGTTTTACACTTTTGAGAAAATGGCGGCCAATTCAATCTTAATGTTCAGATTCTCTTGTGCTCTTTCATAAAGTTGAAATCCATCTTGAAGTTTGAAGACTAATTTGATATTTAACATTTAGATTTAACCACATCATGGTTTAGTTAAAAAGTACTCCCTCCGTGCATGAATATAAGAAGTTTTAGCTATCCAACATGTTGTCGACATGCATACTAATATGAGTGCACATACACAATAAAATATGTCTACATACATCTAGATATATGTGAATGTGGACAAATGCTAAAACATCTTATATTAAAAAACGGAGGGATTACTATATTAACTTTGTAGATCCCCCATTAGAAATTAGGCAAATGATCATATAACCTTTTACATGTTTGAACAAGGTATCATTGGCACAATATGAAATGAATCCTAATGAATACACAGAATCTAGTTATGATCCCATGTTCCCATCATCTAGAGTTCTGTGTTGCAGAGTTTTTAGCTTCACACTTTCCACTATGATTGTACTGAGCAGGTTTATTTCCACAAGATACCTGATGAAGTTGTTGATAGCCTGGTAAGTCGGAAAAACACGACCATTAGTTCAATTTTGGCATGTTGTGCAGTGCTCCTTCCTGGTTTCTCAAAAAACGAAGCATAAGTTTTGGAATATGTTGCACTCTCATCAGCTGATTTCTCAATGAAACTTTTCACTTGTGTATGATTCAGATTGAGGAGGGCGATGTCTTCTACGTAGCTGGTGGCCTCCTAGTGGAGCATCCACTGACTTCACCACTCGTGGAATCCATTGTGAGTCACATCCTTACATGTTCTGTTTCTAGGTTGGACTATGTATTTCTACGTCTGCCTGCGAAAGATGTCACTGCATCTTAACATGGCAACCCTGTGCAGGTTGGTACAATTGATAGCGTAATGGGGCTTCCTAAAGTGCTCACGGAGAAGCTCATCAAGGATTCCCTTCAGGAGTCCTAGCTGCAAATTTCCGGACTAAGCTGGTTGTGCTGAAATCTCATGTTGGAAAATCACTATTCTTGTGCTGAACAAACTGAACACTCATCCTGTCTGGCAAATGGAAGTGAAGCTGAAATCCTCTTGGTGGCCAATGTTATTAGGCTAAATTTTAGCAGCAACTGAAATCCTCTTGGTGGCTAAGCGTTGCTTAGTAGCTAGTAGCATCTTTGGAGTGTTTTCCTGTGACCAACTCACCATTACTGGGCTTCATGCTCCCATGTGATGTTAAGGTTTGATCATGGACAAAACAATATGTATCTCGCGTGTTCCGCCACAAGCTATCAGAACCAGGGGGTTGCAAATTGGTTTCAGGTTTGGCCTATGAAAATGGTGCACTGCTAATTTGTTATCTTAGAAACCTGCTTGTGTGCTTTGTCCGGTCTTGTTCTGTTTATCTTAACATGTCAGGGAGCACACATCTGGCAGAAAGGTTGCCGAGTCTGTTTGAGAAAACTAGTCATATCAGTACAACAAGGGGATACTTCACGTAAAAAAAAGTACAAGGGGATACTGCAGTAGATTCTCAGGAAGAGACGCTTGGATTACATGAGAACATAGAAGTTCTATAAATTTTGAAGGAAAAAACCACACTAGATGTAGGCACAATATATGTTGTAACATTTCAATTCACCAAATGCAAATCACAGCTCGAGAAATAGGAAAGACACACCTCCTGGAAAACAAAACAGCTGATTGGGCTGCACATTCGGCCCTGCAGCACCTCCCACGACAGATACGGGCTGAATTACCCTTTTACCTAGTTCCTGCACTGCGCCGCCCTGAGCGGAACGAGCGCACTGATGGGCGAGCGAAGGTTGCGGTCGCCGGCGAGCCGAGAAGTTCCGGTCGCCGTATCCTCCTCCCCATCTGCAGCGGCAGTGGCCTCCGGTGGCGCGTGCTCCGGGTTTCCGGAGGTCCAGCGGTCCAGTACCCCAAGTTGGTGCACTCGCTAGGTATGCCCGTGACATAGCCCCAGGAACTAAAATTTTGCGTTGGGTTGGTCAATTAGCATTGAAATTTGGCGATATAGGTCGATTTATGGTTTGACAGCAACGATCTTAGTACTACGGGTGGTTTCCTTCCCAGTTTGGCCATTTATTACCCATTGTTGTGTCAGACTGAAGGGTTACTGGAATAATGCATCTGCTGTGAAGCTTGTATTCAATTTCACTGTGTTTACTTGTCTGAGGAAACTGGAACTTTTGTTTGATTGCCTGAAAATCTTGCAAGCAAAGGGATAGCGGATGGGTTTAGGTTGGACCTGGGGAACCAATTTGATCATGAAACCTCAGTTGAGTTCTGAATGGTTAGCTTTGAAACACTTGAAGGCCTCTTAGCAAGTTAGTTACAATAATAATATCCAGATTACTAACCATGGACTTGTGTGTGTGACTAGAGCACTCTTAAAATCTGTAGCAACAATGTAGGTGCGTAGTACGCTATCTCTATTGTGTATTCTGTATCCCTAAGCAGTATGCACATGTTAATTCCTAGTAGACTCAGTCTCTTCCCTGTGTCAACTAACCCCCCTGGCAGACACCACGCTCTAATGGGAGTATGCAACGACATGAGTATAGTTTCATGTTGGTGGTATGCTGAGGAGGTGCAACCATATTTGACTTAAATGTGCACTAATTGGGAAAACTCTCCGGTGAGTTGGTGTCTTAGCAATGCTTTGCCCATGGGACAAAATCTGTTTATACTTTATACGGTGAGGATTGAAAACTGATACATCATGAAAATGCATAATAGGGTGAAGCCGCAAGCGCACCGGGTTTACTTGTGTAATAATTTTCATACTCCACTTACATGATTATATACTGTGTCAGCAGTGTCAATATTTGCAGTTTGTCTATTTGATCCAGAGCTGTTGGTTTGTTGGACTAATTTTGTTCCGTTTCTAGGCAGCATTCGATGAGTTTACTATGTATATTTTTCAGCTATGCAACTCCATCTCAAATATGAAACTCTCAGAAGAAATTTGAGCTATCAAAACCAGCTTCATATTAACCACAAAACCAATGCAAACTATTTTTATAATTCAGATCTAAGAATTTTTACACATCATGAACTATAACATTGGTTCTTTATTTTTCCTTTTCCTGGATATGTCCATGTTAATGTGTGCAGATTACAAGCAGGGATAACTCAGTGTGCATCCCAGGTCGTCGGCAGGACTGCTCGTGCCAGTGCTAGCCCAAAGGGCTCCTTCCTCTTTGATTTTCCGAACAAGGCTGCTAACAAATACCGACCTGGTTCTTTGATATATTATATAGTATATGGTGATGCCAGGTATGCCTCCACTTTTAAAATCACGTGCACACATTTTATGATTGCCCTATATATACACGAATGTGTGAAATAAATTCTGTGAACTTCTGTTCACAAACGCATCATCTTCAGAAACTTTTTCTTGTAACTTTTAAGGGTCCCCCCCCCCCTTTTGGTCTGTTTGTGCTTGGCCAAATCATCCTTCCTTGGACACCCATGCACTGCAGTATTAAATTTCTTTTACATCACTTGCGGTAGTTGATTTGTGGTACACAATTCTTTTCCTAGTTCCAACTAAAGAGATGATGCACTGATTCCAGCTTTGTGTCCCTTGTCAGTACTTCTCTCCGTAAAAACAGTTTATACCTGCCTGTTGAAACCGAACTTCAATTGGATTTTATTCCTCTCGCATCTCAGATTCTCTATTCCAAACTTTGTTTATAATTATATATACTTCCTTTCCAAATTATTACATGTTTTGGATATTTTAATATGGAATACATACGTACTAACATGAGTGAACAGACACACTGAAACACAGATACATGCGAATCGAAAAAAGCTAAAACATCGGAGTATTAATTAACATCGTGCTGCAGTAAGTACTCATTAACCCTGATGCCTATACCTATCTGTTCCACTCATTAAAATTCTTCGTCAGAAGTTGTGGTCACACCTTTTTGATGATTTATGGTGGGTATCCACAGTTGTACCTATTAGTGTTTTGTGTAAGTATATAGGATTATGCAACATTCGTATATATATAGAATATTATCTAAATAGGCAGAAGGGTTATTTGAATAGTAAATATATACAATTAGAGTTAGAGATTGGATCTGTATCCTTTGGATTATTACTTAGGGGTTAAATCCTCCTATATAGGGAAACATATTTATCAGTTATCAATCAAGCGCCGAGAAATTAATCAATCTAGTATCTTCTTGTTCGCCCTGCCCTAACCTATGTTGTACTTCCCAATCTCCTACGCCATGCAGTCCGGCCATCCTCGTGGCAGTAGTTACCCAGTTTGTTCCAGTTAGGGTCTCTCACTGTGATGGCTTCTTGTTCTTACATATTTTTATTTTCTAATGTTAGTCTTAGAGTCACCAAAAGATGAAAAGGAAACCATTTCACGAGCTGCAGCCCTGTCACAATAATAAATACTTCTGATGTCACTTGTCTTTCTATCTCTCTATCTAACAATTAACAGGACGTGATTGTGAGGTGCTTTTTATGCGATACAATAGAGGCCTTTAAGTTAGATTAGGATGGACAATTTATAAGTTAAAATCAGTAAAGAACAGTGCTACCATTTTAGTATCTCCTTTTATTGGTGCTTTGTACATGCCTAAAGATCTAGAATGCCATGGGTTCACAAGCTGGGTTCTATGGATCTTGTACCATGTTACCTAATTGGTTCTCCCTGCAAAGAAACAAATTAGATTTTTTAAACTAAAATACTGTTGAATGTTCATAAAATTGTTACATCTTGTTTTGACAGAAAAATGTTTTACATCTTATGCAGCGAAGAATCTTTTACCCATTTCAGTAGTATGATTCGAGGTTACATATTGTTACATTGCTTGTGCCCACCAGTGCATGAACTACATGGACTGAACCAGCAAAACTTAACTCATGTGATTCATTTGTTAACAAAATCCTCGCCTTGTACCTTTGCCATGTGACTTTTTATTCTACCATCGATGTTAGACTTTTTGCCGGTCGCTCGATTTTTTAATTGTCAATGTCCTATTTTTAATTTACTTTACTGGTCTCCTAGGCCTGAAGCTACGCAGAGGTATTATATATAATAAGCATAATCTGGGTACAAGTTCCAACAACCAAACACCATTAACCATCGACATTGTGTTCTTTCTTGGAGCAACTGAAGTCTAGTATCTACCATGGTTATGTCTAAACTAACCATCGACATTGCTGCTGGAACTTCTAGCCGAGCTAAAATGTATAGTTTTGGTTGGGCACGAGATTCCGCTATGGAACTTGGATGTATCAGTTTCTGCTGGTTGTAAGTAATCTGAATCTGATTGAAGTGCTGGAAAGTTTTCTTTTCTTCTTTGTGCCTGCCTTTTCACCTATCCATTTTGACACCAGAAATATATGATTCGCCATTTTGCTGTTTTTCTTGAGATCTTGTGAGGAAAATGGTTTAAGTTTTTTCAAATAAAATCAACCTGGTTTCCAGATCACGAATGATGTGTACTCTGTTTCATCATTCGAGCTTGTATACTCAATCATTGCGCAAATTGGCCATAACGATCTGTAACATTATTTATCCTATATTTTTTTGGAAAATTAGTGGGAACAAATTTACTAAAGTACTAATGTAGTAAGTTGGTCGCTGCTTTTAGTAGCCAACTTGTTACTTATTTGGCCACCCTGTTGCATTCTTATCTTACGATAAAGGAGTTTGAGATCAAATTACTTTTATATCATGTGAAAAGCACATTCCTTGTCTTGATAGATACATTCAATATTTTAACATAAATCTGCAGAACTCTAATCACTGCAGTTTATTGGGGGATGTAGGGGTGGATGTGAATGTAAGAGAATCCGTGCAAGTTTGTCGTATCATAACTTTAACTTCTTACCACATTGTTACTTGACCTGACGCAAGAATTGTACTAAATCAGGAGTTCTGGTTCTGGGTGAGGTACTGTGATCAATTATATGAATGTGCCAATTTTGCCAGCCTTTTTTGCAGCAGTAGATTTGCAGCCTTTGGGTGTGTTTGGTGGCAATAATCAGGGTCACTAACTCCTATGGTGCTAGGATGGGGCCAAAAGTACTGAAAGATCATACTATTAGTTTTACGGCTACTGCTTCTCATTGGCATACTGCTGTTCAAAGCTGCAATTGTGGAAGTTTTTGAGATATTCAGTAGGTTGGTGGCTGATGATTTCTCTGTGGACCATCTCGGCTTCTCTGCTGCATTTTCTTAGTTATGCTCTAGTTGGCTAGAGGTTTTCCTGTGTTCTTTGTAAATACTTCCTCTGTCCCCTTTTGTATGACGTTTTGGAAAGCCAATTTGGCTTGCCAAAACGTAGAAAAGGGGACAAAGGGAGTATATTCCAAAAATAGTTCCATGTTATTGCTTTCTATGCTGTCATGGAGGAAACATTTATTGTACATACAGTTTTTGCTTAGTTGTTTGTGGGTCTTCTAAGATTTGGGGATTGGATGTACAAAGTACAAACCCACCCGCCCAGGTTCAAATGCTCACGGATGCGACTTTGGGTTCTATTTATACTGTCGGGGCTTTCCTTACAGCTTTATTTCAGAAAAATGAAAAGGATGAGCACGTAACACTTATGCCATATTAAAAATTACCATTTCAACTGGTCTGCAAGATTCTGTTCGATGTGATATGCTAAGTCTTGGTGATTGTGCCTTCTGTTGTTGTATGAACCAATTACCCAAGTGGCTGAGAACCGAGATGAGGATATGGTGATATGCTGGCTGTCATCGCTGACGGAGACAGGTGGTGCTTCTCTTTCTGTGGACTTTAAATTTTGTCCTTTTCCTTTTAAATGTCCATCCATTATTATCCAGCATAAATTCTTGCTTTACAGCATTAGGAGCCAAATAAGGTTCTGAATACACCTGATTGCTTTCAATTCGATACCACAGTGAAATAAATGTTCTGAAAATGTTAGCAAGACAATACCCTCATGGCATTGCTATTTACTATTAGAGTAGATTTTCATTGGATTTGCGATGACTTGTGGTATAATACTAACTAGCAGAATCAGAATATATTTCTGGATAACTACTTGTACGAAAATTTATTTCTTTTTACCTTAGTGCACACCTTTCCTTTTTTCTTGTTCCATTGATTGATTATGCATTTATGCTGCCATAGGTTTCTAAGACATTGTACAGAAATCGTAGAGGAATTAACACAGCAACTTAAAGTATGGTGCTCATCTAACAGTTTCTAGATCATAGTTTCACTACAAATCATCGATCAAAATTATGTAGCCTCAACTGAAAGAAGGGCAATGAGGCGAGTCCCTGTGTGCCCATGGCACAAAGTGCCAGCTAGAGGATCAAATGATGGGGCAACTGTGGTCACACACAGCAGATTTTAGGAGTACCAAAGTCCAGCTGGAGTGGGGGCGGTGGTGAGACAAGCATTACACACATATATGGCCACACCAGGCAGAATTGCCATATAAGTACCAGCAGATGCATTCACCCTTGGAAATATATCCTGTTCATGCCTTGTCTTGTTAAAGGAGATTGATACCGTAAAGATATTTGCGACTTGATTTTCTGATTTTTGGTGCGCCCACACCAACCCGTTTCTGATATTCAGGTGATGTAGAGATTTTTACACTGCACATCCCCCCACGCACCCATTTTTTCGAGCCATGACTGTTAAGTATTTATCAATTGATTATGCGACATTTCTTCTTCTCTAAAGAAATACACCTAGCATATGTGAGATGTGACCTAATATGTAATTATGTACACTGTTGTATCAGGTACAGCCATATGTATGAAGGGTCATGTTTGAGATCAGCGGTTACAATGGTATAAGCCAGAACAAGTGGATTGAGCATGGAGATGTCCAGGAAGAGGGAGAAGTCGATCTTCTCTGGAAACGGGGTTAAAGCAGGCTTATCGGTAAGGTGCATCTGATGCTTTTCTCAGGTTTGCATTAATTCGATTCAAAGGATGATGACGCTTCTTCTATAATGTTCCCATTTTGTCACTTCATCCACGGGAAAGCATGCCCCCTATCTACCCAAGAAGTCAAGAACCAAGCTTCATTGGCAAGAGAAAATGTCCGGGCTCTCGTGGGGTCCGGTAAATAACTTAGCGTGGCTTGCAGTCCGTTTGTGGCTAGACATGCCGATGTCACACAGTCGATATACGTCACATGATGACTACAGTTGTTGGATCTGAATCTCAAGTCCCTAGTTCAGCTTGTGGCCCTGGGTTATACTTGTCGTTTTTACCTGACAGGCGCATGAATCTTGTCGGTAAAAGTATGCTTGTCGTTAAGTGTTAGTTTCCCTACGTTGCATGCAAAAAAAAGAGTAAAGCAGTGTAGGCAGAAACGATTGTTTTGACATTAGTATAGAAACCATGTTTTTGTTTGCAGAAATGGACCAATGCACGCTGTCCGTGGACCTTGCGCGCGGCGTGCATATATGGAGGGAGATGGTCCTGAGATTTGGTGTAATGGCGATGGCCCAGCTGCATGCCGGCCGGTGATGAATTGCAACCTAACGAAATTTTGGAATTGGGTACAGGAAGATCGAGGGCTAGACAGATGGATTGATGCATCAAGGATTCAAGGTACCCAGTGGCAGACTGGCTAGATGATCAACAACGTCTGCCTGTAGTGTCTTTCCTTGATGACTTTCATGCAGACTGCCTGTAGTGTCTCGCAAGCAAGATGTACGTAACCGATGCATGTACGTAGTACGGGTGTCTTGTTCATGAGAGCGACGCAGAGTCAGTTTCCATCCGACTGCTGTAGCCGGGCAGCATGGCTTGGCGTGTCCCCTAACGGAGGATGTAAAATAGTAAGTTTTGTTGTGAATGTGTCGGCATGGATCCAACAAGGCTACCCCTCCTCCCGTCTGCCTCGTGTTGGAGAGCAGGAGGAGGAGAGGGTCGATAGGCTAAGCGACACATGCTGCGTGTCGCTTCCAAGTACTGATCAATCAGTAAGTATTATCTCTACTCACATCACGTCTCCTCCTTGCTGGAATAATCGGGGGGTAACATGCATGCCTCGATCTGACAGCACCGCAGCCTGCATCGATCGCCACTGAATCACTGATCAGTGATCACCAATCGGATGAATCGATCATACGAGATGGCCCGGCAGCAGCAACCATCGTCCCGGTCCCGGCGGCCGATGGAGGTGGAGGTGACACGAGGGCAGGGCAGTCATGGCGATGATGGCAGTACCGCGAGCTGGGCTGCCTGCCGCGGGAGAGACAGGGCCCGATCACGCTACACTACCGGGTAACAGGCGACATGATCCCCCGATACCAGCTACCACATGGGCGCCATCGTCCATGCCCCTTTCCCGCTGCCGGCCACTGTGCCTGCGTATATGCGTCCATGCTACCTACTGTGCCTAGCTATCACAGGTACGAGCTCGCCCTTGTGCACATACCACTACCTACTCGAACGGATGCTACGGCTGATTCGTTCCCGTGCTCGCCAGAGGGACCGACCACCCCGGCAGTGACTAGCTGCCTCGCTGGCCCGTGTGCAAGAGCTTCAAATTTCAAGTATATACTGACCTACATCTACTAGCTACTACTCCTAACCTAAGAGCATCTCTAGTCGCGCCCCTCATACAATGTCCGACAACACCGTCAGGCGAAAGCTATTGGGAGTGTCGGCACATGTTGCAGTGTATGGGGGCGCCTCCTCGGCGGGCTGCACGGCTCGGCCTTCACCTCCCGCTTGGGGGTGAGGAAGGGCCTCAACGTCGTGATGAAGATGGCTGTGATGTTGCCCTCAGTGCCCAGCGAGCCACCGAGGGCGGTGGTGGCTTGAATGTTGAGGAGGGGCGAGGAGAGGAGGGCCGGGGGAAGCTATGTGCGCCATGGACGTGGGGAAGGTGCGCACCGGCACGGCCCTCCATGTTCTTGTCACGCGGCGGCACCCCTGGGCCGTCCCGGCGCGCGAGCTCCTCGTCGTGACAATGCTGGGAGACGGTTGCCGAGTGCTCGATGTTGTCCGGGTCCCATCGCGGATCGATGCGTTTCTCGTCGTCGAGTTTTCCCCGGTAGTAGCCATGGACCTCGGCCGCCCACACTAGTAGAAAAAGGTTATAGGTAAAAGTTATCTGTGGCGCACAGTATATGTGGTGCGCTACAGGTATTCTCTCTCCTGTATGGAGAAGCCTCAGTGAACTTACCTGTGGCGCACTAATATTCTGTGCGCCACAGGTCTCCCCCCTCTCTGATTTCCCGCGGGGAGAGAGATTATCTGTGGCGCACTGTTTAGTGTGTGCGCCACATGTAAGTTTTAGAAGAGAGATTACCTGTGACGCACAGGTATTGTATGCGCCACAGGTAGTTAGCGCCAGATTTTTTCAAAAAGTTGGGAAGAGGTGAGAGAATACATGTGGCGCACTGAACTTCCGTGCGCCACAGGTAGGGCTGCACATGGTCAGTGAGTGGAGTTGATCTCCATTGTCTATTTACCTACGACAAAACAGAGCTCAAGTCAAAAAAAAAAACTGCTGCCACAACCGCACCTAATCCACTCGATTCTCTCTCCCCTCTTCCTTCTCCCTCCACCACACAGGCACACACCGCACCGCACTGCACGCACACATCCATGGCCTTCAGATCCTGTTTCTCTCTCCTCTGGTCAACACATCCATGTCCCTCCCGTCCTCACCCTCTCTCGCCGCCCTGGCCGGCCTGCTCCGCACCGCGCGCGTCTTCCTCGGCCTCCCCGCGCAGAGCTCGTCTTCTTCGGCCTCCCAGCGCCACGGACCACCGGAGTCGCGCGCCGGCGGATGGCCTAGGCCGAGGGACAGTGGCTTGACGTCGAGCAGCAGAAGGAGAGCGGCCTGGACGGCGGCGCCATACGCTGTGGGCTTGTTGACGGCGACCGCGTCCCGTGAGGGCTCCTCCGCCGGCGTCCTCTGCACTTGCTATCGATCCCGGCCACCACCACTCGCCGGCCTCCTCCGCTGGCGTGGTCCGCGCTGGCCATTGATCTCGGCCTCCTCCGGCGGCGTCTTCGCGACCAGCGCTGGCTCGGAAGGCCGCCGTCTGCTGCTGCCGCAGTCCTCCCCGGCGGTGTGCCTTTCCGTGTGCGCGTAGCAAATCTAGACCAGGGAATCTAGGTCTCGGGTGGATTTTTTTAATTCGAAATAACTTATCAGTGGCGCACCCAATTTTTGTGCGCCACTGGTAGTTTTGTTACCTGTATCCCTTACCGGTGGCGTGAGTTTAGTGGCGCACGGCCGTGCGCCACAGATAAGCCAAAACCGTGCGCCACTGGTAAGCTTTTCTGTACTAGTGCCAGTTGCGGCCGGTCGGGATCGACGCCGGCGGGACGGGAATCTCGCCAACACTGAGCGCCCACCCACCTGGACAACGCATGTCCGACGGCGGTGGGTACACGTTGTTGTGCAGGGTTGTGGCCTGATCGACGGTGAGATTCTGCATCCTGACGTCGTTGGCTCATCCCGTGTGCCTGGTGCTCCCACCGCCGTTGTAGGTTATTTCTTCGCTACGGGCTTGGCTCAGGTTTGGGCAGCAGTGGTAGAGGGTGCGAGAGAGAGAAGTTGAGGTAATGCGCGAGTGGAGAGAGGTGCGCATCCGGCCTTTATCGGCGCCACAGGCAGGCAGGCATTAACGCCGCCGCGTGGGAAAGCCGCGTAGATGATGCCGCGATGGCTCTCCGCGCCTGCCTGGAAAACCGACGCCGCCATGAATGAAAGTATGAAACTGACATGCTCCTAGATGCATTAAATTAAGCCGACAGACCATCGTGCCTATGACAGCGCTGGCCCACTCATTGGTAATCCGACGTGGTGCCATCCACGGCTTCGTCCGACGCTCGGCTCTAGGGGTCAGCCTAGCGTCGGAAAAAATATTGGAACCAGCCGGAGGTAACCCGAGTATGAGGGACGCGATTGGACCCGATTTTACGTTCTGCACTCAACAACGCATTGGGAGGGCCGTGGGGGCCGTGGCCCTGGTGCTCTAGCTAGCCCGCGCTCTTGGATGGCATCTCATCCCATGCACTGTAGCCAGACATGATACGATTCGACTCGAGTCATCTCATCTCGAGCAGAGCAGTTCAATCAACACGGACGGTGCGTGATACTCCCTCCGTTTTTTAATATAGGATGTTCTATTTCGTACTGTATAATTCCATAATCATTTCCCCCAAGGGTTTCCATTCAATGGGGGGGCGTAGTATAGGTAGTTAGAGAGTGTTGGCTCACATTCACATGCAAACAAATGTATGTAGACATATTTTTCTTTATATGTTCACTCATTTTACTATGCATGTAGACAACATGTGTAACATCTAAAACATCTTATATTAATAAACGGAGTGAGTAAATATCTTCGCTTTACTGGATTGGAAGCCACATGCGTGTCCGTATATGTGCCTGCCTGCTGCAAAGGAAAGGAGAGAAAGGTCGTACCGTACTATGATACGTACGTATACGTCCTCCTCCACGCTGAGCGTGCCTACCTCGGGTTGGATGGTTAACAGGGTGGTTATACCCTCAGCCCACCAGAGTTCAAACACAGGTTTGACATCTGTGTGTTACATTTAGACGGAATATTTTTCAGTGGAAGGCGACGTTCCCGTTGACAGCGAGACGTCTATGGTGACTTTCGTCAATCTCAAGAGTTGATCCGCCGGCTCAGTATTTCGGAGGTGCTCATAGAGGTAGGGTGTGCATGCCTGCGTTCATAAGGGTGAGTTTATACGTGTGTATGTGAGCGTCTGAGTCTGTACCATGGAGAAAAAAAAAAGCGCCGGGGTCCTGCTACCTCGCTCCGACACGCACGTTGCTGTAGCATGCCATGCCAGCATGCCACCATCGCAACCTGTAGACTGTACGCAAGGGGACGTAGGCGTTCAATCGTGAGGTAGAGCGCTGTGTGCGTGGTTGTGACTTGTGAGTAGAGTAGTATGGGAGCCTGGGTGCCCCCGTACAGCAAGCTGCTCCCTCCCTGCTAACCAGCAATCATTTACCACCCTCCCTATTTGCAACATTTCTATCGCTCTCTACGGCTGGTTCGTACTGATCGTAGTGGCCCATGATCATAACGTGGTACCGCAAAGGGCAGGCAGTTAAATGGTCAAGTACTCGGTCGAGTCATTGGCTCATTGCACATGCACTTTGTGTCCACTTGATTTAATTCTTCTTCTCTCTCTCTCCCATGCATACCTCGTGTCTCTCCTTGACACAAGTGCCATCAACATACTATACAGTATAAACATCTACTAGTCTCATTCGCAGTTCATCTACATTGTGTGTATACATACATGTATCCCCACACCTGGTCTACTGTTTGCTTATAATCTCCGTATACCTTGGTCCGAAAATGGCTCCAAGCATTGCAACATTAAGGTGGGTGCCCCCCGCCACGCCGTGGCATGGCATGCACAACTTTTTTTTTTGAAAGTGGTGGCAAATCTTTCAATTAATTAAGGAGAATAGTTATGACAAGAACAAAGTCACGATTTACATAACGGATTAATCTCCCAACATTATAAGGCTCAAATTCTTTGCCCCCACACGGTGCCCAAGCTTGACATCGCCCTTAATAATCCCAAGGAGAATAGGTGTCGGGGCAGATTTGTTGTTGAAACACTTGCATCGCGCTCCTTTCAAACCGTCCAACTAATTAACAGTGTGAGGGAGGCCATACCATTGCGGTTTCGGGTGGTCTTGGACGTTATCTTGGTCCACCAAGACTTGAGGGAGAGGTCCGTTGTCCACTCATTTGGTCCTAATGGAAGGGGTACCAAGCCAATCCTTGATCAAATCCCAAAGTCTCTTGGTGAACCGACATTGTAAGAGAAGGTCTGTCACCGTCTCTTGGGTTTGCTTGCAAAGAGGGCAAACACCACAATCATTCTAACCTCTTTTCTCAAGACGATCCGCCGTCCAAAGCATATTTTGGAGAGCAAGCCAAGCGAAAAATTTGATCTTTGGAGGTGCCCACATCTTCCAAACCAACTTGTTCATGATCATATGAGTGGCCCCAAAGAACTAAGCATTGTAAGCCGACGTTGTGGTGTATTCTCCACTAGCCATGAGGTTCCAAGTTAGATTATATGTGGCAAGAGATGCGCTCCATGGTTCTGAACAACAAGGTTCCCATCTATGGTCAATACCTCCAGAAATTGTTTAACACCAAGCTTGCCACGCCTACTATCCTTTCTATAGCAGCTCTTGAAGATGATGAGGATGATGTTGATCCGGTTGTTCCCCTCGCGGCAAGCGTGCTCGTCACACACCTACTGAAGATGTTCCTAGCTCTTCTCAAGCAGAACCTACAGTTGCAGCTCCTAAGAAGAATCACGTCCTAAAGTCCATTTTTCAGAAGATGAATTGCTTCTTTGCTGACAAGCAGGACAAGGAGTTCAAGGCCTATAGAAAGCAAAAGCAATATCACCGCAACCAACGAGAGATAATGCAGAAGCTTGAACTTCCCTATCCGTCTAGCTCCGAGGAGCTCCCTGAAGCTGTTTGGAAATCCAAGAACACATATTGGCTTGGCGATGATGCCTCCTCTCTTGGTCCCTATTGGCCTGGGAACCTTGCTGCACTGAGCTCCGGTCAGGCTACTGATGATGGCGCCGCTGCTGGAGATGGTGATTTTGGCCACGATGACTTCCACGAGTGATCCCTTGGGCTTCTCACTTCACTTTCTTCCTTTTTGGTGTCTTGATGCCAAAGGGGGAGAAAGTTCTCCGGGGACTTGCATTCATGCATAGCATGTGTTTTCCCATTTGCCTATTTGGCTTTGCAATCATTTAGTTGAACTTTATTTGGTTTATGTTCGTGGAACTTGGTTATCATTATTGTATCGTGGAACTATGTGATGTGTTGGTTAAATTATTGTATGAGACTATGGATTTCGGTATTCGGGTTTATCTATGGTTGAGACTATATGGTATTGTGCATTGATATATTTTTCTACATCATGTGGCACAAGGTATGACCCTCATCTCAAAATCTCAACCTAGTTGGATATGTCTCATATTGTGCAATTTGTGTTGATGTTCTTATATCATGTTGATTATATCTTGTTGGGAATGTTTCCCTCCTTATGTGTGTATTTGCATTCCAAGGCAAACAAACTATATGCACACATTTAGGGGGAGCCCTTTCCATTTTGTTAAGAACATGATCTAGTGTGGAATTTTATTGCAAATCTTAGTGTTGTCATCTAACACCAAAAAGGGGGAGATTGAAAGAACATTTATTTATCCCTCTATGTTTTGTGTGCTAGATAACATCACTGGTGATATTTTTAATATGGTGCTAAGTGTTGCAGGTCTGAAACGTTTTCATTTAAATATGCTACACACCAAAAGGGAGAAAGAGGTGTGCTAAAAAGATACATATTCATATGCTCTGTCCAGCCGGCCTGGCCGGGCCCAAGGCCGGGCTCAAGGCCGGCCCCCTCGGGTCCCCAGCCGGCCTCCTTCGGCTGCGCAAGGCCGGGCTGAGGCCGTGCCCAAGGCCGGCTGTCTTGGCCACCCAGCCGGCCTCCTTTGGCTGCGCAAGGCCGTTCGTCTCGGCCACCCAGCCGGCCTCCTTCGCATCACAAGGTCGGGCTCAAGGCTGGCCACTCTGCCCCCAGCCAGTCTCCAAGATTCCAGGCCAGCCTTGCCGGGCCCAAGGCCGGGCTAACGGGGAGAGAAGTATTGGGTTGCGGGTAAAACTTTAAAATTTTCCATAACCTTGCTGCCAAGATCTATTCTATGAAGATATGCTGCACCCCATAATGCTAGATCTAGAATACTTACAAACACCGTTGCGAAAGATCTTGTGTTTGTCGAAGTAGATGTCGGTGAAACTTGATGAAGAATCTCACATCCACGCCGGGAGGTGAGATTGTTGCCGGCATGTCGTCGAGGGACTACTTGCGCAGCCCCGCTCTAGCAGTGTCTACACGTACACCGCGCCAATCCGACAGTACGTTCGCCGCCTAGAGCTACTAGCACCGCCGAAGAGAGACTGCCTTTCGGCGTAGTTTAGGTGGTAGATCTAATCAAGTTGATTAGATCTATATGAGAGGATTAGAGACGTCTAATTCTCAACACATGAGATCTACTAGAGAGAGATTAGATCAATGTCCAATTAGAGCGCCGTCTAATTAGAGCATCGTCTAATTGCACAATATCTCAAGAGAGAGGAACTTGCATAAAAACTTGGATGTCCTCCTTGTGGGAGGGGGTGGAGTATATAAAGGGGAGTAAGGGGAGGAGGTGCTTGGGAGAGGGGCAAAGCCCTCCCCTTGGTGCGCCGGCCCTAGGGGATCCGGCCCCTCTCCCAAGTCGGTTTGGGGAGGGGAGTCCTTGTCCAACAAGGACTCCCTCGCTTCCCTTTTATCTTTTTGCTTTTTTCCTTTATTCTTTCCTTTTCCAATTCGGACTCTTTTAAATCTCCAAATCAAACAAGGAAAGAGAGGGAGAGGTGGTGGTGTGCCGGCCAGGAGGGTGGGTCCTAGCCGGCCAACCCACACTAGGTGCGGTTCGGCCCCTAGGGCTCCCCCTTCCTCCTTCGACACTCCCCCCCCCTTATTGGCAAACCTCCGAAACTTGTCTGGAATCATATATACTCTTTAGATAAAATCATCGACTCTATCCACTGATGTCGGAAACACTTCCCAGCATCTCGGAACATCTCATGTTCGCAATATTTCTCTCTCGGGAAATTCTGTCCTAATCCGGCATTATTTCCCTCTCATGATAACTTCACCGGAACACCTCCGAATTACTCCGGAGTTGTTTCTGTGACATTGGAGGGACTAAGCCTTTCTTGAATAATCTCTGTTCCAATACATTATTCTAGTCCACACCCAAAAGCCACCATTATGGTCCCCAGTTACGGCAAGACGTTAGGTGACAATCAAAGCATGAGTGTCGAATAAGCGGTCACCAGATATTCTCAGGGCATAGGAATACAACTAATGAAAACTAAACATATGATCAATTGCTATCTTCATCGTTGACGATTAGTCTCATAGCACGATCATATAGTGGGTCGGTTCAGTACTATTATCATTCCGATAACAAACTCCTATAGTTACATGACTTATATAAAGTCCATGATCATGAAACATGATCATCATGTAACAAGATAGGCTAGTCTTAGAGACAAGACCAGGAACACTTTTACTTGTTCATATCTCTATACCTGTATTGGAGGTTTTCCTCTTGAACACGTTGTATTTGCTATTCAAGTGCCCAATACAGTTATAGCATAAAGATATAAACATTAATAATAAACTTGGAGATAAATAATAACTAAATTATTATTGTCTCTAGGGCATATCTCCAACAATAAGATAACGTTTCAACGGCCACATTTCGGGAGGGGGTATAAATACCCCTCCACCTTCCTCCAGCTGCCCTAAGCTTCAGATTCTCTCTCCTCCATTAAAGCAAAGCTTTAAGCTCCTAGATCTCCCTACTCCACCCAACCAATCAAGCTCATACTCGGAGATCTAAAGGAGAAGGCCCCGATCTACAAGTTCACCAAAGCGTTCTTTACTTCCCCCTCATTCACTTGAGGGATTTGAGCCTAGGGTTCCACTAGGAAAACCTAGGCATATTGTTGTACTTACTTGCCTGCTACTTTTGTGTGGCAGGTGTTGTGGTGCTTGGGAGCCCCCAATCCTTTTGTGGGTTGAGCCTCAAGTTTGTTGTAAGGGATTCAGATTCCGCCTTGAAGGATTCCGATAGTGGAAGGTGAACCGAGCTTTTGGGCAAGGTTCATCGGAGAATAGGGTGAGGCCATTTGTGGCGTTTGAGTTTGAAACTCACACCCTTCCAACGAGACGTACTCCCCTAAAAAGGAGGAACTCGGAAATACATCCTTGTCTCCGCGTGCTTCCCGTTTGGTTACTCCTTACTCGCTAGCTCTTACTTGTATCGTGTTTTGTCTTGTGTTAACTTATCATATAGGTAAATTCACCGTAGTTGCATATCTAGAGAATTTACCTTTGTGTCAAGCCTAAATTCGAAAAAGAGCTAAAAATTGAGTAGCACCTATTCACCCCCCCCCCCCTCTAGGTGGCTATACCGATCCTTTCAGGCAGGATGTTGCATTTTTTGTTGTGATTGTGAACAGGTGTATAGAAGCCCCTATGTCTGAACACATGGCTGCCGTGAAAACGATTTGACGTTATATCAAAGGAAACAAGCCCAAGATGTTTGACAATTGCAAAAGCACCACCAATGTGGCATTTTTTCTCGACACTAGACTCATGTCTTAATTGTCACAGAAGTAGAACGAAAAAACTCATCACATGAAGCAGAATATATTGCAACAACAACAACGACCAAAGCAAACACATTGATATATACACGATGTTATATTTGGGATTGTATGGAATAAGATAAGATTGAAGTTGAATATGTGAGCACTAAATATCACTTAGAAACATTTTGATTAAGTTACTGGGAAGAGTCAAATTTTTGGAAAAGGGCTGATTGTTAAGAAACTTAAGCTTGGATCAATTGTGGCGTGTTTTGTGTTAAAGTAGTTCAACTGTCTTCCATATTTCGTACTAATAAGCAAGTTTTGTATCCAACATTGTCTTGTCTCGAGTCGTATTGGGGATGTGAGTCGTGGTGGATGCGGTTGTATCCCAAGCAATAAAAAAATACCCGAAATCTGGACTGCCACCAAATCTATCTCCTGAGCTGAATTAGGGTTTCGTTTATCTTGAAGATTGGTTTCGCATGAAATCCATCAAACCGTACGAAATGGCACTAAATTCCCTCGGACCACCGCCTGATCTTCCCGAATCACAAAGCACACAGATCGCACACCCTGGTTAGTATCGACAAAAAAATATAAACGCAAGAAAAACTGAAAATCTGCTTTACGAAAACCTCTCCTTTCCCCTCCTCTGCTTCCTGGTGTCAGCGAGTTCGACAATGGCCGCCTCTTCGTCTCTCAGAGTAAGCAAAGCAAGCACCGCCGCCGCCACCACCCTCTCTGGCCAATCTCGCTCCCTAACCCTTGTACCTTGGTTTTGGTTAACGATGCAGCTAATCCTCGGCTCCTCGTCGGCGTCGCGTCGTCAGATTCTTTCCGAGATGGGATACAAGTTCACACTAGTTGTAGGTGATTTCCCCCTCGTTTCGGGGAGAATCTTTACTCCAGCTGTTTCCTTGTGATTTATCTCCTTTGTTTTCTTGTTTTCCCTCGGTTGGATTTAGAGCGCGGACATTGACTAGAAGGAGATCAGAATGGAGAAGCCAGAGGAATTGGTGGTCGCCTTGGCTCATGCGAAAGTAATTGATTTCTCTTCTTCTCTTACTCAAGAACTTGGTTCTGCTATCTTTGTAAATTTGTTCTAGTTTATTGGTTTGGGAAAGACAGAGAAGTTCTTACGAGAGCGAATATATAATTTCTCGGGTAGGAGTGAAGTTTGCTTCGCAGCTGTGTTATTTATTAACTAGTTATGGTGATAAAAACGAATATATAGCAGGGTGGCACTTGGAAAGGTTTGTCCATTTTTTAAATCAGAAACAGGGGGTCTTTAGCCTGTGCTATTACCTGTTTAAAGGGATTTGTGTTATTTTCTTGGCACCTTATTCATATATTTCTTTTAACAAATAAATAAATAAGAAATGGCTAAATTGTACCTGTTGAAGTTCTGGTTATGTTTCGATCATTTGGTGTTGACATTGCTATATCAATGCTGTAGGCAGATGCAATATGGAGAAGATGCGGAAAAATGGGATGATGCAAGAAATTGTTGACTCTCAGGAGACTACCTTGTTGATCACTGCTGACCAAGTATGTAGCTCAAATCCCCTTTCGCTAGCCCTTTTTAATGCAGTCTTTAGTCATAATTGTGATGTTTGTTTCATGTGGATATAGGAGAATAGTAGTCACTTTACACTAAATTTCTGGAATCTGGATGGAATGATCCTGGAAACAGTCATTATTGCCTGACTGTACTTACATGGTTATGATACCATTGAATTTCAAGATTTAGTGCCTTGCCTATATGGTCCAGTCTGTATGGTAGTAGAGATTTCTTGACCACGGTTTGGTTTAGGAGTTAGACACGTATGGTCCTAGAAGGATTATAGCACCAGTCATCCAACATGTCTGTTGTATTTCACCATTGAATATTAAATATTCAGACAGTGCTCATATAATAATCCATGTCAAGAGGATAAATTGGAGTTTTGGATATATTTTCCCACATATAATCCAGATATTATGCAAACAAGGATAACAGTTAGGTCGAAAGAGTCCGCATAATATCTGGATCCAAGCGAAGAGGCATAAAATTGGTTTCTTCTGAACTAAACCATTGTGTTCCGCCTTAGGACGATTAGGCGATAGAGCGCCCCCCCCCCCCCCCCCCCCCCCCCCCCCCCCCCCCCCCCCCCCCCCCCCCCCCCCCCCCCCCCCTAGCGCCTTAGGTTTTTGCCCGCTTTAGGTCGCCTTACCGCCCTAAAACAATGGTCATCTTCATCCATGGTTTAATTATGTTTGGATATGATTTTTTTTGGAGGGAAATTGGGTATAAAATTTAGATAATTATAATCAGGCGCATGCCTGGATCTTTTGGTTAGAAGCCAATTTTTGCTCGTTACTAGTTACTTCAGTTAAGGTTGGAGAGGGAAACTAGTGTTTCTAGGCACGTTATGACATCAGTGATTAAAGTCGGTATAGTTGGATATTTATTTATTATAAAAAAATAGTGGAATATCTATACCCTTTGTGTTGCATGCTTTTGCACGTACCATGTGTGTGCATACATACACACCTTGTTTTAATATTTTTCATTATGGAGGTTGTGGTCCATGATGGAGTTATTCGCGAAAAACCTACCACTCCAGAAGAAGCACGTCAATTCATCCAAGGTTTTTCTTATCAGCTTTCGTCTATGAGCTCAACTTACTTAAATGGTTTGTTAGACTTGTCCGTTTAACCACATACTGCTTACAGGATACTCCCAAAGCCATGCTGCAACAATTGGATCTGTGCAGTGCTTGTTACAGATGTGAAGAATGGTACTAGAAGGGAAGGATGGGATAAATCTGAAGTAATAGCCAGATTCCTCTGATGTTTTCTTTTCCAAATGTTATTCCTCTGATATTCCAGTCATGAATGAGTACCAAAGTCATTCTTTCACACAGAAATCCGTTTTCATTTTAAACTGTCATCTTTGTCTGAAGGAGCAGCCTGGCACATGAATTCTGGATTTTAATTTAGATTAGCTTTTCAGTAACATGATCTGGTGTAATGCTAGCTTCCTGTTAAAATCTGGTCCAGCTTCCAGGCCCCGTAAATTGATAAAGTAACAGTGACCTAACATGAACATGACCTGCATGAGGATTGTTTTACACTTTTGAGAAAATGGCGGCCAATTCAATCTTAATGTTCAGATTCTCTTGTGCTCTTTCATAAAGTTGAAATCCATCTTGAAGTTTGAAGACTAATTTGATATTTAACATTTAGATTTAACCACATCATGGTTTAGTTAAAAAGTACTCCCTCCGTGCATGAATATAAGAAGTTTTAGCTATCCAACATGTTGTCGACATGCATACTAATATGAATGCACATACACACTAAAATATGTCTACATACATCTAGATATATGTGAATGTGGACAAATGCTAAAACATCTTATATTAAAAAACGGAGGGATTACTATATTAACTTTGTAGATCCCCCATTAGAAATTAGGCAAATGATCATATAACCTTTTACATGTTTGAACAAGGTATCATTGGCACAATATGAAATGAATCCTAATGAATACACAGAATCTAGTTATGATCCCATGTTCCCATCATCTAGAGTTCTGTGTTGCAGAGTTTTTAGCTTCACACTTTCCACTATGATTGTACTGAGCAGGTTTATTTCCACAAGATACCTGATGAAGTTGTTGATAGCCTGGTAAGTCGGAAAAACACGACCATTAGTTCAATTTTGGCATGTTGTGCAGTGCTCCTTCCTGGTTTCTCAAAAAACGAAGCATAAGTTTTGGAATATGTTGCACTCTCATCAGCTGATTTCTCAATGAAACTTTTCACTTGTGTATGATTCAGATTGAGGAGGGCGATGTCTTCTACGTAGCTGGTGGCCTCCTAGTGGAGCATCCACTGACTTCACCACTCGTGGAATCCATTGTGAGTCACATCCTTACATGTTCTGTTTCTAGGTTGGACTATGTATTTCTACGTCTGCCTGCGAAAGATGTCACTGCATCTTAACATGGCAACCCTGTGCAGGTTGGTACAATTGATAGCGTAATGGGGCTTCCTAAAGTGCTCACGGAGAAGCTCATCAAGGATTCCCTTCAGGAGTCCTAGCTGCAAATTTCCGGACTAAGCTGGTTGTGCTGAAATCTCATGTTGGAAAATCACTATTCTTGTGCTGAACAAACTGAACACTCATCCTGTCTGGCAAATGGAAGTGAAGCTGAAATCCTCTTGGTGGCCAATGTTATTAGGCTAAATTTTAGCAGCAACTGAAATCCTCTTGGTGGCTAAGCGTTGCTTAGTAGCTAGTAGCATCTTTGGAGTGTTTTCCTGTGACCAACTCACCATTACTGGGCTTCATGCTCCCATGTGATGTTAAGGTTTGATCATGGACAAAACAATATGTATCTCGCGTGTTCCGCCACAAGCTATCAGAACCAGGGGGTTGCAAATTGGTTTCAGGTTTGGCCTATGAAAATGGTGCACTGCTAATTTGTTATCTTAGAAACCTGCTTGTGTGCTTTGTCCGGTCTTGTTCTGTTTATCTTAACATGTCAGGGAGCACACATCTGGCAGAAAGGTTGCCGAGTCTGTTTGAGAAAACTAGTCATATCAGTACAACAAGGGGATACTTCACGTAAAAAAAAGTACAAGGGGATACTGCAGTAGATTCTCAGGAAGAGACGCTTGGATTACATGAGAACATAGAAGTTCTATAAATTTTGAAGGAAAAAACCACACTAGATGTAGGCACAATATATGTTGTAACATTTCAATTCACCAAATGCAAATCACAGCTCGAGAAATAGGAAAGACACACCTCCTGGAAAACAAAACAGCTGATTGGGCTGCACATTCGGCCCTGCAGCACCTCCCACGACAGATACGGGCTGAATTACCCTTTTACCTAGTTCCTGCACTGCGCCGCCCTGAGCGGAACGAGCGCACTGATGGGCGAGCGAAGGTTGCGGTCGCCGGCGAGCCGAGAAGTTCCGGTCGCCGTATCCTCCTCCCATCTGCAGCGGCAGTGGCCTCCGGTGGCGCGTGCTCCGGGTTTCCGGAGGTCCAGCGGTCCAGTACCCCAAGTTGGTGCACTCGCTAGGTATGCCCGTGACATAGCCCCAGGAACTAAAATTTTGCGTTGGGTTGGTCAATTAGCATTGGAATTTGGCGATATAGGTCGATTTATGGTTTGACAGCAACGATCTTAGTACTATGGGTGGTTTCCTTCCCAGTTTGGCCATTTATTACCCATTGTTGTGTCAGACTGAAGGGTTACTGGAATAATGCATCTGCTGTGAAGCTTGTATTCAATTTCACTGTGTTTACTTGTCTGAGGAAACTGGAACTTTTGTTTGATTGCCTGAAAATCTTGCAAGCAAAGGGATAGCGGATGGGTTTAGGTTGGACCTGGGGAACCAATTTGATCATGAAACCTCAGTTGAGTTCTGAATGGTTAGCTTTGAAACACTTGAAGGCCTCTTAGCAAGTTAGTTACAATAATAATATCCAGATTACTAACCATGGACTTGTGTGTGTGACTAGACCACTCTTAAAATCTGTAGCAACAATGTAGGTGCGTAGTACGCTATCTCTATTGTGTATTCTGTATCCGTAAGCAGTATGCACATGTTAATTCCTAGTAGACTCAGTCTCTTCCCTGTGTCAACTAACCCCCCTGGCAGACACCACGCTCTAATGGGAGTATGCAACGACATGAGTATAGTTTCATGTTGGTGGTATGCTGAGGAGGTGCAACCATATTTGACTTAAATGTGCACTAATTGGGAAAACTCTCCGGTGAGTTGGTGTCTTAGCAATGCTTTGCCCATGGGACAAAATCTGTTTATACTTTATACGGTGAGGATTGAAAACTGATACATCAGGAAAATGCATAATAGGGTGAAGCCGCAAGCGCACCGGGTTTACTTGTGTAATAATTTTCATACTCCACTTACATGATTATATACTGTGTCAGCAGTGTCAATATTTGCAGTTTGTCTATTTGATCCAGAGCTGTTGGTTTGTTGGACTAATTTTGTTCCGTTTCTAGGCAGCATTCGATGAGTTTACTATGTATATTTTTCAGCTATGCAACTCCATCTCAAATATGAAACTCTCAGAAGAAATTTGAGCTATCAAAACCAGCTTCATATTAACCACAAAACCAATGCAAACTATTTTTATAATTCAGATCTAAGAATTTTTACACATCATGAACTATAACATTGGTTCTTTATTTTTCCTTTTCCTGGATATGTCCATGTTAATGTGTGCAGATTACAAGCAGGGATAACTCAGTGTGCATCCCAGGTCGTCGGTAGGACTGCTCGTGCCAGTGCTAGCCCAAAGGGCTCCTTCCTCTTTGATTTTCCGAACAAGGCTGCTAACAAATACCGACCTGGTTCTTTGATATATTTATATAGTATATGGTGATGCCAGGTATGCCTCCACTTTTAAAATCACGTGCACACATTTTATGATTGCCCTATATATACACGAATGTGTGAAATAAATTCTGTGAACTTCTGTTCACAAACGCATCATCTTCAGAAACTTTTTCTTGTAACTTTTAAGGGTCGCCCCCCCCCCTTTTGGTCTGTTTGTGCTTGGGCAAATCATCCTTCCTTGGACACCCATGCACTGCAGTATTAAATTTCTTTTACATCACTTGCGGTAGTTGATTTGTGGTACACAATTCTTTTCCTAGTTCCAACTAAAGAGATGATGCACTGATTCCAGCTTTGTGTCCCTTGTCAGTACTTCTCTCCGTAAAAACAGTTTATACCTGCCTGTTGAAACCGAACTTCAATTGGATTTTATTCCTCTCGCATCTCAGATTCTCTATTCCAAACTTTGTTTATAATTATATATACTTCCTTTCCAAATTATTACATGTTTTGGATATTTTAATATGGAATACATACGTACTAACATGAGTGAACAGACACACTGAAACACAGATACAGGCGAATCGGAAAAAAGCTAAAACATCGGAGTATTAATTAACATCGTGCTGCAGTAAGTACTCATTAACCCTGATGCCTATACCTATCTGTTCCACTCATTAAAATTCTTCGTCAGAAGTTGTGGTCACACCTTTTTGATGATTTATGGTGGGTATCCACAGTTGTACCTATTAGTGTTTTGTGTAAGTATATAGGATTATGCAACATTCGTATATATATAGAATATTATCTAAATAGGCAGAAGGGTTATTTGAATAGTAAATATATACAATTAGAGTTAGAGATTGGATCTGTATCCTTTGGATTATTACTTAGGGGTTAAATCCTCCTATATAGGGAAACATATTTATCAGTTATCAATCAAGCGCCGAGAAATTAATCAATCTAGTATCTTCTTGTTCGCCCTGCCCTAACCTATGTTGTACTTCCCAATCTCCTACGCCATGCAGTCCGGCCATCCTCGTGGCAGTAGTTACCCAGTTTGTTCCAGTTAGGGTCTCTCACTGTGATGGCTTCTTGTTCTTACATATTTTTATTTTCTAATGTTAGTCTTAGAGTCACCAAAAGATGAAAAGGAAACCATTTCACGAGCTGCAGCCCTGTCACAATAATAAATACTTCTGATGTCACTTGTCTTTGTATCTCTCTATCTAACAATTAACAGGACGTGATTGTGAGGTGCTTTTTATGCGATACAAGAGAGGTCTTTAAGTTAGATTAGGATGGACAATTTATAAGTTAAAATCAGTAAAGAACAGTGATACCATTTTAGTATCTCTCCTTTTATTGGTGCTTTGTACATGCCTAAAGATCTAGAAAGCCATGGGTTAACAAGCTGGGTTCTATGGATCTTGTACCATGTTACCTAATTGGTTCTCCCTGCAAAGAAACAAATTAGATTTTTTAAACTAAAATACTGTTGAATGTTCATAAAATTGTTACATCTTGTTTTGACAGAAAAATGTTTTACATCTTATGCAGCGAATAATCTTTTACCCATTTCAGTAGTATGATTCGAGGTTACATATTGTTACATTGCTTGTGCCCACCAGTGCATGAACTACATGGACTGAACCAGCAAAACTTAACTCATGAGATTCATTTGTTAACAAAATCCTCGCCTTGTACCTTTGCCATGTGACTTTTTATTCTACCATCGATGTTAGACTTTTTGCCGGTCGCTCGATTTTTTAATTGTCAATGTCCTATTTTTAATTTACTTTACTGGTCTCCTAGGCCTGAAGCTACGCAGAGGTATTATATATAATAAGCATAATCTGGGTACAAGTTCCAACAACCAAACACCATTAACCATCGACATTGTGTTCTTTCTTGGAGCAACTGAAGTCTAGTATCTACCATGGTTATGTCTAAACTAACCATCGACATTGCTGCTGGAACTTCTAGCCGAGCTAAAATGTATAGTTTTGGTTGGGCACGAGATTCCGCTATGGAACTTGGATATATCAGTTTCTGCTGGTTGTAAGTAATCTGAATCTGATTGAAGTGATGGAAATTTTTCTTTTCTTCTTTGTGCCTGCCTTTTCACCTATCCATTTTGACACCAGAAATATATGATTCGCCATTTTGCTGTTTTTCTTGAGATCTTGTGAGGAAAATGGTTTAAGTTTTTTCAAATAAAATCAACCTGGTTTCCAGATCACGAATGATGTGTACTCTGTTTCATCATTCGAGCTTGTATACTCAATCATTGCGCAAATTGGCCATAGCGATCTGTAACATTATTTATCCTATATTTTTTTGGAAAATTAGTGGGAACAAATTTACTAAAGTACTAATGTAGTAAGTTGGTCGCTGCTTTTAGTAGCCAACTTGTTACTTATTTGGCCACCCTGTTGCATTCTTATCTTACGATAAAGGAGTTTGAGATCAAATTACTTTTATATCATGTGAAAAGCACATTCCTTGTCTTGATAGATACATTCAATATTTTAACATAAATCTGCAGAACTCTAATCACTGCAGTTTATTGGGGGATGTAGGGGTGGATGTGAATGTAAGAGAATCTGTGCAAGTTTGTCGTATCATAACTTTTAACTTCTTACCACATTGTTACTTGACCTGACGCAAGAATTGTACTAAATCAGGAGTTCTGGTTCTGGGTGAGGTACGGTGATCAATTATATTAATGTGCCAATTTTGCCAGCCTTTTCTGCAGCAGTAGATTTGCAGCCTTTGGGTGTGTTTGGTGGCAATAATCAGGGTCACTAACTCCTATGGTGCTAGGATGGGGCCAAAAGTACTGAAAGATAATACTATTAGTTTTACGGCTACTGCTTCTCATTGGCATACTGCTGTTCAAAGCTGCAATTGTGGAAGTTTTTGAGATATTCAGTAGGTTGGTGGCTGATGATTTCTCTGTGGACCATCTCGGCCTCTCTGCTGCATTTTCTTAGTTATGCTCTAGTTGGCTAGAGGTTTTCCTGTGTTCTTTGTAAATACTTCCTCTGTCCCTTTTGTATGACGTTTTGGAAAGCCAGTTTGGCTTGCCAAAACGTAGAAAAGGGGACAAAGGGAGTATATTCCAAAAATAGTTCCATGTTATTGCTTTCTATGCTGTCATGGAGGAAACATTTATTGTACATACAGTTTTTGCTTTGTTGTTTGTGGGTCTTCTAAGATTTGGGGATTGGATGTACAAAGTACAAACCCACCCGCCCCAGGTTCAAATGCTCACGGATGCGACTTTGGGTTCTATTTATACTGTCGGGGCTTTCCTTACAGCTTTATTTCAGAAAAATGAAAAGGATGAGCACGTAACACTTATGCCATATTAAAAATTACCATTTCAACTGGTCTGCAAGATTCTGTTCGATGTGATATGCTAAGTCTTGGTGATTGTGCCTTCTGTTGTTGTATGAACCAATTACCCAAGTGGCTGAGAACCGAGATGAGGATATGGTGATATGCTGGCTGTCATCGCTGACGGAGACAGGTGGTGCTTCTGTTTCTGTGGACTTTAAATTTTGTCCTTTTCCTTTTAAATGTCCATCCATTATTATCCAGCATAAATTCTTGCTTTACAGCATTAGAAGCCAGAATAAGGTTCTGAATACACCTGATTGCTTTCAATTCGATACCACAGTGAAATAAATGTTCTGAAAATGTTAGCAAGACAATTTATTATTAGAGTAGATTTTCATTGGATTTGCGATGACTTGTGGTATAATACTAACTAGCAGAATCAGAATATATTTCTGGATAACTACTTGTACGAAAATTAATTTCTTTTTACCTTAGTGCACACCTTTCCTTTTTTCTTGTTCCATTGATTGATTATGCATTTATGCTGCCATAGGTTTCTAAGACATTGTACAGAAATCGTAGAGGAATTAACACAGCAACTTAAAGTATGGTGCTCATCTAACAGTTTCTAGAGCATAGTTTCACTACAAATCATCGATCAAAATTATGTAGCCTCAACTGAAAGAAGGGCAATGAGGCGAGTCCCTGTGTGCCCATGGCACAAAGTGCCAGCTAGAGGATCAAATGATAGGGTCCACTGTGGTCACACACAGCAGATTTTAGGAGTACCAAAGTCCAGCTGGAGTGGGGGCGGTGGTGAGACAAGCATTACACACATATATGGCCACACCAGGCAGAATTGCCATATAAGTACCAGCAGATGCATTCACCCTTGGAAATATATCCTGTTCATGCCTTGTCTTGTTAAAGGAGATTGATACCGTAAAGATATTTGCGACTTGATTTTCTAATTTTTGGTGCGCCCACACCAACCCGTTTCTGATATTCAGGTGTTGTAGAGATTTTTACACTGCACATCCCCTGTTAGAATATTGGGCCCATTAGTGGGCAGCCCATATAAGCAATTCTGGAAATCTCAAATTGGCCCATGTGCATGGCAGAATTTTGGAGGTGCATGTACGTGACTAAAGTTTAGTCCCATACTGCTAGCTTAGAGAGAGCTGCACCACTTTATATAGTGGAGTGTTCTATCACTTGGTGTGCTGGCTGAGAATAGAAGGCTCTCTCGTGCGCACTCCTCCTCCTCCGCCGCCGTCCGTCACGACACGCCGCGGGTTGCGGGAATGAGCCGATGCTTATATTTTTGCAGTTCAGGAAAAACGAGTCGTGTAGCGTACGTGTACAGCTTAGCCAATTCGGATCGCTACCGGATCGGGGCTGCTGTAACCGACTCAAACGTGTGCGACGTGGCCGGCCCACGTTGTACCCGTTAGGGTTTTCCGAACCGCACTATATATTGCCGTGCACTGCGTGCGCCGTCACACACCGAACCAATCTAGGTTTTGCCAATCTCGCCTTGCGCCGCCACCGTAGTCTACTCCATCCCGTGCACCGGCGAACGGGACAGCAGGTCTCCGGAACCTGTCCTTGTGATCCTGTACGGGAGAGGGCGAATAAGGTTTTTGGGAAGCGCTCGCGCGACTGCTTTCAAGTTCTTCATCACGGCTCGCCTTCCTGGACGATCGCCGGATCGCGGGCGGTCGTCTCCAACGTCGTCTTCTTCGAGCTGTTGCCGCACCGAAGCCGCTCAAGCTGCTGCCGTCGCTGCTTCAACGACTGCTTCATCTGCAACTGTTCGGTACGCGCTGCATAAACCGAACTGTTTTACTATGGATATGTTGGCGTATGTGTTGCTGCTGTTCATGTTAATTAGTACATAGTATGTTTGTGTTTAACATGTTAGTAGTTGCGGTTGTCATGTTTATATTCTGGAATTAATCATGGAAATTATGCCTAGTATTCCAACAATCCAAAAACCTTATATGTTATAGGCAATTTCCTGAGTTAAACATGGGACATCTATCCGATGCGCTGAGGCCGGACAAGTTTGCCGGTGTGGACTTTAAGAGATGGCAGTACAAGACCACACTGTGGTTGCGATCTCTGAAAGTGTTCGAGCTAGTGAGGGTTTACCTGAAGGAACTATATCTGACAGGATCAGAACAAGTTCAAGGAAACCAATACTGCCTTTGTGGGACTCGTTCTGAGTGCTCTTAGCAACAACTGTTTGATGTGTACATGCACATTACAGATGCCAAAGAGCTCTGGGAGGCACTGAACGCTAAGTTCGGTGTAGCAGATGCTGGCAGTGAACTGTACATCATGGAGAGCTTCCATGACTTCAGGATGGTTAACAACCGTTCTGTAGTCGAACAGGCTCATGAGATACAGTGCATTGCGAAGGAGCTTGAGCACGCTAAGTGTGCCTTACCTGACAAGTTTGTGGCTGGATGCATTATTGCAAAGTTGCCCTCTTCATGGAGGAACTTCGCCACAACTCTCAAACACAAGAGACAGGAGATATCGGTTGAAAACCTGATAGCGTCTCTTGATGTTGAGGAGAAGGCTCGGGCTAAGGACACTGCTGAGAGAGGTGAAGGTCAGTCTAGCGCCAATATGGTGCAGAAGAACTTTCACCATGGCAAGAACAAGGCAAAGAGTAAGCCTTCCTTCAACATGCCTACCAAGACTACTTCTTTCAAGAAGAAGAAGATGCTGAACAAATCTGAGCTAAAGTGCTACACTTGTGGAGAGCCGGACACTTCTCTGTGGACTGCCCAGATCGTGCAGACAAGAAAGGGAAGAAGCATGTCAACGTCGTGACCGCTAGCAATACTGATGGGTATGGTAATTTACCATTTGTGCTTTCAGTATTTCAATCTCCATGTTGGTGGATTGATACGGGTGCTAATGTTCATGTGTGCTGACATCTCTATGTTCATCTTATCAGGTCGCCGATTCAAGCGTCTTAATGGGGAATGGATCACATGCTTCTGTTCGTGGTGTTGGCACGGTAGATCTGAAGTTTACTTCGGGGAAGATCGTGCAGCTGAGGAACGTGCAGCATGTCCCTACTATGAACAAGAATCTGTTAGCGGCTCCCTTCTATGCAGAGATGGGTTTAAATTAGTCTTGGAGTCCAATAAAGTAGTTGTGTCAAAGTTTGGACAATTTATTGGTAAAGGGTATGAGTGCGGAGGCTTGTTCCGCTTTTCATTATCGGATTTTTGTAATAAGTCAGTAAACCATATTTGTGGCAGTGTGGATTCGGATGCCGATGTGTGGCACTCTCGTTTATGTCATGTTAATTTTGGTTTAATGAGTAGACTTTCCAGCTTGCGTTTAATTCCTACTTTCACCATTGCCAAAGGTTCTAAGTGCCATAGCTGTGTGCAATCTAAGCAACCTCGAAAGCCTCACAAGGCAGCCGAGGAGAGAAACTTGGCACCTCTAGAACTCGTACATTCGGATCTGTGTGAGATGAATGGCGTGTTGACAAAAGGTGATAAGAAATATTGCATGACTTTAATCGATGATGCTACTAGGTTCTGTTATGTATACTTGTTGCACACTAAAGATGAGGCTATGGACTACTTTAAAATCTATAAAGCTGAAGTAGAAAATCAATTAGAGAGAAAGATCAAACGTCTTAGGTCGGATCGTGGTGGCGAGTACTTCTCCAAAATATTTGATGAATTCTGTGAGGAACATGGTATTATTCATGAGAGGACGCCTCCCTATTTCCCCAATCAAACGGGGTTGCTGAGAGGAAAAACCGCACGCTGACCGATTTGGTGAATGCCATGTTGGACACTGCTGGTTTATCTAAGGCATGGTGGGGGGAGGCTTTATTGACTGCGTGTCATGTCCTGAATAGAGTTCCAAACAAGGATAAAAAGAAGACCCTTACGAGGAGTGGTCTGGGAGAACACCATCACTTTCTTATTTACGCACTTGGGGATGTTTGGCGAAAGTCAATTGCCAATTCCTAAGAAACGTAAACTTGGACCAAAGACAGTGGATTGTGTCTTTCTAGGCTATGCTCATCGGAGCATTTGCTATAGATTTTTAGTGGTTAAATCTGAGATACCTGATATGCATGTTGATACTATTTTCGAATCTCGTGATGCAACATTTTTGAGAACATATTTCCTATGAAGGATATGCATAGCATTGCTAGAATTTCTTCTGAGATACTTGTTGAACCTAGTACATCTGTTGATCATTCTGAACAACCACTTGTTGAGGAAGTCCTTGAGAAGGATGACAATGAATCAGCTCCCAAGAGGAGCAAGAGACAGAGGACGAAAAATCCTTTGGTGATGATTTCATTGTGTACCTTGTGGACAATACTCCCACGTCCATTGCAGAGGCATTTGCATCTCCTGATGCTGATGACTGGAAAGAAGCTGTCCATAATGAGATGGACTCGATTCTTTCTAATGGAACTTGGGAATTATCTGAAAGACCCTACGGTTGCAAACCTGTGGGCTGTAAGTGGGTGTTCAAGAAGAAGCTAAGCCTGATGGTACTATTGAGAAGTACAAGGCAAGGCTTGTGGCCAAGGGCTACACCCAGCGCGAAGGCGAAGATTACTTTGACACCTATTCACCTGTTGCTCGTCTCACCACCATTCGTGTACTACTTTCCCTGGCTGCCTCCTATAACTCTTCGTTCATCAAATGGACGTGAAGACAGCTTTCCTTAACGGAGAGTTGGAAGAGGAAATTTATATGGATCAGCCTGATGGGTTTGTAGTAAAAGGTGAAGAGAGAAAGGTGTGCAAATTGTTAAAATCTTTGTATGGGCTGAAGCAAGCACCTAAGCAATGGCATGAGAAGTTTGACAGAACTTTAACTTCTGCAGGCTTTGCCATTAATGAGGCTGATAGGTGTGTATATTATCGCCATGGTGGGGGCGATAGTGTTATATTATGCTTGTATGTTGATGACATACTGATTTTCGGTACAAGCATGATAGTGATAAATGAGGTCAAGTCTTTTCTGTCAAAGAGCTTTGATATGAAAGATCTGGGACAAGCTGATGTGATCCTGAACATTAAGCTGATTAGGGATGAGAGTGGGATTACGTTAACGCAATCACACTATGTTGAGAAGGTCTTGAGCCGCTTTGGTTATATAGACAGCAAGCCTTCTCCAACACCCTATGATCCCAGTGTGACACTCAGAAAGAACAAGAAGGAAACGAGAGATCAATTAAGATATTCTCAAGTGATCGGTTCACTCATGTACCTTGCGAGCGCGACAAGACCTGACATCTCTTTTGCTGTGAGCAAGTTGAGCAGGTTCATGTCTAACCCGGGTATTGATCATTGGCATGCACTTGAAAGGGTCATGCGCTATCTGAACGGTACAATGAGTTATGGGATTCACTATTCAGGGCACCCTGCGGTGCTTGAGGGATACTGTGATGCGAACTGGATCTCAGATGTTGATGAGCTCTACGCCACAAGTGGATATGTATTTATTCTTGGAGGTGGCGCAGTGTCATGGAGGTCTTGCAAACAGACCATTTTGACGAGGTCAACCATGGAAGCAGAACTTACTGCTTTAGATACAGCTTCTGTTGAGACAGAATGGCTGCGTGAGCTCTTGATGGACTTGCCGGTGGTTGAGCAACCATTACCGGCCATCCTTATGAATTGTGACAACCAACGGTTATCATGAAAGTGAACAGTGCTAAGGATAATGCGAAGTCATCAAGACACGTTAAAAGACGCTTGAAGTCTGTCAGGAAAATGAGAAACTCCGGAGTAATGACTGTTAGTTATGTTCAAACTGACAAAAACCTGGCAGATCCCTTTACAAAGGGACTATCACGTAATGTGATAGATAGTGCATCGAGGAGATGGGGTTGAGACCCGTGAGCGTTACACCATAGTGGTAACCCAACCTATGTGATCGGAGATCCCGTGAATTAGGACCTGGGAAGAACAAGCTAGTGGTTTGACAGAGGAGAGTTTTTATTTAACCCTCTCTATGTGAAGATGCATAACTCTCAAATTCTGTAAGGCAGGTTGGCAATATGCCTTAATGTGTTTCTGTTGGCTATTCGTAGCAAAGGTGCTATCCTACAGAGCGACCTTGAAAGAACACACCTATATGAGTCCGACTGTTAAACGTCGCAGTCTATGAGATTTGGGTGATCTCTAGTAAACTCATGAAGAGACCAGGGAGTATGACGCATATGCTCCACCCGCGGGGTAGGCTACTGGCAGCCACGTACTGGTTATGACTTTGAGTGAAGTCTATTGGCACCAAACTTGCAATTCAAGGTTCGTCCATTGTTCAAGTTGCTGGTAGATGTAGCTTGAAGCTCTAGGCGGAAGTTCAACTTAACAGTCTCTGCTGAAACACTGGTATATAAACAAGAAACGAGGTTTGGCAAAATCTCTAAATGGGAATTTGAGATCTGGTGGGGGATTGTTAGAATATTGGGCCCATTAGTGGGCAGCCCATATAAGCAATTCTGAAATCTCAAATTGGCCCATGTGCATGGCAGAATTTTGGAGGTGCATGTACGTGACTAAAGTTTAGTCCCATACTGCTAGCTTAGAGAGAGCTGCACCACTTTATATAGTGGAGTGTTCTATCACTTGGTGTGCTGGCTGAGAATAGAAGGCTCTCTCGTGCGCACTCCTCCTCCTCCTCCGCCGCCGTCCGTCACGACACGCCGCGGGTTGCGGGAATGAGCCGATGCTTATATTTTTGCAGTTCAGGAAAAACGAGTCGTGTAAGCGTACGTGTACAGCTTAGCCAATTCGGATCGCTACCGGATCGTGGGCTGCTGTAACCGACTCAAACGTGTGCGACGTGGCCGGCCCACGTTGTACCCGTTAGGGTTTTCCGAACCGCACTATATATTGCCGTGCACTGCGTGCGCCGTCACACACCGAACCAATCTAGGTTTTGCCAATCTCGCCTTGCGCCGCCACCGTAGTCTACTCCATCCCGTGCGCCGGCGTGCACCGGCGAACGGGACAGCAGGTCTCCGGAACCATTTGTCCTTGTGATCCTGTACGGGAGAGGGCGAATAAGGTTTTTGGGAAGCGCTCTGCGCGACTGCTTTCAAGTTCTTCATCACGGCTCGCCTTCCTGGACGATCGCCGGATACGCGGGCGGGTCGTCTCCAACGTCGTTTCTTCGAGCTGTTGCGGCACCGAAGCCGCTCAAGCTGCTGCCGTCGCTGCTTCAACGGCTGCTTCATCTGCAACTGTTCGGTACGCGCTGCATAAACCGAACTGTTTTACTATGAATATGTTGGCGTATGTGTTGCTGCTGTTCATGTTAATTAGTACATCTAGTATGTTTGTGTTTAACATGTTAGTAGTTGCGGTTATCATGTTTAATATTCTGGAATTAATCATGGAAATTATGCCTAGTATTCCAACACCCCCACGTACCATTTTTTCGAGCCATGACTGTTAAGTATTTATCAATTGATTATGCGACATTTCTTCTTCTCTAAAGAAATACACCTAGCATATGTGAGATGTGACCTAATATGTAATTATGTACACTGTTGTATCAGGTACATCCATATGTATGAAGGGTCATGCTTGAGATCAGCGGTTACAATGGTATAAGCCAGAACAAGTGGATTGAGCATGGAGATGTCCAGGAAGAGGGAGAAGTCGATCTTCTCTGGAAACGGGGTTAAAGCAGGCTTATCGGTAAGGTGCATCTGATGCTTTTTCTAAGGTTTGCATTAATTCGATTCAAAGGATGACGCTTCTCCTATAATGTTCCCATTTTGTCACTTCATCCACGGAAAGCATGCCCCCTATCTACCCAAGAAGTCAAGAACCAAGCTTCATTGGCAAGAGAAAATGTCCGGGCTCTCGTGGGGTCCGGTAAATAACTTAGCGTGGCTTGCAGTCCGTTTGTGGCTAGACATGCCGATGTCACACAGTCGATATACGTCACATGATGAATAGAGTTGTTTGATCTGAATCTCAAGTCCCTAGTTCAGCTTGTGGCCCTGGGTTATACTTGTCGTTTTTACCTGACAGGCGCATGAATGTTGTCGGTAAAAGTATGCTTGTCGTTAAGTGTTAGTTTCCCTACGTTGCATGCAAAAAAAAAAAGTAAAGGCAGTAGGCAGAAACGATTGTTTTGACATGAGGATAGAAACCATGTTTTTGTTTGCAGAAATGGGCCAATGCACGCTGTCCGTGGACCTTGCGCGCGGCGTGCATATATGGAGGGAGATGGTCCTGAGATTTGGTGTAATGGCGATGGCCCAGCTGCATGCCGGCCGGTGATGAATTGCAACCTAACGAAATTTTGGAATTGGGTACAGGAAGATCGAGGGCTAGACAGATGGATTGATCTATCAAGGATTCAAGGTACCCAGTGGCAGACTGGCTAGATGATCAACAACGTCTGCCTGTAGTGTCTTTCCTTGATGACTTTCATGCAGACTGCCTGTAGTGTCTCGCAAGCAAGATGTACGTAACCGATGCATGTACGTAGGACGGGTGTCTTGTTCATGAGAGCGACGCAGAGTCAGTTTCCATCCGACTGCTGTAGCCGGGCAGCATGGCTTGGCGTGTCCCCTAACGGAGGATGTAAAATACGGAGTAGTAAGTTTTGTTGTGAATGTGTCGGCATGGATCCAACAAGGTACCCCTCCTCCCGTCTGCCTCGTGTTGGAGAGCAGGAGGAGAGGGTCGATAGGCTAAGCGACACATGCTGCATGTCGCTTCCAAGTACTGATCATCAGTAAGTATTATCTCTACTCACATCACGTCTCTTCCTTGCTCGAATAATCCGGGGTAACATGCATGCCTCCATCTGACAGCACCCCAGCCTGCATCGATCATCTGCGTGCGTGGGCTGATGGATCGCCACTGAATCACTGATCAGTGATCACCAATCGGATGAATCGATCATACGAGAGCTAGCGCTTGGTGGTATTCCGTGCAGCAGCAACCATCGTCCCGGTCCCGGCGGCCGATGGAGGTGGAGGTGACACGAGGGCAGGGCAGTCATGGCGATGATGGCAGTACCGCGAGCTGGGCTGCCTGCCGCGGGAGAGTCAGGGCCCGATCACGCTACACTACCGGGTAACAGGCGACATGATCCCCCGATACCAGCTACCACATGGGCGCCATCGTCCATGCCCCTTTCCCGCTGCGGCCACTGTGCCTGCGTATATGCGTCCATGCTACCTACTGTGCCTAGCTATCACAGGTACGAGCTCGCCCTTGTGCACATACCACTACCTACTCGAACGGATGCTACGGCTGATTCGTTCCCGTGCTCGCCAGAGGGACTGACCACCCCGGCAGTGACTAGCTGCCTCGCTGCCCCTGTGCAAGAGCTTCAAATTTCAAGTATATACTGACCTACATCTACTAGCTAGTACTCCTAACCTAAGAGCATTTCTAGTCGCGCCCCTCATACAATGCCCGACAACAGCGTCACGCGAAAGCTATTGGGAGTGTCGGCACATGTTGCAGCGTATGGGGGCGCCTCCTCGGCGGGCTGCACGGCTCGGCCTTCACCTCCGCTTGGGGGTGAGGAAGGGCCTCAACGTCGTGACGAAGATGACTGTGATGTCGTCCTCAGCGCCCAGCGGGCCACCGAGGGCGGTGGTGGCCTGAATGTTGAGGAGGGGCGAGGAGAGGAGGGCCGCGAGAGGCGATGTGCGCATTGGACGTGGGAGAGTGCGCCGGCATGGCCCTCCATGTTCTTTTCACGCGGCGGCACCCCTAGGCCGTCCCGGCGCGCGAGCTCCTCGTCGTGACGACACTGCGAGACGGTTGCCGAGTGCTCGATGTTGTCCGGGTCCCATCGCGGATCGATGCGTTTCTCGTCGTCGAGCTTTCCCCGGTAGTAGCCATGGACCTCGGCCGCCCAGTTGCGGCCGGTCGGGATCGACGCCGGCGGGACGGGAATCTCGCCAACACTGAGCGCCCACCCACCTGGACAACGCATGTCCGACGGCAGTGGGTACACGTTGTTGTGCAGGGTTGTGGCCTAATCGACGGTGAGATTCTGCAGCCCGACGTCGTTGGCTCATCCCGCGTGCCTGCTGCTCCCACCGCCGTTGTAGGTTATTTCTTCGCTATGGGCTTGGCTCGGGTTTGGGCGGCGGTGGTAGAGGGTGCGAGAGAGAGAGAGAGAGAGAGAGAGAGAGAGAAGTTGAGATAATGCGCGAGTGGAGAGAGAGGTGCGCATCCGGCCTTTATCGGCGCCACAGGCAGGCAGGGCATTAACGCCGCCGCGTGGGGAGGCCGTATAGACGATGCCGCGATGGCTCTCCGCGCCCGCCTGGAAAACCGACGCTGCCATGAATGAAAGTATGAAACTGACATGCTCTAGATGCATTAAATTAAGCCGACAGACCATCGTGCCTATGATAGCGCTGGCCCACTCGTTGGTAATCCGACGTGGCGCCATCCACGGCTTCGTCCGACGCTCGGCTCTGGAGGGGTCGGCCTAGCGTCGGACAAAATATTGGAACCAGCAGGAGGTAACCCGAGTATGGGACGCGATTGGACCCGATTTTACGTTCTGCACTCAACAACGCATTGGGAGGGCGTGGGGGCCGTGGCCCGGGTGCTCTAGCTAGCTCGCGCTCTTGGATGGCATCTCATCCCATGCACTTTAGCAAGACATGATACGATTCGACTCGAGTCATCTCATCTCGAGCAGAGCAGTTCATTCAACACGGACGATGCGTGATACGTGAAATTTGACAAAATTAACCCTTTTGACAAACTT
Organism: Poa pratensis; assembly: GCA_947311845.1. Classification (NCBI taxonomy): domain Eukaryota; kingdom Viridiplantae; phylum Streptophyta; class Magnoliopsida; order Poales; family Poaceae; genus Poa; species Poa pratensis. The sequence goes on from CAMZMU010000064.1 coordinate 22,392,286, forward strand.
TAACGAAAAATAACCCTTTTTTGAAAAAAAATCTGAATCTAACCCTTTTTTGTGGTGCCTGTACCGGCGGCGCCACACATCTAAGCACCACGCCCCAGCCAGGGGCGCCACACCCCTGCCAGCGTGGCAAGGCGGGACCCAGGTCGGGTTATGTAGCGCCGTGGCCAGGGGCGCCACACCCGTACATACCGCGCCGGCAGCCGGGGCACCACACATGCGTCCATGTCATTTCTAAAACGTTTTGTCTTCCGTCTCCCCCGTTTCATCACCTTCAGTTCTGGATCGGGCCATAGCTGGATGCCATGATATTCTGCCCATTGTGATTGGTCAAAGTAAGGTTGAATCTACCCGCCCATGTCTCCTTGGTAGCCTCGATCGAGTACTCGGACAACCTAACCGGATCAACGTATCCCACTTTTCGAATGCGTGCCACCGTCCGCAAGTGCGAGCAAGGGAGATGAAGCAACTGAGGCCTCTGGCACGAGCACAAACATTGCTTTAGCAAGACTTTGCGTGCACGCCACCTACCGTGGTGTCTCCTTGCTCATTGACTTGGTAAATCCACTCATTGTTGTCAAAACACTGGGCCGTATTGGTGTCCGCCTTCCTTAGCTGGTATGTCATCCATTTGTCAGGTTCAGGTGGATACTTGTACTTCTTCTTTAGCTTGTTCTTCCTTCAATCTGCTCAAACATTTCCTCACTATATTTCTAAAAATACTCATTCAACTTGTCGAATGTGTATTGAACTATTGCTGTCACGGGCAACGCACGGACTCCTCTGAGCACATTGTTGAAACATTCTGCCATGTTGCTTGTCATGTCACCGTACCTCCTACCGTCGGTGTCAAATTCTCTAGCCCACTTATGCCTCATAGACTCATGCCTAATTAGGAACTCTCGACCCCCGGCGATGTGAGAGTTAGCAATCTGTTGTACAATCTCACAAAATGCCGCTCGGTGAAAGCGAGACAACAATCTTTTAGATCATCAGATAGCTCCTTATTTCTGCATGCCCTGTAGAAGTTGGACACAAAATGCCTTATGCACCATCGATGGTGCAAAGGAGCATGACCGGGAATATCAATATCCACCGCATTGAGTATGCCTTGGTGGCGGTCCGAGATGACACATACCTCTCTTTGAGGTTCAAATACCTTTGTTCTCACTAGACCCATGAACCACTCCCAGTTGTCCTGGTTCTCCGCCGTCACCAAAGCAAAAGCCAACGGCAACAACCGGTCGTTAGTATCATGAGCTACGGCAATCAAAAGTGTGCCCTTGAACTGGCCGGTCAAGAATGTGCCATCCACGGAGACAACCGGTCTACAATGATTGAATGCCCTTATGCATTGCCGAAAGCCCAAAATGCACGGTCAAATACACGGACGGTTGCACCATTGTAATCCCTAGTCTTTTGGCCAAAGGGCTCCACCAACGCAACCACACCCGGATTTGTAGCAGCCATAGCTCCAACAATCTAGGAAGTCGTTTGTATGCTTCCTCCCATTCACCATACAACATCTTGAATACAGCTTGCTTTGCCCTCCATGCCTTCCCATACTTCACCGAGTAACCAAACATTTCTTTCACCGCGTCCATGATTGCCTTCACCGTAAAAGTGGGGAATATCTCTATGAAATTTGGAAGTCTATAGCCGATGAAATCGGAGGTTAGTTGCCGATGAATGTCCTTCGCATCCTTGTCATCATCATCATTTCCACTACACATGTGAGTTGACACACATTTTTTTAGAATCCATTGAGAGATTCTTTTGAAAGGTCTTGCATGCACAATCCACGGACACCCATTATGCGCGTCCTCACACTTAACCATGTAACGCTTCTGGACATCCGAGTGAACCACTTTGTATGGTCGAAAGTACTTAACCGCATACTCCTTGAGCCATGTCTTCAATTCCAACAAGCTTTCAAACTTCACTCCCTCAGCAATACCATAGTTTTTGGGATCACTATCCTTCTTCGAAGTTGGCCTTGGTCCAAGAATTTTACTCGTGCCACCATCAACCACGGCTTTATCGGCGAGACTAAGATCACGGAACAATGGTAACCGATGATCCCACCCCACTACCTTCTTGAATATTTCGGCTTCTTTAGCAGTGAACCCATCTTCATCAACATCTTCTTCGGGACCCTCGTCATCTGAGTCCGATGCATAGCATCGGCTATAAGGGATGTCATGGTCCATGTCCTCATGCCTACAATTTGTCTCCACATCACCAATATCATTTTTATGAAGCTCATACTCCGACGCATCGCTCTCATCTGATTCTTCATGTTGGTCACTTTGAATCGGTCTTGAAGGTTGGCTCCTTTCGTGTTGGGTCATTGTTGGTTGGCTAAAATCATGTTGAGTCATTGGAGGTGGACTCGACATTGTGTCGTACACTTCATGGGGATGAGGTGGCTCATTTGGAACCGGCCTCCTAACGTCATGTTCGGAGGCACACCGGTTCAAGTCAAACGTCTTGGTGGCAAACAACTCGAGAGCCTTGCCTCGAGATCCCGCCACCGTCTCTTTATATGCACTCCAACACAACTCGGAGTTGAGAGGCATAGTCTTCCAACGTAGATGCATTCCGAACCCAACATTATGCCTTCCCTCCAAATAAAGAACATCATTTGGATCCGTCCAATTCAATGCAATCCGCACTCTCTCCACAACCTCGGCATAGTTAGGACTATGGCCAAACACCACCACTTTCTCCTCCGAGTCATGCCTCACATTGCCTTTCAAAAAGGCCTGCTTGTCCACATGATGAACACTAACCATTCTATCCATCTAATTTTTTTACAACAACCCAAATGCATCAAATGATTGATACATTGCACTAAGCTATGCATTTCAAACAAAATCTATTTACCGATCTTAATTTTAAATGTAGTCATTATGCACTAACCCTAACTAAATCTAGCTCATTAACTACATCTAACAAAAACCCTAACCCTAACCTACAATCAGCAGCACAACACTTCATATCCATCATACCCACACACACATTGACCAATATTATCAAGAAATAACCACACATTTGACCTCATATTCAGATTCTAGGATTTCCAAGATCTACACCAATATCACCAAATTGGAAGATTTCTATTGGACAAAAACATGGAGGATGGGGGAGAGTACCTTCTTACATGTAGGGGAGCCGAAATCCACGGAAAAAGTTGACCCAAATGGATGGATTTGAGTGGGGGAGAAAGAGGGAGAGAGGGAGAGCCTCAGGCCGGGTAAGAACAGAGGTAATGGATGGGGGTCGCGGGTGGACTGCTCACCGTCGCGCCCTGGTCTTCTTGGAAGGTGTGGCGCCCCCAGCGCCGGCGCTGCACGTAAGGGTGTGGCGCCCCAATCCCCGACGCTACATTACCCGAGCTGGGTCCCGCCTTGCCACACTGGCAGGGGTGTGGGCCCCTAGCTGGGGCGTGGTGCTTAGATGTGTGGCGCGGCCGGTACAGGCGTCGCAAAAAAAGGTTAGATTCAGATTTTTTTCAAAAAATGGTTATTTTTAGTTAAAGTTTGTCAAAAGGGTTATTTTTGTCAAATTTCACGCGTGATACTCCCTCCGTTTTTTAATATAGGATGTTTTAGTTTTTGTCCACATTTACATGCACACAAATGTTTGTACACACATTTTTCTTTATATGTTCACTCATTTCAGTATGCATGTAGACAACATATGTAACATCTAAAACATCTTATATTAAAAAACACAGGAAGTAAGTATCTTCGCTTTACTGGATTGGAAGCCACATGCATGTCCATATATGTGCCTGCCTGCAGCAAAGGAAAGGAGAGAAGTCATACCGTACTATGATACATACTTATATGTCCTCCTCCACGCTGATCGTGCCTACCTCGGGTTGGATGGTTAGTAGGGTGGTTATACCCTCAGTCCAGCAGAGTTCAAACACATGTTTGACATCTGTGTTATATTTAGGCGAAATATTTTTCAGTGGGAGGCGACGTTCCCGTCGACAGCGAGACGTCCGTGGTGACTTCGTCAATCTCAAGACTCCATCCGCCGGCTCAGTATTTCGGACGTGCTCATACAGATAGGGTGTACATGTATGCGTTCATAGGGGTGAGTGTATACGCGCGTGTATGTGAGCGTCTGGGTTTGTACCATGTCAAAAAAAAAAACGCGGGGTCCTGCTACCTCGCTCCGACACGCACGGTGCTGTAGCATGCCATGCCAGCATGCCACCATCGCAACCTGTAGACTGTACGCAAGGGGACGTACGCGTTCAATAGTGAGGTAGAGCGCTGTGTGCGTGGTTGTGACTTGTGAGTTGTATATATGGGAGCCTGGGTGCCCCCCTACAACAAGCTGCTCCCTCCTGCTAAGAGCATCTCCAACAGAGGCGCTTCGGCGCCGCGCGCCATATTCCGTTTCCAGCGCCAAAAAGGAGTTTTTGCGCGTGGCGCGCCGGTTTTGCTTTTCCAGCAGCGCTATAGTTTAGCGCGCCGAAACGCAGCGCTCCAGCAGAGGCCCAAAAACCGCAGCGCGCGCGGCAAGCAGAAACAAGATTTGTGCTCCAACATAGAACCAAGAAGATCAAACACACGCACAATAAATCAACAATAAATAGTTCAATTATTACAACACAAATAAATAGTTCATCACACAATAGAATGCATAGTTCACCAACTCATTGTTGCCCATTCCATGCCCACCACTCCTCGATGAGATCTTTTTGAAGTTCCGTATGCGTTTCATTGCGTCGAATGCCATGGTAGGATGCAACAAAGCGTGCCACCCTCTCAACCCTCCTCCGCGGTTGCACGGGAACACCCATCAACTCATAGTGGGTGTAGTCTAAATCTTGCCCCGCTCATTCTCGATAATCATGTTATGCATGATCACACAAGCGGTCATGATGTACCAAAGCATGTCTTGATCCCAAAATCTAGCCGGCCCTCTGACAACAGCAAATTGGGCTTGCAAAATCCCAAATGCTCTCTCCACGTCTTTCCTAGCCGCCGCTTGAGCATTGTGGAAATCAAGCTCTTTTCTACCTTGCGGATTCTTAACCGGCTTGACAAATGTTTGCCACTTTGGGTAGATGCCATCCTCAAGATAATAGCCATAGTTGTATGTACGGCCATTTGCTACAAACTCCACCGGGCAAGTTTGACCTTTTGCAATCTTATTCATGAGTGGTGACCGTTGAACAACGTTGATGTCATTGAGAGATCCGGGCATACCAAAAAAGCATGCCAAATCCAAGTCTCATGATCGGCCACCGCTTCAAGAATTATAGTTGAATCTTTTTTGTGGCCTTGGAATTGTCCATGCCAAGCCGCGGGACAGTTTTTCCAACTCCAGTGCATACAATCAATAGAGCCAAGCATACCTGGGAACCCCCGAGCAGCGTTGTGCTCCAGAAGCCTAGCCGTGTCTGCAGCATTGGGAGCTCTCAAATATTCTGTACCAAAAACTTGCACAACTCCAACTGTAAACTGCTTGACACACATGATGGCTTGACTCTCACCCATGGCCAAGTGGTCATCAACTAAATCCGCCGGAATACCGTATGCCAACATACGTAAAGCGGCGGTCACCTTTTGAAAGGTGCTATGCCCGAGCTCTCCGGCCGCATTCCTCCTCTGCTGAAAAAACCGGTCATGCCTCGCCAATTTCTCCGCAATGTGCCTGAACAACTCGATGCTCATTCTAAAACGGCGCCGGAAATATGACTCGGGGTATATGGGATGATCCACAAAATAGTGTCTCATCAATCTATTGTTAGCCTCGATCCTCTCCCTCCTTAATTTCTGACGACCGAAAATTGAACCACCATGCTTTGGTTTTTGTTAGCATGGATAGTTAGGAGCATTGCAATGTCCTCCTCCTCTTGAATATCGAATTCTTCTTCGTCCGAAGAATCGTATGATCTACTCATCTACAAAATTTAATTCAATCTACTATAAAACTACAAACTAGCAATGCACAAAATTCGTTTAGCAAATTTACACCGAATCCATACCTTGCAAGTGTTTTCTCAAACACCTTGCGAGCGCGGAGGTGCAGCCGGCCGCCGTGCGCTGTTCGGTGGAGCTTCTGCGCGCTCGGGCGGCGAAGGGGTGGCGGCGAGTTGGCGGCGGAGGGGTGGCGGCGAGTTGGCTGTTCGGTGGAGCTTCTGCGCGCTCGGGCGGCGAAGGGGTGGCGGCGAGTTGGCTGTTCGGTGGAGCTTCTGCGCGCTCGGGCAGCGAAGGGGTGGCGGCGAGTTGGCGGCGGAGGGGTGACGGCGAGTTGGCGGCGGAGGGGTGAAGGCGACGGACGGTGGAAGCCTCGGCGGCGTCGGTGACGGCGGCGCCCAAATCAACGCCGCGGCGAAGTCCGCGTGTCCATAGAAGCGGCGGCGCACTGAGGAGCGGCGGGAGCGCCGGCGGCAGCGCTGGGTCGCCGGAGAAAAATGGGGGAAGAGGTGCGGGCGGAGGCGGGGGAGGGGAGAGAGAGCGCGAGCGGCGGGAGATTTCAGCGGTAGTTGGGGGATTCGCGCGCGTTCTTCTTTTCCCCGCGCGCTGGACGACACGCTGGAGGTTTGACGCCGACGGTACCGCTTCGTCCAGCGCGCTGGACGAATATCCCGCGCGGCGATTTTATCGCGCGTCCGCTGGAGCATGCAAAACGGCCCCGCGCACGGCAAACGATCGGTATATCGCGCGCGACGTTTTTCCAGCCGCTGTTGGAGATGCTCTAACCAGCAATCATTTACCACCCTCCCTATTTGCAACATCTCTATCGCTCTCAACGGCTGGTTGGTACTGATCGTAGTGGCCCATGATCATAACGTGGTACCGCAAAGGGCAGGCAGTTAAATGGTCAAGTACTCGGTCGAGTCATTGCAGATGCACTTTGTGTCCACTTGATTTAACTCTTCTTCTCTCTCTCTTCCATGCATACCTCGTGTGTCTCCTTGACACAAGTGCCATCAACATACTACTAGTGGAATTTGGTGCGGCGTGTCCGTTGTAATTCGAAATGTTGAAATCCGTCGGAATTTTTCATCTAGAGTATGTCCAAATACCTAGTGAATTAAAATATTTAAATATGCTTGTATTTTGACATAAATTTTTAATTTAACTCCATAGTTAGAGAATGCATGATATGAGCTTTTGTTAATTCTAACTCCATAGTCAGATAAAGTTCATCTAGATTGTATCCGAATATTCACCTAATTGGAATGTTCAAATATGTTTGAATTATGCCATGAGTAGTTAGCATATATTTTTGTGAGCATGTTGATATATTTTAGAGTATCTCTATTTTTTTTAGTAAATTGAAATGTTTAAATATGTTTCTATTTTTGCAGTAATATTCAATTTAAGTCCATAATGAATGGAAACGCACATTTATTGAATTGAATTCCATATTTGGAGAAAGTTCATCTAGATTACATCCAAATATTTATCAAATTTAAATGTTCAATTTAAGTCCATAATTAGAGGAAGTGCATTTGTTTTTTGTCTAAATATTCACCAACTCAAAATGTTTAAACATTTAATAAGTTAGATTCCACATAATTAGAGGAAGTACAGTTATTTTTTGTCCAAATATATTCATCAATTCAAAATATCTAAACATGTTTGTTTTTTGACATAAACAGTTAGCATTTATTTATCTGAGCATTTTGATTGAATCCAATATTCATTACATTCATTGCATGCCAACAGCTTTTTAAATCAGCGAATCTTATTATAGTTTGCACATTTTTTAGCCGATTACCATTGCCCACCTCAGAGGGACGGGGTTCAATTTCTACACCTAAAGATTCAAATATTAACTTAATGCTACCATGTGTAGAGTTACATGGAAATCACTATTTTAAAAAATAATAAGATATCAAAATATTTCAGATGTGACAGAACATCAAGAATCATTGTGTTTACTAAAAGTATGCAATGTAAAGAAAATCCAAAATATCACTTCTGCACCAAGTTGACATCTCCAGCAAGCTTACACTCTCGGTTATTATTTACTGATTGACACTAAAAGTAGATGGGAGGAAGCTGTCAAAATATAGGAGGGAAAGCATACCTGGTAGATGTGTAACTTCAAATGATTTCACCATTGTCTACAGGTAAGTAAATATAGTCTCGTCAGTCAAGTTTATCAGAGTCATACTATATCTCAGTAATAAGAAAAAGGTTATATTTTCATTTTACATCTCCTGTTTCACTTGTTTCCCTTCCAATAGCCGTGTGAATATTATTGTTACTTTTGTTTTCACTTTCCACCAGTAAATAATTTTTAGAAGGTGCATTAAAGCCTTTTTGTTTGGCCAGTAATTGCTAATATGTAAGTGTTTTGTACTCCCTCTCTTTGTCTCTTCTAAGGGAAGTCACTACGGCTGGCATATCACCTAGCTGACTATTACACACACTAAATTGTGTTTCAAATGACAAACATGCAGGGTCTTTTTTTGCAAAAAGACCACGGGGACCGTCGGATCCGCGATCGACGGCGTGGAGACGCGCGCGTACTGTAGAAACACGTTACTGTAGACATTTACAGTGCGCGCGTCGTGGCCACCACGAGGGAAGGCACAAACGGGCGGGCTTTGATATATAGTAGTATTTATGTTCGTAAAAAAAAAAGGTTAAAACATGAAAGTTGTTCGGAAGGATAATATTCGTCTACTCGTGAAAAGAAAATTTAAACGGATGACTGAGTGCGACGAATTTGACAAAATTCGTCAAATGTTTTGCGAGTTTGGATCCAAAATTGAGGAGTTAGAGCCGGCCAAACTTGAAACCGATCACGGGAATGGAATCTACTCGTCGGCGCGCATATATTTCATGTGCATATTATCACGAAAAGGGGGAAAAATACAGTCCGCGTACTGTAGCTGCTACAGTACACGGTGCACTGTAGAAGTGTGTGTACGGTAGCATCTCTACAGTGCATGTGAGGTGGGCAGCCGGATAGCTCGCTGAAACGGTCCCCTTATATATATATATATATATATAGATAGATAGATAGATAGATATATACAGTATAAACATCTACTAGTCTCATTCGCAGTTCATCTACATTGTGTGTATACATACATGTATCCCCACACCTGGTCTACTGTTTGCTTATAATCTCCGTATATCTTGGTCCGAAAATGGCTCCAAGCATTGCAACATTAAGGTGGGTGCCCCCCGCCACGCCATGGCACGGTATGCACAACTTTTTTTTTAAAAAGTGGTGGCAAATCTTTCAATTAATTAAGGAGAATAGTTATGACAAGAACAAAGTCACGGTTTACATAACGGATTAATCTCCCAACATTATAAGGCTCAAATTCTTTGCCCCCACACGGTGCCCAAGCTTGACATCGCCCTTAATAATCCCAAGGAGAATAGGTGTCAGGGCAGATTTGTTGTTGAAACGCTTGCATTGCGCTCCTTTCAAACCGTCAAACTAATTAACAGTGTGAGGGAGGCCATACCGTTGCGGTTTCGGGTGGTCTTGGACGTCATCTTGGTCCACCAAGACTTGAGGGAGAGTTCCGTTGTCCACTCATTTGGTCCTAATGGAAGGGGTACCAAGCCAATCCTTGATCAAATCCCAAAGTCTCTTGGTGAACCGGCATTGTAAGAGAAGGTCTATCACCGTCTCTTGGGTTTGCTTGCAAAGAGGGCAAACACCACAATCATTCTAACCTCTTTTCTCAAGACGATCCGCCGTCCAAAGCATATTTTGGAGAGCAAACCAAGCGAAAAATTTGATCTTTGGAGGTGCCCACATCTTCCAAACCAACTTGTTCATGATCATATGAGTGGCTCCAAAGAACTAAGCATTGTAAGCCGACGTTGTGGTGTATTCTCCACTAGCCATGAGGTTCCAAGTTATGGAGTCATCCACCTCGTCGTGAAGATGGACTTCATTAAGGAGGACCCAAAGTTGAATGTATTCATGAACCTGATGGATGGTGAAAGTGTTGTCAATTTTGATCTTTGAGATCCAAGCGTTATTACACATTGCTTGGTTGACGTTACAATTCTTTCTTCTAGAGGCTTCAAAATTGAGCGAAGCGATATCTTTGGGATTTTCAGTTCAGGGTTCTGTCCTGACACTCTACCGGGACGGGATCCAGAGCCATTTTCATCGACCTTGCTGATCCTGGTGGCGATTTGTGAGTAGTCCACCCTCTGGGCTTGGGGCTTGTACCAGTAGCTATGTGTCTATCTCTCTTTATTATGATGTGATCTTGATTGTGATCATGGTCTTTGTTACTACAGTGAAATCATATGATGTTTTCCCATTCTATTTCTTAGTGTATTGGATATGATCTTGTTATTATGTGATTAATGTCTAGTATAATCTCCGGAGGCCGGTGGGGACTCTATGGATTATAGATTAGAACGATATTGATCATTAGTTTATTCTATGTTGGATTGAATAATAGAATCATGAGATAACTTTATGCATGTTTAGTATAATTTTCTTAGTACCAAAGTGACAATGTGTGTGCTGCATGGAAATATTAGATAGACATAACTCATGAGCTGCTTATTTAGTATGATCTTTGGGTGCTCAAAGTGACAGCGTGAGGCTGTCCATTAATTAGAAAGGCAAACTTTAATGTGTTTTGTTGTAGCCCTAAGTAAGTCTCATCTTGTTTGATCCATATAAGAGTGAACTCCGAGTGACCAATATCATGCATGTTTAGAAAGGATATCATATGTTTACTTATGTTAATGATGTTGAGAGTGTCACTAGTGAAATTATGAACCCTAGGCCTTGTTTTAAAGCATTGTTACATCTTTTACTTTCAGTATTGTTACTTGTTGCCTTTCTGCCATTATTTATTCAAAATACCTATCATCTTCGTTGGGGTTAGGTAAGCAACACTCACACCTGTCAACAAACCTCTTTTCTGGCACCGTTGTTTTGCGTGTATCACCATCTCTTCGTCGAACTAGTGCATCTATACAATTGACAATTGTATTAGATGTGTTGGGGACATAAGAGACTTCTTGTATCTTAACTGGAGGGTTGTTCGTGAGGGATCACTTTTAACCTACACCTTCAGTGCTTCAATAAACCTTGGGTATTTCACTTAAGAGAAATTTGTTGTTGTCCTACAAACATCTGCGCTTGGAGGCCCAATAGAGTGTACAAGAATAGAAGCGTGTAGTAGACATGACTGATGTATGTAGGACGAGCAACAGAGGGATCAGCGTGCCCGGTTGATGTAGTCTTCTCGGATCCGTCAACACCAAGAGAGGATCCCTACTGGAACAACCACCATCCGGACCGGAGGACTGTGAACTAACATCTCACAGTCTTACTAAGGAGTAAAATCATCGATACCATGCGACATCCCTAGCGTGTGCGATTATATGAGTTTTTTCCACGTGGTGACGCTAAGATCACCGGATGCTACGAGGGACGAGATTTACCTAGGCTCCCCCCTTGTGTAGGTAAACGCTTTACTCTTTCATGGGATTGTATTATAGGTGGATTTTTGTGAATACTTTTTTCATTGGTTGCGACCAATGTTATGAGTAAAGTTTGCGACCGATGTTGAAATAATGTATACATAATAAACGTGTGGCTTACATTGGTCGATAAGTGTTGATGAATAACTAGAATTTCTTAACTCATCTGGCAATGTTGCCACTAATTTCTTAAAAAACATAAGATATACGAGGATTGTGCCTCCCATGATATACCTTGTGTGAAAATTTAAAGTCCAATTTGAAATATTATTTATGGTACAGATTCACAAAAAAGAAAAAGAAAACAACTTTAAAAAAAAACTTGGAATCTATCTTTGGCTATTTTGTTTTCAATGTCAGAACTCATATTTGTGCCATGTTTGGTCATCATAGCAATCTGTTAGACATGGATATGGACATGACCTTGCTCATTTTTGGCTTGAAAGTTATTAGTCTTCATACAAGATAGTCCATTTTGTGAATACTTTTTTTTTCAAAAATTGTTGTATTGCAAGTTTATGATTTTTCCTTGAAATTAGTACACTAAGAAGGAAGCTACCCGCATGTTTTCCTTTTTCTTGATTTATCTGATTCTTATCATAACAGGGCCATAATTGTCCGTGTAATCATTCATGGTTAAGAGGTGAATTTCCCTACTTTTTTGTGCTATTTCGTAGAATCATGCTAGACTACATTTTGTATGATTTTTCTCTATTTTAACCAAACTATAACACACTTATAGTTCAAATTTGAATTAATTTCTATAAATGCTATTAAACTCATTTAATGAGTGGAACATAGCTACAAATCTAAAAAGAGCAAGATATTCAGGAATTGCACCTCCTATACGATATACCTTGTGTGAAAAATGTGAAGTCCAATTTACAATATTATTTGTCGTACTTGCTTCAAAGAAAATCACAATTTTTTTTACTAAAGAATAAAAAAACTTTCAATCAATCTTGTATTGCTTTGGCTATCTTGCTTACAATGTCAAAACCCATACTGGTGGCAAGTTTGGTCATCATAGTACTAAGTTAGGCATGAATATGACCTTGATCTTGGTCATTTGGCTTGAAAATTATGAATATTCATAACATCACTAGTAGAGAAAAGGCTACTAGTGGCGAACCAAAATCGACTATCAGTGACGCACCGTGGTGCGCCACTAAACTCGCGCCACTGTTAAGTGTTAGTTGTGGTGCACCGCTGGTGCGCCACAGGTAACCAAATTATCAGTGGCGCACCAGCCCGTGCGTCACTGATAGTCGACTCTAGTGCGCCACTGATAGTCTCCATGGGAACCAATCTCAATTATCAGTGGCGCGTAGGACAAAGTGTGCGCCACTGGTAAGTGAATACCACTGGCGCACATACTGTTTTGGGCGCCACTGCTAATAATTTGGGAATATTAAAAATATTCTACTTGTGGCGCCCTTTCTATTTTGTGGGCAACTAGTATCATTTTCGGGATTCAAAAAAAATCAAAACAATTATTTGTTGCGAAGTTCAGAAACACAAATAGCATTTTAAAGAGTGGTATCCTACATTATTAATTACAGCACACCACATTGTTTGAGAAACACAAATATACAGAAGTAGCGGCAGCGTCGCTGCAAGATGTCGTCGTCGTCGTCGCCACCGCAGTCCCATGTCGCAAATATAGAATAAACGACGTCAAAGGCGCTGCAACCGACCGGTGTCGATGTTGTCACAGCTGTAACAACCCCCGTGTCAATATCATCGTCGCCACCACAACCACGTGTCGATGCCGTCGTCGTCGCCGCTGCAAACATACCTACAAAACCATGCACATACAAGTCATTACATAGTTAGTTTAAGAACTTGCATGAAATCCAACTTATGCACTTCTATTAGAGGAGGCTACAAAAGGACTATCATATGTCGATCACTCTATAGCTAATTGGATTGCAGATTACAAGCCCAAAAGGAATTGTCGTAAGAAAACATTTTTCAGAAGCAAGTAGTAGTCGAGTAGCTACAAAAGGACAGGTTTACTAAATAAATATTAAGTATTTGATTACGTTAGAGTTCTTTTTTATTCTAAGTTTCTAACATATTTGGCTAAGATGAGAAATTAGATTATTGTCATATGTTTCAGGAGAACTGTTTTCAGTTGAGCACTGCACCACCAGAGCTATATTGTTCCAATTCTGCATAATTTTACTTGTAGCATGGGAATATCAAATTTTCTGTCATCAGTATTCCTGAGCACCGTTATGGTTCACAAATTTACAAGTGCAGAGTATAGACTTCTTCTATATCAGAAGTACTTATTAGTTAGAATGGAGATGTTCCAGATGGTTTAAAAGTTCAAGATTTGAATACTACAGATCAGCCCATATTCTCCATAGACCAGAAAAACTAAATCTAAAAAATGACTAGTAAATAATATCATAAATTGGTTCTTTCAAGCAGATCAACTCTTATAACAGGTGACACACATTGTTGGGAATAGTAACTGGATAGAATGTGAACAAAGAAGTAAATTAGATGTGGGAAAATATGGGCCATGATCATTGCCTTACCTTAACCTTACCTTAACAAAGCCTTTTGTCCCAAACAAATTGGGGTAGGCTAGATATGAAACCCTGTCACGAAGACTTCTCAGGAGGTCACCCATCCTGGTACTACTCTCGCCCAAATGGGTTTCATATCCATGAGACTGGCTAGTTTTTACGTTGGCTCGCCAAGCCTATCACAACCCTTAGATATGAAACCTTTCACGAGGACTTTCCAGGAGGTCACCCACCCTAGTACTACTCTCGTGGGTTTCATATCCATGGGACTGGCTAGTTTTTACGTTGGCTCGCCAAGCCTATCACAACCCTCCTCCTTTATCCGGGCTTGGGACCGGCCATGCTCATTGCATGTAGCTGAAATGTTGGAACTAGCAGAAATAACACGGAGGTAACACTAGCACGACACCCAGGCTATAAGTAAGTTTTGACTAACATCCGTCATGAGTAAGCAGCAGTAAGAAAGAGATGTTCACAAATTAATTTGCATCACACATTTTGCCTTCAGGGAACTAGAGCCATAACCACAGTATAGAGTAAAATCAAAGCCCAATAAAAGGAGGAATGATCAAGTACATGATTTCAAGAAGTGGGCTTGGCTAAAACTAAGGATGCTGTCAGACAAAGCAAATACAATAGCTCATAACCACATGATAACGATTGTGTGCTGCTTTTTTGTGTGGATAAAATGCACTTTATTAAACTTAGTAGGTAACATCAAGCTGATACAATTCAAACGAGCATAAACCTGGCCTCAATTGTGTGCCGTTGACAAACACAAGAGTAAATAAACAAGGAAGGATGTGACAAAATGGATAAGATGAGAATTATATTTCCACCCAGCTGGAACGTGATGTTCTGGAGTAGCAAGTAGAATGTGCTAACTAACAACCTCTAAACATGCAGTGGGGAACTAACTAAGCGGAATCGAGATTCCCATATTACTGAATCGAAAAATCTAAAGACGCATAGCAGCAGAATTTCTAGTACTAGGTCGGAGTCTAAATCGAAGCAGCAGCTCACCTGCTCGTCGATGGACCCGAATCGACATGCAACAGATGGCGGCCGGGATCGAAGGTCGCAGCTCGGGGACGTGGAAGACGCCAGCAGCAGCACGGCGCAAACCTTGCAGCGTGAGGAGGAGGAGGACGGCCTCCGAAGCTCGCATCGGTGTCGTCGCCGTCCTGGAGACAGGCGGGCCGCTGGCAGAGGGGGCGGCCGACGGTGGCGGTGCTCACATGAGTTAACGAGGAGGCGACGGGCCGATGATGTAGCCGGCGAGGTCGAGCCCGAGCAGCGCCACGAGCGCCATCACCGCCGCGGGGCGGGAGGAGGATGCAGGAGGGAGGAGGAGGGCACGGAGGGGCGCCTCACTGCTCCCGCGTAGAGCAGATGGCCGTGGTCACGCTGACCTCCTGTGGGCGGCGGCCGCGCAGCTCCCGCGCCATGACGCGGCAGTGGGCGGCGCGGAGGGAGAGGACCGTGAGGGCCCTGCCTTGACCAGCGGCGGGAGGAAAAAGGAGAGGAAAGCCACTCGGCCCTGGCCTTAGTCGGCGGCGGGAGGAAAACGGAGATAAGGTCATGAAGAAGGCTAAGGTGGAGAGAGAAGATGGATCTCGATCTGTCTTGGGCAGTTGGTAAAAATATCTGTCCAGAAATACCTGTGGCGCACCGCGTTGTGGTGCGCCACAGGTTAATTTACCTGTGGTGCACCACAACCTGGTGCGCCACTGGTAGTCTCTCTGCTCCACCCCGAAATTTTCCAAATTTTGATGGAACTTACCAGTGGCGCACCAGGTTTACGGTGCGCCACTGGTATTTTCTGGCAAATCCCAAAACCGAGGTGAGAGACTATCAGTGGCGCACCGAAACCTGGTGCGCCACTTATAGCATCTCACCTATAAGCTTTTTTCTACTGGTGCATGTTGTCTATTTTGTGAAGACTTTTTTCTTCAAAAAAAACTGTACTGCAAGTTTATGATTTTTTACTTGAAACTAGTAAAAAAAGAAACTTCCCGCGTGTTTTCCATTTTTTGATTTGTTTTTTAAAACAGGACCAATTTTGTCAAGGTGACAATTAATAGTTAAGGGTGAAAGGACAAGGATGTCGCCTAGAGGGGGGGTGGGGGTGAATAGTGATGCATGTAAAATGCATACATGAACTTTGCACTTTAATTGCTTATATTCCAATCATTTTTGCATCATATAAGGGTTATATCAATGTTTTATAATGATTTTTGGGAATATTCATTTATTTCCTATTTTTATGGAATTAACCCTGCATAGGCAGAAAACCCCGTTTTCTTATTTTAATATTTCAGGGACCCAAACGTCAACGAAATCACCTGGAAATTTACGGGCGTCAATATTTGGAAGGAAGAAGACCTGTGGGCGAAGGAAGCGAGCAAACGGAGGCTCGAGGGCCAAACGAGGGGGGCCCACGCGGCCAGGTACCGTAGCCGCGTGGGACCCACCCATTTGGGCCTCGTGGCTCCGTTGCCTTCGATCTTTTCTCCACCGACATCGTCTTGACCTAAAAACGCCTATAAAAAAGGTCCCCCGACGTTTTCTGGAAGGAGCGCCGCACAAACACAGAAACACCGAAACGAAGATCAGGAGCTGCAGATTGGAGGGGGAAAACTCCGGCGGGGCGCTGCCGGCGTGGTCTCCATCTTCTCCATCGACTTCTCCACCGTCTCCATGATGAAGAGGGAGTAGTCCACCTCTGGACTATGGGTTTGTGGAAGTAACTTATATATCTCTCCTCTCTTGAGCTTCACTAATTAGCACCGTATGAGCTGCTGAACATGATTATGGTCACCGTTGTAATACCTTTGTGGTGGATCTTTATGAGTTAATATATGTTTGAGATTGCAATGTTTGTTTCAGTTATGAGTATAGATGCATATTATGTATCCCGTTCTTGTCTACTTGTTTTGATCAAGCATGTTTATGAGAGCGTGTGTGGGAGAACGTGTGCATTAGTTGGAGTAACGGGGGGTGGCTAGTGCAGTGAACGTGAGAGAAAGTTCTGCGATCCACTTTGGTATCTTTACCTTATTTTGTTACCTCACTAGGGATAAACTAAAATACCATGCTACCGGGGATGTGGGCGTGACCATTGCCACTACTCCATGACTAGATCTAGCATGTTCTTATTTTCACTTCTTGTCATGATACTTAATGCTATACTCTGAGTTATCTTAATTACTGAGGTGTTATGATTTAGTTCGCATCGTGGAGTATAAGAGAGGTTAATAACCAAAAGATCTCTATGTTAGGATGTGATGCCCATATATCTAAGTAACTTGTTATCAAACCCTGTGTTGCAATCTCATATGTTAACTGTGTGTGTTCCATTGTCTACCACTTTATAAAGAGAGAGTGCATTTGTGAAACCATGAACCCCAGTCCATTTTTTATCATAAGAAACACCTTTCCAACACCATATACTACTTTTCTATTTTCAGCCATCATTAAATCCGAAAATACAAAAATACTTTTCATCTTGCATACATCATTCAAAAACCCAAAAATATCATTTATCATTGCATCCACCATCATTGCATATTTATTTCTTGTTTGCATTGCATAACTATCCTGATATCATTCTTACACCTTGTGCTTGACAACCACATGTGAGGTTGAGGACCAAAACATCTAACCTTGTTTTGTACGTAACCAAAAGAAGGATAAGAAGATAAATCTACCACTTCAGATTCCCCGAGAGTTCGATATTAAACCCTCGAGTCACCCCTCGTGGCGAAAACTGTCTTCCACTTACTATACACTCTGCAGTTGGAGTCTCAACCTAATCCCGTTTACTTTTGCAGGTATCAAAGCCTTGCTCTTCGGGACCATCAAATAGGCGATTAAAAACTTTTTCGGTTTAGGCTTGATAATTGCAGAATAAAACTAGGTGTTTAAATTAACAAGCCAACAACCTAAATAAACTAGGCTCACCAATGTGCACCAACAACTTATGCTAAACAAGACAAGCAACAAAGTGATAGCAAGATAGAATACTTCAAGCACGAAGGCTATCACAAAGTAAAGTGCATAAGTAAAGAGCTCGGGTATAGAAATAACCAAGCCACGCGGAGACGAGGATGTATTCCCGAGTTCCTCCTTTTTAGGGAGTACGTCTCGTTGGAGGGGTGTGAGTTTCAAACTCAAGACACCACAAATGGCCTCACCCTATTCTCCGATGAACCTTACCCAAAAGCTCGGTTCACCTTCCACTATTGATTTTCCTTTTGGGCGGAAATCGAGTCCCTTACAACAATCTTGATGCACAACCCACAAAAGGATTGGGAGCTCCCAAGTGACCACAAAAGGCCTCAACCGCCACAAAAGGCATCTAGAGTCCAAAGACCCAAGAGTAACAAGCTCACGAACTTTCACTTCCATGAATCCTCGTGGAGAGAGCAAACCGATGCAAAACAATGCAATGGCAAGAACACAAGAAGTGCTCAAGTCCTTCACTCTCAAATTCCAACAAAGCAACAATTGCTTATGGGGGAATAAGAGAGGAAGAACAATGGAGGAGAAACACCAAGAACTCCAAGATCAAGATCTACTAGGTTCCCCTCACTTAGAGGATTAATAGATTGGTGGAAATGCAGATCTAGATCTCCTCTCACTTTCCCGAAAAAATATGCAAGAATCATGGGAGGGATTGAGTGGTAGGCAAGCTTTTCCAAAGGTCAACAATGGGGGAGAGAGAGGAAAAAACGAGCTCAAGAGGTTAGAAAACCATTGGGGAAGAAAGCCCCTTAAATAGGTTCCCTCAAAAATCTGCCCGTTGGGTAGTGCAGGGAGGCCGGCCTCACGCGCTGCTTCAGAGGCATCAGAGGAGCCAGCCACCCATCCGAGGCGCTCGGCCTGGGAGCCGGCCAAGCCGGCCTATGGGCTGGCCACCCAGCAGAGGCGCCTGGCCTGGGAGCCGGCCAGGCCGGCCTGGGGGCTGGCCACCCAGAACCTGAAATTGTAACACCCATAACTTTTGCGAGAAAACTCCAAATGGGATGAAACCAATTTTGTTGGAAAGGTAACAACAAGAGCTTTCCTACAAGGATAAACCACCCATGAAAAGGTGTGGAACTTTCCTCAAGGATAAACCGATAATATTTCCAACACGAAAACGCAACAAGTTTTCCATCCGGACTCCGTTTTCTATGATCTTGGGCTTGCTACGAAGATAATCACAAGCACTACAAGATCATGCATATACACATCATAGTCCATTATGTGAGGAGGATAACACAAGAGGAGAGTTTGACCTCTCTACAAGAGACGAATCAGTAAAACCTTCAATATCAAAAACGCCACAAGATATTCAAATGAAATCCGTTTTTGATGAACTAGAGCTTGATATGGAGATAAACACAAGCTCTAAATTCTCACATGGATAAAAGCCAAATAAGAACCAAGAAAGATGATATGCCAAATATGCAAAGGTTTGAGCTCTACACAAAGATGCGATCAAGTTACTCACTTGAGAGCCCCTCTTGATAGTATGCCGTCTATCCTATAACCCAGTCTCCCACTAACACCACGAGACCGGTAAAATAGAAACCCTATCAAGATCATACCTTTGCATTGCGCATTCCACTTAAGATAGATGATGACGATCTTGACTCCCTCAAGATGGAACACCTTTCTTGATTGTGCTTGCTAGCACATGCTTGATGAAGACTTCTCCAAATACTCCCGCATACACCATGATGGGATGGGAGAGCCTTGCTACGCTCCATCTTCATGAATCCACTTGAACTTCATCTTCTTATCTTGATATATATGATGGCTTGGAGATAACATGAATGTTTACTCAATCTTCTTTTCCAAGTCATGCTTGCAATAAGCTCAACTCTTCACATGACCATTCTTCATATAATCCCTTGGATAGAACCTTGGTCATCATGTAATCTTCTAGAGTTCAACACATGAACTCCAATCTTTTCCCATGGACAAGATCTATAAGGATAACTCAATGCAAAAATTAGTCCATAGGGATTGTCATTAATTACCAAAACCACGCATGGGGCAACACATGCACTTTCAATCTCCCCCATTTTGGTAATTGATGACAATCCCTTTTATGAGGGTTTATATAATGAATTAAGCAACCATGCACAACAAAGAGCAAGGATGTAAGAACATGAAAGGCAAATGCTTAAGAACGAAACTAAAACATAAAACCAAATTCTCTTAAACCCTCTAAACTTCTCCTCCATTGGCATCGATTGCCGAAATGGGAGGAAAAATTTAGAAGGCCAATATAGTAAGAGCTCCCCCATAATGTGTGCATTTCTCATAATATGAGTGAAATCAAATGCACGTATCCAATGACGAATAGTTGGGAAGGAGATCAAACTATATTGAGGATCCAAAGATTGAGAAAGAAAAACAAATTGAAAGATACTTCGACAAAGAAGTAACCAATCAAAGGATCCGAAAAACCAATAGAACATAAGAAGATATTATGATAGGATCAACCAAGTGTTCTAACAATCAAGAGGGAACTCCCCAAGGTACGTGCACAATGTAGGATTTGCATTTCAATATGGTGTGCACAACATGGAATCCTCACTCCCTCTTAGATAATTTTGAACACAAGCAAGTGCAAGAAAGTATTTTTTAGAATACCAATTAAAGATGTAACTATTATCAGGTGTATAAGTTTCTAAGTAGAAATCAATCATAAAGATATAAGTCCACAAAGAAATATGCACACACAAAATAGATACTACGGTGAAGAACATGATATCCTAGTGGAAGTCATATATATACAATAAGATCTTTGCTTTAAAGTATAGCACAAAGCTCAATTTTATCTTAAAAGGATATAGATGAACTTCCAACAAAATCTCATCATAGCATCAAAAAATATCCACAAGGGAACAAAGGTAGTTGGGATGCTCCGAGAAAGATAACAAGTAACACAAAGGGCAAATGATTTTGCAAATTCATCAATATTGCACATGAGAGACTTTGAATAGAATTGCTAGATTAACATATTTGGGATAGGTGAATCATGAAAACGAGTATATAAATTCCCTTTGATATGTAACCATCCCGGCTTGCTCACATTTGCAATAAAGATGTTTTGATAAGAACTTTGCGAGAACCACATCAAATGCAACAAAAGAGACTCATGCAATAAAACAACCTACACAAGGTTGAAAGCTAGAAATGTATGCATGAGGTAGATACTTGTTACCGAGATAGCATTGGTGATGTAGAAGATAAGAGTTCATGATCATCCGAGCTTGGCTCCAAAAAGCACATGGTGATAACACCTTCCTTGTAAATGAGACAAGCTTCTAATGCATCTCCAATGTATCTAAAACAAATTCAAGTACAAAATGGTACCCAAACTCATTGGGTCCAAAGTAGTTAGAGCAACTACAATATATAGGACAAACTCCACATAAATATGTGCATATTGATATGAAATTGAATTTCATGCACATCTTAGCCATTTAGGATTTGATGGAGTTTACCCTATATATTGGATCAACGAAAGTAAGCATGGCATAAGATATACATATAGACAATATGCATGCACAACACTTTCAAGACCCAAATGAGATACAATTTAGACAAAACACCAATTAAATCAAGAAAGGACACACAAGTGTGACAAGAAAAAGAATTGTCCAAATTATATCAAGGACCAAATCAACACATGATTGAAGTTACCACTTTGAAAAGATGCCAAATGAAAGTAAGATGCCAAATGAAGAAAATACCATCAAGGAATAAACCAAACCCTCTACACCTCATGATGGCACAAAGTACCAAGACGAGAAATGTTTGTTTTCCAAAGAGACATGTCATCGGGATCAAATGCCAATTGAAGACAATTAATGTTCAAGAGCATATAGGAATGCTCCCCGAAGATATGTGCATTATTTATGATCTTGCATTTGAATCCAAAATGCACATAAATGGGATCATCGCTTTGCATACATATTATTCAAACACTAGTCATGTTCAAGGAAAGCCATAGGATGCAAAACCAATTCAAAGAATGACGTTCTACTCAATATATGATAGCTTCCCCAAGAATAGTGCATTATCTAGAAGTAGGATTTTGAATGAAAATGTACTAGAATGGGATCATTGCTTTTCTTAACTCAAGAAATCATAAAACAAATTTTGAGTAGAGCAGCAAGGATCCAAAAGATACAAGGATGACAAGAGGATTAAGATCAAACCAAGACTTTGGCAATAAAAAGGCAATTCAAAGCAAGAGACAAAAAGAAGATGGTCTACAAATTTCACCACAATTACGAGTATCACTTGTCATGAACAAGGAGTATATGGAGATATTTCTCGGTGGTATATAGGAATTGATGGGGGGATAATAACCCGGTAGGCCCGTGAAGAGGGAAGCGTGACCCGCCAGGCAGGAGGCCCGGCCAGGCCAGCTAACCATCAACATGGGCCGGGTTATGCTGCTGGGCCAGAGGCTTTGGCAGTAACCCGGCTCAGGAAGGAAAGGTTCTAGAAGACCAGAGGCGGTTCAGGACTTGGAGGACACGAAGACTAGAAGAGCTAGAGTAGGACTCCGAGTCTGGGTAGAGCCCGGGTTCGTATTGTAAAGTGCCAGGAGACCCGGTCGTCTATATAAACCGGTCTCTGAGCCCTAGGTGAGAGAGAACTTTTACGATCCAAGCTTAGGCGAGAGAACCATCGAGAGAAACACACCTTGTAACCTATATCGAGATCCGGCTCTGTTGTCGCAGCCGGGTTATCGAGATCGAGATCAATAATAAGATAGCAGGAAGTAGGTCTTTATCTCCAATGGAGAGGCCGAACCTGGGTAAACCCTTTGTCCCTGCAGTGCTAAACAATCTCCCAGACAGTAGAGTCGCCTTGCCCATAATCTCAAGGTACCCCAAGGTAGCATCTGCCGTGTTATCTACCTCACGACAGTTGGCGCCCTCTGTGGGAAGCGCGTCCAAAGTTGTCACCATCATGGGAGAAGCAAAGCAAGGAGTGGAGAATTTCGTTTTCGGCGAGATTACTCTCAACTCGCAAGGAGAGCCCATCGTTGACGATTCTGGCTGGGGGCCGGAATCGGATCTACTTGAATCAGGTGATGTTATTCCAATTGGCAAGTTCCATGTTTTTGTTGGTATGATTGCAACTAGATCTGCTAGTGATGGAGACTATGAATCTGTGTCAGGAGCCGCCACAATCGTTCAATCGATGGAGAAGAATCAGTTGGTACGGCTGAAGATGAGCTGCCCTTGGACGTACACGAGGAAAGATCGGGAAACCCGGCTCCAATCCCGGGTGATGTGGTGGACTACGTAGATTCAGAATCGACTTGCCTTTGTTTGAAGGCCGGTTCGGTTATGGAGCAGAAGAAGAGGATGAAGAGGAGCAAGAGTCCATCCAAAGCCCGGTTAGGAGGGTGGCGGTTTACACCGCTCCTTCGATCAACGCGGGAGCATCAGCGTCAGCAGTCGTGCCATCAGCTTTTACCCCGGGTCAGCAGCAGCAACCATTGCCACCAGTACTGGAGCTGGCGGGTCAATGGGTTGATGGAGACCCGGCTTCAGTGTCAGAGGAAAGTGAAGACACGGCGCGTTACAGGAACAGCTTCGGTTTTCTCAATAACCGAGCTCAGGGTGAGGAAAGAAACAACACAACTGGTACCCAGGCCTTGTTTAACAATGGTTTGGTCCTAGATCCATCAGCACTTATGAGGTAGTTACCCAGAAAACGCGGCGGCTAGAGCCATGGAGTTGGACACGGCACGCCGGGCTTTGGAGCAAATGCGCAGAGACACAATGGTAGAAAAGTAAGATATGGAGGTTAGGCGAAAGCAGCTAGAGGATGAGGAAAATCGTCTCAATGAGATGACCCGGGCTCACCGGAGGAGGCATCAGAGCCGGCTGGCCCCAAGGGAGAATGTCATAAATCCTGCGGTGTTGTTTAGAACCCAGAAAATCAACCAATCGATATAACTCAAGTAGCTCCAGTAGCCAGAGCAAATGCAGAATCAAATAGAGGAACAGGAGGAGCTGGTGCTGCGGCTGCAGCATTGCCGGGTCTTCTCGCTGGGGGAGCCAGGGGAAATCTAGGTCTGCTGCCTAGAGCACCAAGGTTTCACACGCCAACAGGACATTTTTCCAATCTAGCAGATAATGTGTATGCAACAACTTTAGCACTTAATCATATTCCATTGGGAGACTCGCCAGTAGAGATTGAAGCTCGGCGGGCCATTGACATGTTGCGTACCGCAGTAGTTCAGCAAGTTCAGTATTCAAAGAAGAAAAGTGCGCTTCATTCCACAACTTATCGTAGTAAGAGTCATCACGGTGAGAACCCGCCATTGGCCGGGCTTGCCGCGGCACAGCAGCAAAACCCGCCCCAGCAGAACCAGAACCAGCACCAACCCGCCCCTGCAATTTCAGTGGCTCAGCAGATTGTCAATAGATCAGAGCGGGAAGAAGTGCAGCCAATGCAAACCCGGCAGCACCTGTGGTTGGAGTACCACAAGGAGTACCGGGTCCCGCGCCAGCAGCGTCTGCAAGCTCGCCTGGTAACAATAATTTTTTAGCAAGTTCTTCTACTTTAGCCGGGCCAAAGTGTCTTTCAGATGCCATTAGAGCGGAGCCTTTCCCTGAAAAGTTTAAGGAGCCAAGCAAGATCGCAAATTACGAGCCGAGCACGGACCCGGCAAGTTGGTTGAGTAGCTATGAGATGGCAATGTGTATACGCAATGCCACGGAGAACGTTTGTGCAAAGTACATGTATTTAATGATGAGTGATGGAGCAGCAAAGTTGTGGTTCAAGAATCTGCCAGAGAAGTCTATCAATTCTTGGGATGAGTTGAAGACAATTTTTATCAAGCACTTTCAGGGTACGTGCAAGCGATTGTTTTCTATTGAAGATCTTGATCGTTGTGTACAGAGGAAAGGCGAGTCAGCGCGTCATTGGATGGCCGGGTCACGGAGATCCTGCACTCCTCATCTGGTATTGAGCCCAAGGACGCAATTTCATCGATGGAGAAAACTTGCAAGTACGCTCCCTTGGTCCAGAAGCTGGGTCGCATGAAAGGGGCACCGGGTTAAGCCCGTTACTATGGCAGAGTTGATGGATGCGTGCAACAGACACGCAGCCACGGACAAGACCCAGGATGATAGTGAGGAAGAAAAGGGAAAGGTACTGCGAATAATGGAGGAAGGAACAACAATGGCTCGGGAAACAATAACAACAATCAGAATCAGCATAAGCGTGGGCATCAGGAAGGGAATTCAGAGTTAGTGGCAAACGCAAATGCCGGGTTTCAGAGGCAAAGGATGGACGGGAATTATCAGGAAAACAGAGGTTATCAGGAAAACAGAGGTTTCAGGGAAACAATGGAAACTACAGTGGTGGAAATAGTTATCAAGGATCACGTCCAATGAGCACTGAAGAGGCTTTCAGGATGCCGTGTCCTCGTCATAGTAAGAATGGCAGACCCGCCAATCATTCATTGGCCCAGTGTGTAGATCTGAATAGGTGGAAAAACAACGAGGTTCAAAGAGCATTGCACGGAGCAAACAGAGGTGGAGGACCCGGCTCGGGTGCTAACCCGGCTTCGGGGCCCTTAACTGGAGCAAACACAGTACCTACTGGTAATGCTGGACACGGCCAGGTAATCAGGGGGATTCTCGAATCAGCCAAAGCAGCTTGGCCAGTATCACATATATACCAGTGGTGCGACCAAGAGAGAGCGAAAGGTAGTTAAAAGGGCGGTTAATACAGTTGCTGCAGGAGTTCCGAGGTATTTGAGGTGGTCAGAGCACACGATCACGTGGAGTAGAGCAGATCACCCGGATGTTGTTGAGCACCCGGGTCTGCTAGCTTTAGTTGTGGCTCCCCAGGTGGATGGCTTTGAGTTAAAGAAGGTACTGATGGATGGTGGAAGTAGTATCAACATCTTATATTGGGAGACATTTTTGCGTATGGGTCTCAAGGTATCACAGCTGCAAAAGACGTCAACAGTTTTTCATGGCATAGTTCCGGGGAAATCAGCCACACCAGAGGGAAAAATTTCGCTGGAAGTTGCTTTTGGCGAGTCCATCGACAACTTCAGGTCAGATGGCTCACGTTTGAGGTAGTAAAGTTCCAGAGCCCGTATCATGCATTGTTTGGAAGGCCGGCTTATGCCAAGTTCATGGCAAGGCCGTGTTATGTGTATTTGCAGCTGAAGATACCGGGTCCCAAGGGGATCATCACAGTTTATGGTAACAAAGAGATAGCGGCAGAATGTGACGAGGGAGATGCAGCCCTGGCAGAGCAAACTTGTGCTAGAGAGGAGTTGAAAGCTTACAGGTCTAATCTTGACCCGCGGGACAACAAGGCACTCAAAAAACCAACAACAGAAGATGACAGGGCAAAGTTTAAAGCAGCAAAAGATACCAAGATGGTGGATTTTGTGCCTGGGGATTCCTCCAAGCAGTTCGCCATAGGGACCAGCCTAACTGATAAATAGGAAAGCGCGCTCATCGAGTTCATCCGTGAGAATCGGGATGTTTTTGCATGGACACCTAGTGACATGCCAGGCATTCCGACTGAACTCGCTGAGCACCGTTTACATGTTGATCCAAAGGCAAGGCCGGTAAAACAAGGTTTGAGAAAATGAATGCAGAGAGAAGAAAAGCTATAGGAGAGGAGATAGCCCGGTTATTGGAAGCCGGCTTTATCATGGAGGTTTTCCACCCAGAGTGGTTGGCTAACCCGGTTTTGGTTCTGAAGAAAAATAATGAGTGGAGGATGTGCATTGATTTTACAAGTCTCAACAAGCATTGTCCCAAGGACCCGTTTGCACTGCCGCGCATCGATCAAATTGTTGACGCAGTTGCAGGCAGCGAGCTCTTGTGTTTTTGGACGCATATTCAGGTTATCATCAGATCAAGCTTAACAGGCAGGATTGGGAAAAGACATCGTTCATCACCCTTTGGTGCTTTTTGTTACAAGACCATGACTTTTGGGTTGAAGAACGCAGGAGCAACTTATCAGAGGTGCATTCAAAACTGTTTTCACGATCAGATTGGGCGCAATGTGCATGCTTATGTAGATGATGTGGTGATCAAGTCAGAAAAAGCCGGGTCATTTATTGTGACCTTACAGAAACATTCAAAAATTTGAGGAAGTACAAGATGAAGCTAATCCTACAAAGTGCGTGTTTGGAGTTCCAGCGGGAAAATTGCTTGGTTTCATTGTGTCAGAGCGTGGAATTGAGGCAAACCCGGAAAAAATCAGAGCCATCCAAAGTTTGAAAAAACCTGAGGAATTGGCAGATGTTCAGAAGTTGACAGGTGTGTGGCTGCGCTAAGCCGGTTTATATCCCGGCTCGGAGAAAAAGCAATCCCTTTGTATAAGTTACTGAAGAAAACAGACAATTTGTGTGGAATCAGGAAGCAGATGAGGCATTTGAAGCTCTGAAGAAACAATTATCAGAAGCGCCAGTTCTGGCGGCCCGGGTCCCAAGGAACCCATGCTGTTATACGTCGCTGCCGGGCCTCAGGCTGTGAGTGCTGTGGTGGTGGTCGAGCGTAAGGAGGAAGGCAAGGAAAACCCGGTTCAGAGGCCGGTCTATTATGTTAGTGAGGTGTTATCAGAAGCAAAGCAGCGCTATCCGCACTGGCAGAAACTAGTGTTTGGTGTTTTCATGGCAAGTAGAAAGTTGAAACCATATTTTCAGGAGCATCCAATCACAGTGGTGAGTTCAATACCCTTAGCAGATATTATCAGGAATTCAGAAGCTACAGGAAGAATTGCCAAGTGGGCAATAGAGATGGGGCCTTACCACATTGACTATGTGCCTCGCACAGCTATCAAATCTCAAGCATTGGCTGATTTTCTTAATGATTGGACACAGTTGAGTGCACCACCCTTGCGCCGGGTCTCAAGCCTTGGGTCATGCACTTTGACGGGTCTAAGCAAGCACAAGGTTCAGGAGCTGGAGTTGTGTTAACTTCTCCCAAGGGTGATAAGTTGAGCTACGTTTTGCAGATTCACTTTGATTGTTCTAACAATGTGGCAGAATATGAGGCCTTGTTGCATGGTTTGCGTATGGCAAAGGAGATGAGCATCAAGCATATCAATTGTTATGGGGATTCAGATCTTGTGGCACAGCAAGTTTCAGGAACATGGGATAGAAAGATGCAACAATGGCGGCTTACAGAAGAGAGTGGACAGGGTAGCCGGGTTTTTCTCAGGCTATCAGGTGGATCATATTGATCGCAGGAAAAATGATGCTGCAGATGCTTTGTCAAGACTCGGCTCACGAGAGCCGGTTCCACCTAATGTTTTCTTGGACGAGCTATGGACTCCATCAGTAAGCCCAGGGTGGTGGAACTGGCGGGTCAGGAAGACCCGGATTCGCAGTTAGTAGCAGCAACTCATGAAATTCCAGAGTGGACAGAACCTTACTTGGCGTATCTTTTGCGTGGAGAGCTGCCAGAGCAGGAAGTTATATCCCGGCAAATTGTGCGCCGGGCTAAGGCTTACGTAGTTATTGATGGCGAGTTATATAAGAGAAGTTTCTGGAGTATTTCAGAGATGTGTGTCTGGAAAGGAAGGCCGGCAAATTTTGAAAGAGATTCATGAGGGAGATTGTGGTCATCATGCTTCAACAAGGTCTTTAGTAGCAAAAGCTTTCAGACACGGTTTCTTTTGGCTCACAGCCAGGCAGATGCAGAGCGCTGGTAAGCAGATGTGATGGTTGCCAGAGGTACGCAAGGCAAATTCATGTGCCGGCTCAGGAGTTGCGAACAATACCTTTGACTTGGCCTTTTGCAGTTTGGGGGCTTGATATGGTGGGTCCTTTTAGCATGTCTCCTTGCAAGAAAACCCACCTCTTGGTTGCCATTGATAAGTTTACAAAGTGGGTTGAGGTGATGCCTGTTACAAATTGTGAAGCAGCTACAGCAGTCAAGTTTTTGAAGCAGATCATACACAGGTTTGGGTATCCTCATAGTATCATCACAGACAATGGCACTAACATGTCCCTTGGTGAGATGGCAAAGTTTGTGGAAATCAGGGTATACGTTTAGATGTTGCTTCAGTTGCTCATCCACAGGCCAATGGACAAGTAGAACGAGCAAATCAGGAGTTGCTTCGAGGTTTGAAACCACGTCTGGGTCCCGTGTCTCAGAGCCGCTGGAGCGTGGGTTGAGGAGTTGCCATCAGTAGTTTGGGGAATCAACACAACACCAAACAGATCCACAAAATGACCCCTTTCTTTATGGTGTATGGGGCAGAGGCAGTTTTGCCAAGTGATATAATTCATGACTCGCCTCGCGTGGCGGCTTACGTTGAAACAGAAAACGAGCAGACCCGGCAGGATTCTGTGGACCTGCTAGAGGAGAATAGAGAGCAAGCATTGGAGAGATCAGCATATATCAGCAAGATTTGAGGCGGTATCACAGTCGCCGGGTTAAAACTCGCACTTTCCAGGAGGGTGATTTAGTGCTGCGATGGACGCAATCCAAGGAAGGGATGCACAAGTTATCTCCTCCTTGGGAGGGCCTTCATCATAAGCAAGAAATTGAACAATGGTTCATATTATTGGTGGATGCAGAGAAAAGTCCGAGTCTGTAAATGACACATCACACTCTACCTTTTCATTGGAGGAGCGTGAGCGGCCATGGAACATTGCCCAGCTGCGCCCATACTATACTTAGCATGAGAAAGAGATATGAGATGTAATACACGATGTAACAGGCAGCAGGTTTCAGACGCGCTCTTTTCCTTACCAGGGTACCTAAGGGGACTGGAAGGTTTTTAATGAGGCGGCTTGCTGACCTAACCTTTTCTATCAATAAAGTGAAGGTTGAACAGAATTTGTGTTTGTTCAGTTTCTTTTTTACTTTATGTTTGCAGTACTGTTGCATAGTTTCATGTTCAGCTTGGTCTTGGGGGCTGGTCAGTAAGGTGGCAAAGTTTTTCCCCAAGACCCGGCTCATATGGTTATCCGGGTCTCGAAGTTTTTGTGACCCGGTAAGTGTAGTTTTTAGTTTTAGTATTTTGGATTCAGTAGTATGCCTGTTTAAGTTTAAGTATCAGTGTTTATGTTCTCTATTATGAACAAGTGTGATAGTGTTTTTTATCTTTGAGGACGCCCAGAGAGCGTGTCCCACCAGTATATGGATCAATGGGGTAATGTTGCATAGTTAAGCCATTACTTTATAAACATTGATCCAGGTCTTGGGGGCTCTTACCGCAAAGGTCCGTAGCTGCAATCCCAAGACCCGGCTTTTATGCCACTAGTTTATTCTTGGTTATCTTGCTGTTGAGCTGATGTGACTCGCAATTTTATGGCCTGATTGCTCACCTGGAAATTCAATCAACCATGAGGCCCATTGGGACTTGGTTCGACCCTGTTTTTCTCAGAGAAGTTGCGACAGGGTATCCATGCGAAAGCCGGCTCACAGTTAAAGAAATCAAAAGGGTCATCGAAACCACAGAAGAGGCATATTTTAAAGCAAAAATTTGAGAGTAGCATAAAAGTTTTATCAGAAGCATAGGCGCACCATCACAGGCATAGTGTAAACAATGCTAAAGTTATTACAATAAGTGCCCAAAGGGCCGAATAAGATTGTTTTCTTGCAGAGATAAAAGCATCTGCGTAAGTTTTCAAGCCTCGGCTTCAGGAGCCGGGTCACGGGGAGGAGAGCCGCATGGTTGTTCCTCGACGGTCTTTGCTGGGTCATTTTCCTCGGCGGCCGCCGGGTTAGCTTCTGGCTCCTTGGTCTCTTCGGTCTCTTTGGCATTGGTCTTGCGCCGGGTGATTTGTCGAAGTGGCTGGAAGAAGTTTTCATCATCCTCTTCAACTATCGCCCGTGATGGAGGAGGAATAACTGGCATAGAAGAGCTGGGAGCAGTGGAGGTACCAGGAGCAGTTTTTGCCGGGTCAAGGGAATCCTTATAGCTTTGCAGGAGATCGATGCATTGTGGCTCGTCATCTATGATCTCTTCATCGTTTTCGCCATATCCTAGCTGCAAAGTGGTGAGCTTCATTTTGCTGGCAATCACAGTGGCGACGTGCCGGGTTTGCTTCACAACCCGGGCATAGCACTTCTTATCGAATTCCTTGCCATCAGTGTCAAATTGGGGAAAGCCCTTCTTCAGGGGAGCCGGGTTTAGCTGGGGATGGTAGGCCTTTGCCAAGGCAAGACCTCGCATCACCCTGGCCCTGCATGCAGATCTCTTGAGCAGATGTATCCATTGTGGCATTGTTGACAGATGCCCAAGGACTTCAGTGTACTTGCTTGGCAGGTTCTCCCAGAGCCTTGCGGCTTTGATGACCTCGCAGCTGCCAAAGTACAGCTGGCGAGTCAGCGTGTACATGCATTTGATTTTCTCTCCAGCAGTTTTGCTGAGGTTCCCATCACGAGGGCCTGTGTAAGGAAAAGCACAACAATGAGATTTCAAAACCGGGTCCGCTTGATCAGTTTGGGTTGAAGTTCAAAGGAGTAGTGCTTACCCACTAAGGATTCAACCATAGAGGTGATCATTTTCTTTAGCCGGGTCAGCTCATTGGTGGTGTCATCTAGCTGCTTCTGCAGTGTTTCCTGTTGCTCCTAGAAATTCTCCTCGTTCTCCTGCCTATCCTTCTAAAGATCAGAATTTTCTTGCGTCAATGCAGTAACCTTTTCTTCTAGGGCCTGAAGTTGGGCTGCATAATCCGCCCGGGTCTCACATTCAGTTTTGGCAGCGTCCTTGAGCCGGCTGATTTCTGCCCCGGCCTTGGCGTGGTCTTCCTGTTAAAATGCAAGAAGTTATGATTAGTCCCAAGTTACCGCAGGCAAGTTAACCCAGAACTTGGGGGCTATACATTTTAAAGTTTCTGAGGGTGTGAGGTGTAGTTCCATGTCACCGCAGGCGTGCAACCCGGCACTTGGGGGCTACATGTGCAAAAAGTCTGAAAGTTTTCTAACTGTTAGTCCCAGGTAGCTGTGGACAGCTAACCCGTCACTTGGGGGCTACTCAGTTCTAAGTTCAACTGTTTAATGTAATAAAGAAGTTCCAGGTTGCTGCAGGCACACAACCCGGCACTTGGGGGCTACAGTGTTCAATGTTTTGATGTGAAAATTGGCAAGTTTTAAATGGTGGAAGTTTTTTAGTCCCAGGTTGCTGTAAACAGACAATCCGGGCCTTGGGGGCTACAGGTTTGAAGTTCTTTACCTAAGGAATTTATATTGTAAGCACCAAGCTCATCATCAAGTGATGAACTTAGAGCTTGGGGGCTACTCAGGGTATAGTATGCAAGAAAACATAAAGGCAAGAAGTAAAAATGGGTACCTGATATCGTTTTTGAATTAGGGCGACCAGTTCTGTCTCCAGGTTTTTGTGTTGAGCAAGGCGAGAAAAATATTCATCGCAAAGTACATGGCGTCCAGAGCCGGTAAATTTGATGAGGAAAAGAGGATCTTGCCAGCTAAAGGGAACTGTTTGCTGGGCGTCTTTTGGATGGATTTGGCCCAGCTTGATAAAGAGCGTTGAGGGATACCTGGGCTCAGGGAAGCATGGCTTGTAGAAGACCGGGTTCGGCGTCTCTTGTTCGCCTCAGCCTCCTTCTCAGCTTCCTTTTCCTATGTTTATGCTTAAGTTTGAGATGAGTCATCATTGAAATTGAGAAATGAGAATGTGGTACCTTGGCAATGGTGGCCCGGGTCCTCTTTTGAGTAGGAGGTGCAGCAGTTTGGGGACCCGGTGTTATGTCAGAAACCGGGTCAGTAGGGCCTGGAACAAGATTTGCCGGGTTATCAGTAGAAGTGTCCTTGTTGGGGACTTCGTTGTTAATCAATTGGAGGAAGAGCCGGCCTACAGAGTCTAACTCACCTTCTTCTTCTTTGTTATCTTCACTTTCTGTGTCCTCCCCATCGGGAGAGGACGTGGGGGTGTAGTCCACGCTCCACCACTTGGAGTCCTGGAATGAAGAAAGTTGAGCATAGAAGTGTGTTATGCGATAAAAGCCGGGTTAACTAGTTATAAAGCAAAAGAGTGTCTTACAGTGGGTGGTCTATTCTTGGCACTAAACGGGGGGAGACCGTCCAGTGCAATGGCATCTTTCTTTTCGCCAAGCAATCTCTTGGCATTCTTCACAAGCTGATCATCAGTAAGCGTCATCTCAGAGTAACGCAAGTTGTCTGTGGTTTCACCAGTGTATTGGCAAATTAGCCGGGTCCTGATGCTGAGTGGCTGGATGAACCAACCGATCCAGCAGTTAACCAGATCTGTGCCCTTGAGGCCATGGGCGAGTAAAGCTCTGGCCCGGCGAAGTGTGGGCTCGAGCTTGACCCGCTCAGCGTCATCAGCATAGCTGTTCATTTTGGCTTCATATGTTAAGCCCGAGTTCCGGAAAGCCGGATAACGGGTGTCGTCAGATTCTAGTGAGGTGTCCTTGCAGTAAAAATATGTGTTTTGCCACCCCTTGGGATGGCTGGCTAGAAGAAGAGCCGAGAAATCGCATTCCCTTCGGCGCTGGATCGCAACTCCACCATATGGGAGTACTTGGTCCTTGCGAGATGGGTTGCAGTAGAAGAATTCAAGGAACAGCTCGAGGCTTGGAGCCATTTGCAGATAATCCTCACAGAACACAACAAAGTTGCTGATGTTCAGCATAGAGTTGGGCGCGATGTCTTGAGGCCTAAGGCCATAGTACTTCAAGACCCGGCGGAAAAACAGAGAACCCGGGGGGCGAAGGCCGCGCTGAACATGGTCGAGGAAAACCACCACTTCACCTTCTTTGGGGCTGGGGCGGATTTCTTCTCCAGCAGCGCGCCAGTGAATCTCATCTTTGAGAGGAAGTTCGCCGCAGTTCACGTACTCTTGCAGCATTAAGTTTGTCACCGTGGATTTGGTCCAGTTGACCTGAGTAGCAGCGGGGCGGCGGAGCCAGATGCACCAGTGTGGGTGCTGTGAGGTTTCTTTGCGAGCTTTTTCGCCGCACGGGGACCTCCAGCCTTCGCTTTATCCTTCACCATGGCTGTGGAGCTTCGAGGTTCCCTGGGCGCAACAATGGTGATGAGAAAACCTAGCTCTTGATGCAGATGCATGGAGAGGTTAATGTAAAGTAAATCTGGACGAGATTCAAACTGGAATCAAGTGCGGAGCACGGATGTGCAGGAGAATCGCACCTGTGGATCTTCTCGCGGAGATTTGAAGGCTCGATTGGAGATTGAATCTGCGGCTGCTACAGTGCGGGTGCGAGGAAGGAGATGAACACGAGGAAGTGGGGAAAAGTGACCGCGGTGAACCCCTGGTCTTCTATTTATAGGAGCAGTGAAAACCCTAGGGGTGTTGTAGTAAAAAATGAAGGGATAAGGATCTTTGACCAAAAGTCAACGACAAACAGAATGAGATAATCACGGGGTATTAATTGATAAGATCACGATTAAGATGGATAAGGATGGATTTACAGTTGGGCGATAATTTTCGCTAAGTGTTGGAAGTGAAACCCGGGAAAATGTGAACCCGGTATTCCTGAGCCGGGTTATGTTATAAGCGACCAAAAAGGATTGGCCAAGCTAAGGAGAAAAGAGACATGTTCTGACATTTAATCTGTTATGTGTTACTTTATGTTTCAGGTGATTAACCCGGCTGGCCAGGATGTCAGTTCTGCTCAAAGAAGCAATATTCAAGAATAGAAGCAGAGCATACCAACCTGGCAACCAGGTTAATCTGGGGGCTACTGATGGGGGGATAATAACCCGGTAGGCCCGTGAAGAGGGAAGCGTGACCCGCCAAGCAGGAGGCCCGGCCAGGCCAGCTAACCATCAGCATGGGCCGGGTTATGCTGCTAGGCCAGAGGCTTTGGCGGTAACCCGACTCAGGAAGGAAAGGTTCTAGAAGACCAGAGGTGGTTCAGGACTTGGAGGACACGAAGGCTAGAAGAGCTAGAGTAGGACTCCGAGTCTGGGTAGAGCCCGGGTTCGTATTGTAAAGTGCCAGGAGACCCGGTCGTCTATATAAACCGGTCCCTGAGCCCTAGTTGAGAGAGAACTTTTACGATCCAAGCTTAGGCGAGAGAACCATCGAGAGAAACACACCTTGTAACCTATATCGAGATCCTGCTCTGTTGTCGCAGCCGGGTTATCGAGATCGAGATCAATAATAAGATAGCAGGAAGTAGGTCTTTATCTCTAATGGAGAGGCCGAACCTGGGTAAACCCTTTCTCCCTGCAGTGCTAAACAATCTCCCAGACAGTAGAGTCGCCTTGCCCATAATCTCAAGCTACCCCAAGGTAGCATCTGCCGTGTTATCTACCCCACGACAGGAATGATATTGAATGACAACTTCTCAACAAATAAGCATATGGCAAAGGATAGGAAATAAAGGCCATGCTTAGATAGATAGATATTCTTGATAGCTTCAATATTCACGCGATCATGCAAAGCAACTCCAAAGAGTAGCTTGAAGCAATCGGTTTCCCAAAAGATATATGTGAACATATTTGGGAAAGCCGTACCAAGAACGTCCATCACAAACAAGATCCAAAGAAGAGAGACAAATGACATTTAAGCAAATATGGAACTTGTTTGAGAACATGCCACATAGGAATAAGATAATGAAGAATATCAATTCTAGGTGGCAATACCTCACATGTTCACATTTTCTAGGTTTGTAATATGCACAAAGCTTATTACTCCCCCATAATGTGATAATCCAATTTTTCTTAACAAGAGGCAAGCAATACCAATTAGAGATGATTAATGGACATTATAGAATTTGAATTTCTCATGAGAATGATATACCACATAGAGAGTAGATAATATTAATATATCATCACTAAGTGGTATTCCTCATATACACACATTTTTAGGATTGTGAAGTGCACGAAGCATATCACTCTCCCAAAATAGGATAGTCCATTAATCTCTCAAAGAGAGCCAACCAGATAAGATATCAAATAAAAGCAATAAGGCTCAAAACAAGTATGGTGTGCAAACCAACATACACATACTTGATTTCTCAAGATAAGTAAGTAGAGAGCACAACACATACAAACACTAGCAAGGTACAAAACCAAACACATGCAAGGGTGCAAGCAACTTTCAATGTATATATGATATAAGCACAAGTTACCGCAAGGAGGAACATTGGATATGAGATAGAACAATATAATCCAAATGACTTGGCTTGAGAGAATATGATTGATGAAGATCCCTTAATTCTTCATGATGTAGCCAAGTCTCCAATGCCCTCCAACAACACCTATTGATCAAGTTTTAGCTTGTTGGTCCCCAACCAAGTTGGGTCCTAAGAGGTTAGTCACAATAGGCTTGGCAACCCAAATTCTTTCTTGACACCACTTTGAGTACCAACATATTTGGCAAACACATTGCCAACCTTATCCTTCCGAAGAGAATAAACATCATCAATAATAATGGGGTTGGATAAGGTACCATTAGTGCATGAAGAAGCAAAGTGGCCCTTCTCACGGCATAAGTAGCAACATTGGCTTTTTCCCTTCTTCTTAGTTGAATCTCAACTTGAGGAGGTAGCTTGATTCTTCTTGGGAAGAGCCGTTCTTCAACTTGAGGAACTTGAGGCTTCTTCCCTTGTTGCTTCTCACTAAGAGCTTCTTCTTCAAAGGGCAAGATCTAACATGGTGCCCTTCAACTTTGCACTTGAAGCAAACAATCTTGGCCGAATCTTTAGCTTGTTCTTGGCCCTTGTTCTTCTTGAAGACTTGGACTTGTTCTTGTTATTGGAGTTGAATCCAAGTCCACTCTTGTCATTGGGGGTCTTTGAACACTCAACACATTGTCAAGTGTGGACTTCCCAACATGACGCTTTTCCAAGTCTTTCTTCAAAGAAGCGACTTGGGCCTTGAGCTCTTTTAATTCCTCTACATGGTTAGTATCAACAAAAACACTAGAGGAAGTAGATGCTTCATTGTTAGAGCAACAAGGCATGGAAAGTAATTCATCACAAGATTTAGCAATAGTATGTGATGTAGAATTACAAGGACTAGCACATGGCAATAAAGCATTTAGAGTACAAGTAGTGCCATTGTCCACATGAGGCTCACAAGATGTTACCTTTGTAGTGATAGCCTCATGAGCTAACTTTAGCTTCGCATGGGATGCTAGAAGATCCTCATTAGAGCTAGAGAGCTTTTCATGACTTTCTTCCAATTTCCCATACTTGCTAGTTAGCAACTCAAGTTGAGCCCTTAGCTCAACATTCTCCTTCAAAATAGATGCTTCACAAGAAGTGGAGTTAGTAGCACAAGCATCATTAACATTAGAAATGGAAGAAAACAACTTGGCAAGCTCATTATCAACCTAGCATTTTCCTCAATAATATTAGCATGATCACATGAGGGAGTAGAGGAACTAGGCACATCATTTTTAGATAGTTGAGTTTGGAGTTGATCATGAGACTTGGTAAGGAGAGAGTGTTCACTTTCCAAAGCCTTAAGAGCTTTGTCAAGTCTCTCTATATCCTCAATTAGTCTAGCATTGCCAACACCAAAATCAATTTTTTCCTTTTTAAGCACTTTATATTTAGCAAAGCATGATCTCTTTCCTTAATGATTTTAGAAATAATAAGATCATTTGTTTCATCAAGAGATTCAAGTTTCTCCTCAAGAGACACTCGAAGCTCATGCTCTTCCTCAAGAGCATTTTCTAAGGATGCTTTTTCCATAGCATCCTCTCTTTCGATCCTTCCCTTTTCTTCAATGATTTTTTGCACTTAATAGCAAAAGTCAAAATTTCACACAAATAAGAGCAAGCTTTACTATCATTAGGGAGAGCACCAAAAACCATCTCACTCTTCTCCTTTAAGGAGTCAATATCATCCTCTTTTAATCCATAATAATCCTCATCCTCATCATCACAAGATGTAGAGGGTTCCAAAGGTGAAGATACCTTTGAATCTCTAGCCATAAGGCAAAAGTGAGTAATGGATGATGATGATGATGAATTGCTTGAAGCACCATTGAGGTCCATGTCTTGTTCCAACAAATGTTGTGATTCCTCTACATTGTTAGTCAAACAAGTACTAGAGGATATGGAAGCATTATTTTCATGGCAACAAGACATAGAAGCATATCATCATGAGATTTAGTTAAGCAACTATTACATGATATGCAAGGACTATCAACACTAGCATGTAGGACATTTGGGTGCTAGAAGAGTTTAAGTCCAAAGATAGAACATTGCAATGAGATAGAGATGAAGTATAGTCAATAGAATATTCACCATCAACAAAGCAATTTCTATCACCACTCACCATATCATTACCTTGTGACAAATCACATGTTGGTGGAGTGGAAGAAGTTGTGAACTCATCACGGCCGGAGGTGGAAGGAGAACAATCATCCTCAATAATGTTGGACACTTCATATTTATCTTGAAGCTTGGTCCAAAGCTCATGAGCGTTCCGAAAAGGCATGATTGATGCAAGAACTACATCGCTCAAAACACAAATGAGACCATTAGATACTTGAGTATCGAGATGAGAGTTTTTCTCATCCTCTAAAGATAATTCTTGGGAATCCTTTTGAGGAGAAAAACCCACATCTACAATGCTCTCAATATAATTTGGACCCATGTCCCTAAAAAGATTAAGCATGCGAATTTTCCAAACATCATAATTTGTGCCATCGAATATAAAAGTGGGATCGTGCACTAATTCTCTAAACGACATCTTTTACTCTCTAGGCGGTAAAGCCCTAAAAGAAAGCCCAGGCTCTGATACCAATTGAAAGGACAAGGATGTCGCCTAGAGGGGGTGAATAGGCGATTTAAAACTTTTCCGGTTTAGGCTTGATAATTGCGGAATAAAACTAGGTGTTTAAATTAACAAGCCAACAACCTAAATAAACTAGGCTCACCTATGTGCACCAAAAACTTATGCTAAGCAAGACAAGCAACAAAGTGATAGCAAGATAGAATACTTCAAGCACGAAGGCTATCACAAAGTAAAGTGCATAAGTAAAGCGCTCGGGTATAGAAATAACCGAGGCACGCGGAGATAAGGATGTATTCCCGAGTTCCTCCTTTTTAGGTGAGTACGTCTCATTGGAGGGTGTGAGTTTCAAACTCAAGACGCCACAAATGGCATCACCCTATTCTCCGGTGAACCTTGCCCGTTCACCTTCCACTATTGATTTCCCTTTTGGGCGGAAATCGAGTCCCTTACAACAATCTTGAGGCACAACCAACAAAAGGATTGAGAGCTCCCAAGTGGCCACAAAAGGCCTCAACCGCCAAAAAAGGCGTCTAGGGTCCAAAGACCCAAGAGTAACAATCTCACGAACTTTCACTTCCACGAAATTTTTCTAACAAAGCTGATAGACCTTCCGGTTGTGCGTTTAAGAGAAACAACGCCTGATGCACTCTAGACAAAGCCAACCTGCAGGTCTCAAGCACAACGGCCACGCGCCAAGCGTGGTTCTGCAGCTGGACGAGCACACGACTTCTTGCCCGATCTAACCAGAAAGGGTGGGCCGAATACTCCAGTCTATTGGCTTGCTCATCCAGGCGTTCACGCAGTCGAGTTTCCTCTTTCGGTTTATCAAAGCATGCACCTGCACAAGCATAAACACTGGCATTTCGTTGACGAGCTCGGCAAGGACAATATTTTGACTCGAGTGTACTCACATTCGAGTTGAAGATTCACTTTGTCCAGCTCTGCCAGCAGAAATAACTCTCGCTCCGTTGCCGGTGATGGTCTCGACTGAAGGTCGGCAAGGGCATCCTTCATTTCCTTCAGCTCCGTCTCCATCGTCAAGAACTTCTGTGTAAGGTGGTCAATTAGCTTTTGGTCGTTAACACTTCGGGTGCTTGGCTTGGACGAAGAACTCCCCGAAGTTTGACCAGTCGATGCGCCACGCGCTTGATACTACATAAAAGCAAAGTTCAAACATAAGCTCCATATATCACTCGCAAAAAAACCCCGACCAGCAGGCTCGGGGGCTGTTTTTTCCAATTTTCACACACATTATAGGCATAAGGTGTGCAAGTCAGAAGATCATATTAATCAAAAGCCCCATACGGCATTCAAATTCATTACAGGAGACAAAAGGGGACAGTCCTGTCATCTATGACATCGACTCTGACCTAAACCTAGCGGTACGGGTGGCACGCTCAGCAAGGAAGGCGGCACGTTCTTCCATCATTGCCACCATCTTCCTCGACAGCGCTCCCGCCTGCTCCTTCATCGCACCAGTCATGGCAGTCTTTCCGTCGGGTTTCTTCGGAAAGCCAGCTATGGCTTTCTCGAAGTCACCTGCGATACCATGGCCAAGCAGAAGAAGGAAGGTGGTCTCGGAGCCGCCTACCATTTGGGCGCGGGTGTAGTTGGCCAACGTGGGTGTCTCAGGCCCAAAAACTTCGGCCAGACCCTCTACGGCCGCGGGTGGCGTGCCTTTCGGAAAGACCAGCCGATGAACAGTTGTCAACGCACCCGTGGACTTGTTGAGAGCCTCCTTGGCCTGGGCACATATCTTGTCAAAGGCACCCGCCACATCCTCGAAGGACCCTTCGTCCATGGCAGGTGCGGCCCCAATGGCCTCTGTCACATCAAAAGCATAGAAGTTCAGAACCAGATCACCATATGCAAGTCACATATCGAACGGCACAAGGTACTTACCTCCCATCACATGAGATAGCGAGCGGAGCCGCTCTGCCTGAAGCGTCTCGCGGTCGCAGACCTCTTTGAGCTTTTCACGCTCAGCCGCAAGCTCCTTTTCCAGCTCCTGCACCCGAGTCCGAGCAGCCGCTCGCTCGCCTGTAGAAGTTAAAATGTGAGACTTGCGTCAAAATCTTCACCCACAAACCGGCAGGTATTGGGAGAAGGTCCTCACTATTCGACTGCTCCAGCTGGGTCTGCATTTGGTTGCGCTCTTGCTCCAGCTTGGCCTGCACGTGGTCACGCTCCTGTTCCAGTTGCAGATATGCCTCACCCGATTCTAGCATCGTGTGATAGAACAGCTGCAGTAAAACAAGCAAGACATAAACATCTGAGCCTATGCCCAACTGTGCCTAGTTGCACATAGCCTCGGGGGCTACTCCCATCGGGAGCGCTGTCGCGCACCCGATAAACATATTAGGCTTCACGCCAAACTTACATGATCAAGGCGCCCCGGCTGCGTCGCACCCGAAGAAGATGGCGCGTCTCCCTTTGGACCGGCGGGCATGCTCGCCGGGACAGTCCTCTCCACCCGAACCGCATCTTCCAATGATGTTGTAACCTCGGGAGCAAGGGGCGCCGCATTTTTCTTCGACATAGTGTCCTTGGCTGGGCTGCACAGCATCAATAAGACTATGAAGACAAAGGCATAACCAGTAATGAAAACTCGAGTAAAGCAAGCAAAGGCTCACCTTGCATCTTCATCGTCAGAAATCAGCATGGTCGAGTAGTCTAGGAGCGCGGTAAACCCAGGTGCATCTTCAGGAGGCGCCGTGCGCAGCGGAGTCACCACCCTGGCATCTCTAGCATCAAGCGACGAGGAACCCGAATCCTCGTCGTGCTCAGCAGGAAGAGGACTGCTAGCCGCAGTCGACACCGTCTTTTTCACGCGTCGTCGCTTGAGAGGAAGCTCTTCTTCTTCCTCCTGTTCGGATTCCTCCACCTCGTCCGTAGGGGTGTGTGCAGAGGCGAGAGAAACATCATCGGCCTCGCTCTCGGCCAACAAAATCTC
This sequence comes from Poa pratensis, assembly GCA_947311845.1. Classification (NCBI taxonomy): domain Eukaryota; kingdom Viridiplantae; phylum Streptophyta; class Magnoliopsida; order Poales; family Poaceae; genus Poa; species Poa pratensis. Next base: position 22,433,959 of record CAMZMU010000064.1, read on the forward strand.
CACCTCCGTAGTTTCCCCATCTTCGGGAAGTGGAGGAAAGCACTTGGCAGGTGACCAATTCTGCACATACCAGACGTACATACATCAGCTAACAGGCATATAATTCCCATGAATATTAAGCAGAAGACAAAAACGTACCGTGGGCAGTGGATGGTCGCTGTCGAACGCGTTGCGTGGGTAGTCGAGAGGGCAGCTGTCCTTCGCGGTCAGTTTGGTGATCGACCGTACCCTGGTCTCTACTTCCCTTGCTGATGGCAAGCCCTCTTCTCCCGCCAAGCATGTCGGGTCATGCGCGCCCTGGAACATCCACATCGTGTGCGCTCACAACCGCAAAGGCTGCACGCCCCGCTTGTTGAAAGTCGAAATCAAATGAAGGCCGCTCACTTCGCGGCCGACAGTCTTCATAAGTTTGGACATCTTCTCCATTAAAGACTTCGCCTCGGCCTCCTCCGCAGCGGTTGTCTGGTGCAACCAGGCTCGAGTCTTCACCAGAGGCGCGTTGGCATCAAAAGCGGGCAGTCCTTCTTGCTGTGCGCTGACGTAGAACCATTTCCTACGCCAGTTTTGTGCTGACTCGACCTGTTGGATGTCGAAGTACTCAACTTCCTTGCGAGCCTGGATGTTGAAGCCGCCAATGGCATACACACCGTCCGGGCCGGCGTTCCTCTTCACATTGAAGATGTTCTTCCAAAGACCCCAATGTGGATGCACCCCCAGAAAACACTCGCAAAGCACAACGAACACAGCAATGTGCAGCATGGAGTTGGGGGTGAAGTCGTGCAGCTGAACCTTATATGCATACATCAGCATGCGCATGAAGTCATGAACAGGGAAAGAAAAGCCCCTGTTCACGAAATCATGGAAGCACATGCGCTCGCCCTCTCTGGGTTGAGGGCTTACCTCGTCGCCGGGGATGCGCGCTGGTAGCAGTGCGGCGGAGGGCAGCCACCCATCCCGCCGATATCCGTCCAGCTTTGAGGCTGTCATAATGGACCTCGTCCAACCCCCAACCTTCTTCTTCAGCGGCGCCGCTCCACCTGCACCCGAGGCGGTGATGATCGGCGCGGTGGAGGCCGCGGTGCCCGTAGTAGACTTCCTCTTCGCCGTCTTGGTCATGGCTACGATGGCTAGGAAAGCAGAGCGCGAGGCGGGAGGAAGAAGAAGTAGAAGCAGAGGAGGCGGGGAGCAAATGGCAAGTAAAATTGATTTACCACGCCGGTCCCGTACTTATTCCTACAGGCTACAGATCCCAACCGTTGATGAAAGATCTGGGTAGCAATCCACATCTAATCATACGCGTGGCAGTCACGGAGGGCAACCGTCGCCGGCCACTCCACCCACTATGCACGGGAATCTAGGAGACCATCATCATGTCACCGTGAAAACCGCGCTTCAGCGGTCAAATCCAGTTCAAACGGCACCATTTTTTCGGTCAGCACTGCAAAACTGGGCCCATGTATGTCACGTCCCATCGGTCATATTGCGCACGCCACCACTCTGTCAGAAGGCGCAGTCGCCAAATGCGTCATCCCTGACGTCACCGCAAGCAGATCCTTAAAAAGCATTCAAGTCCACTCGAGGCATAACCGGTCATTCGACCGCCTCGTCGAGTTCGAGGGTGAAAATCATAACTAAGGCAAAACCGGTCACTCGACCGCCTCGTCGAGTTCGAGGGTGAAAATCATAACTGAGGCAAAACTGGTCACTCGACCGCCTCGTTCATTTCAAAGGTGGAATTCAAAGTGAGCACATATGGTCACTCGACCGTTCCATCGACTGAGCATGCATAACTCCCATCGGGAGCGAATTAAATTTTTTTATCGAATATTGCACAAGTTTCCGAAAGTTGAGATCATCCTCAACTGCAAGCAATTAAGCATAATCTCGGGGCTACTCCCATCGGGAGTACTGTCGTGCACCCGATAAGAAAATCGACACAAGGTTACTCAAAACAAGCAGTCGAAGATTATTCCGACTTAGCTGCTTAACTCTATCACAAATTCCCGGGATTGTGTCCGCCGCATATGTATCTCAGATGCTGCACGGACAGTGTAAAGGTAAGACCCGCCGATCCGTCGAGTTGGGCCAGGGACCACTGCCAGCAGTGTAATCCCTGCAACTTTCCATGTCAACAGACATGAAGAAAATCCTAGCGGACGCGTTAGGTTGCAAAGTTATGCTGCAGACCGAACTCTGTAAGACCTCCGCGGCATGAGTCGAACATGACTAGCTTGTTCCAGGTTCGAGTCCGGGGACTCGAGCTTGATGTAGGCTAGTAAGGTTTTGCCCAAACGTGCAGTTAACTGGTCCCGATCCGTCGAGTGTACCAGGCCTACTATGTCAATATCCCTAGGCATAACAAACAAAGCATTAGTCGATGAATTTCTGACTTAACATGTACATATGAGGCAATCTCGGCTCATAAGTATATAAAACAAAACAATCGAATGCTCACAGCATACCTGATCTACCAGGAATATAGCAAAGAAAACAAAATATGACGTGCGTTACAGAGGAGTCCCTGCCCGATTCTTCGAGTCGACCAAGCACTCGGGGGCTAGTGACTGGAATGTACCTTTCGGCTGTCTGCAATGAGGATACCTGGTGCACGTACGAGCTAAGGCCCTTGGACAGGCCTCGACCTAAAGCCCACGAAGGTGGCCCAAGAAGATGGCGTATGCTCCAAGTTTAGTAAACCCTAAGTCGGTAGAAACCTACCTTACCTGTAAACCTAGTCGGTTCCGAATCCCCGAGACCCAGCCTCCTATATAAAGGCTGGGAGGGCCACCGATCTAAGGCATGCAGTACTCGAACCACCATAGCCCTTGCGAGACCATCATCTCGCCGGGACGCCATTGTACACCTCATACATCAATAACCAGACAAGCAGGAAGTAGGGTGTTACCCTCCGGGGGCCTGAACCTGGGTAAAACCTCGGTTGTCAGCCGACGATACTACCAACACCACCACGTCTCTCCCCTCTAATCTTAACCCTAGGTATCGAACCATGGTATTGATGAGTTAACCCCTTGTCAACAATGCAATGGCAAGAACACAAGAAGTGCTCAAGTCCTTCACTCTCAAATTCCAACAAAGCAACAAATGCTTATGGGGAAATAAGAGAGGAAGAACAATGGAGGAGAAACACCAAGAACTCCAAGATCAAGATCTACTAGGTTCCCCTCACTTAGAGGAGGAATTGATTGGTGGAAATGTAGATCTAGATCTCCTCTCACTTTCCCTCAAAGATATGCAAGAGTCATGGGAGGGATTGAGAGGTAGGCAAGCTTTTCAAAAGGTCAACAATGGAGGAGAGAGAGGGAAAAAACGAGCTCAAGAGGTTAGAGATCCATTGGGGAAGAAAGCCCCTTAAATAGGTCCCCTCAAAAATCAGCCCGTTGGGCAGTGCAGGGAGGCCGGCCTCACGCGCTGCTTCAGAGGCCTAAGAGGAGCCGGCCAGGGGGCCGGCCACCCATCCGAGGCGCCCGGCCTGGGAGCCGGTCAGGCCGGCCTGGGGGCTGGCCATCCAGCAGAGGCGCCCGGCGTGGGAGCCGGCCAGGCCGGCCTGGGGGCTGGCCACCCAGAACCCGAAATTGTAACACCCATAACTTTTGCGAGAAAACTCCAAATGAGATGAAACCAATTTTGTTGGAAAGGTAACGACAAGAGCTTTCCTACAAGGATAAATCACCCATCGAAAGGTGTGGAACTTTCCTCAAGGATAAACCGATAATGTTTCCAACACGAAAACGCAACAAGTTTTCCATCCGGACTCCGTTTTCTATGATCTTGGGCTTGCTCCGAAGATAATCACAAGCACTACAAGATCATAACTGGGGGCTGGCGTGGGAGTCGGCCAGGCCGGCCTGGGGGCTGGCCACCCAGAACCCGAAATTGTAACACCCATAACTTTTGCGAGAAAACTCCAAATGAGATGAAACCAATTTTGTTGGAAAGTTAACGACAAGAGCTTTCTTACAAGGATAAATCACCCATGGAAAGGTGTGGAACTTTCCTCAATGATAAACCGATAATGTTTCCAACACAAAAATGCAACAAGTTTTCCATCCGGACTCCATTTCTATGATCTTGGGCTTGCTCCGAATATAATCACAAGCACTACAAGATCATGCATATACACATCATAGTCCATCATATGAGGAGGATAACACAAGAGGAGAGTTTGACCTCTCTACAAAAGACGAACCGGTAAAAACTCCAACATAAAAAACACCACAAGATATTCAAATGAAATCCGTTTTTGATGAACTAGAGCTTGATATGGAGATGAACACAAGCTCTAAATTCTCACATGGATAAAAGCTAAATAAGAACCAAGAAAGATGATATGCCAAATATGCAAAGGTTTGAGCTCTCCACAAAGATGCGATCAAGTTACTCACTTGAGAGACCCTCTTGATAGTACGCCGTCTATCCTATAACCCGGTCTCCCACTAACACCACGAGACCGGTAAAATAGAAACCCTATCAAGATCATACATTTGCCTTGCGCATTCCACTTGAGCTAGATGATGACGATCTTGACTCCCTCAAGATGGAACACCTTTCTTGATTGTGCTTGCTAGCACATGCTTGATGAAGACTTCTCCAAATACTCCCCCATACACCATGATGGGATGGGAGAGCCTTGCTACGCTCCGTCTTCATGAATCCACTTGAACTTCATCTTCTTATCTTGATATATATGATGGCTTGGAGATAACATGAATGTTTACTCAATCTTCTTTTCCAAGCCATGCTTGCAATAAGCTCAACTCTTCACATGACCATTCTTCATATAATCCCTTGGATAAAACCTTGGTCATCATGTAATCTTCTAGAGTTCAACACATGAACTCCAATCTTTTCCCATGAACAAGATCTATAAGGATAACTCAATGCAAACATTAGTCCATAGGGATTGTCATTAATTACCAAAACCACGCATGAGGCAACACATGCACTTTCAAAGGGGTGAATTTTCCAACGTTTGTTCCTTGTGCTATTGCATAGAATCATGTTAGACTATAACACATTTATAGTTCAAATTTGAATTAAATTTGATAAATGATATTAAACTCGTTTAATGGGTGGAATATAGCCAGAAAGCTTAAAAATTAGGATATTCAGGGATTGTGCCTCTCATATGATATACCTTGTGTAAAATGTGAAACTCTAATTTCCAATATTATTTATGGAACCTGCTTCACAAAGAATCACAATTTTGACACTAAAAGAATATAAAAACTTTGATTTTTTTTATTGAATCTTGGTTTGGCAATCCTATATACAATTTCAAAAACCATATTATGTTACCACACATATTTCTTTCCTTATTACATACGTATTTGCCACATCATTTTTTTTCTCCTGATGTGGCATGTTTGTTAATAGATACTGCTATGTTACTCCCACTATAAGCATTCTTATTATGTACAAGTTCAACCACCGTCTGGGAGAACTTATATGTGATGAACATTGTCTGCCAATGTCTTACGGTGTTTCGTTTGGGTTGTAAAACTTGCATATATTGTTATGCGTCCACGTTATATTGATCTGAAATTTGGAAAGTTTGATTGGACATATGGATTACTACGGAACGACACCTATTTAGGGACAGAGACAAAAGGTAGGTAAAAGTACCAGTGCACAATAAGCTCTTGAGGCTGAAGTGTAGCCAGACACTGGAATATTACACCGTAGACATCAAAGTGGAGCGTCAATAAGAGGATTCTTCTTGAACGCCCGCAATGGAGGCCAGCGGCTGAAAGGGACCCTGTCAAGTTGTACAAGGCACAAATTCAGTATGTATTGCCAGTATTGGGCCATCGTGTAGCGAAAGAAGCAAACGCAAAGCGCACCCCCCAAATTAAGTGATGAGGATGCCCTTGGTTACAGTGGAATTAAAGGAACATGCTACAAGGTACAGTACAAGCTACAGCTTTGGCTAGAATGGAATAGGCCCAACACAGGTCTAGAAAGATGACGAGAAGGGATACTGCTTCGTACTTTGAAGCGCTGAAATAAATCAATCAACCTCTTCAACTGTACAATTGCCATCTTGAGATTCAAATGGCAGGTGATCCTATCATCAGTAACCAACGCAGCCTTCCTACAGGCGGCGAGGAGCCAAGGGCAGAGCAAGGGAGTGAGCACATGCATGTGTTTTGCTGCACAGAACAGATACCGGCCGGGCGGGCGCGCGGTGGTTAAATTCGAACGAATCGTCTCGCTAGATCGCAAAACTGCCACTCTGAAAAGAGAGAAATTATTCTTTCATTTCAATCACAGGGACCGCTACAAGCAGTAGAGCCGATCGCTGTGCCCAGGTAGCAGTGAACAATGCAGACATACAGACAAGGTAAGTGCAATGCAGATATACTCATGCATAGCATGAGCCTCTGCTCTTCTGGTTTTAGTGATTAATTGCATCAGTAAGCACGAAGGGACAGGCTCGTGCACAGAGACCAGATGGATCGGAGCTTATCCATAGCTTATTAGCTCATCTTTGTCATTCTGTGGGGGTGAACCCAGTGCAGTGTAATTAACAGTGCAGCCATCATTTCTGAACGCCCAGGCCCGGCTCCTGCTGCCGGTACTTTGTATGTGAAAATGCTGCCTTTCCTAGCTATGTTTATAGCTGGGTAGCTACTAGATCATTGACATGATCCAAACCTCGACAGCACCTACAGCAGATGACTCTGCACGACAAGCTAGCAAAAGTAAAAAAGAAAGATGTTAAAGTAAAAACCGAAAGGAGTGTTGTAGAATTACCACACGGCGCAGGCTAACCCGTGTAGGTCAAGTTCAGAGTTTCAGAGATCGACCGATCCCAAACCCTACCGATCTACTGCAGTTCGGCAGCGAACCACCAGGGAAGGAAGCCACTTGCATGATGATAATTACCAGGCGGCGCAAAAGCAATATAATGTGGGTTAATTAAGCTGCGTCGATGACTTCGTTGTCAGGGGTGTGGGAGACGAAGTTGGATGCGTTTTATTCCGACAGATCAGACGTGCTAATTTATGCCATTCCGCCAGGGGAGACGATAGGGAATTTGGGAGACAGGGCATATATGCGGAGGTAACTTCACTCAATTACGCTGACTGCTCCTCGCTCCCCCACCCCCGCGCAAGCGTGTATATATAGAGCTCTCCTCCCACAATGCGACCCAAACCAAGAAACAAGAGAGAGCCTCCTCCCTCCTGATCGACCACTCACCACTCCAGGAGACCAAAAGGCCAAACCAACCCGTGCAAAAGCCTTCCCACGGCCGGAGAGAGAAAGAGAAAGGCTTTCAAGCAAGGGAGTCAAAATGTACTTGTAGCTTGCACCGCCCACCAATCACCAGTGGACAGCAGCCAGCGGCTAATATCTTCTTCGACAGTGGGAGGTCGATAGAGACTCACTCGCAAACACCACCACCGGAGCGAGCACTTTTCAGCCGGCCGGCCTCGAGCGGGAGCAGCAAGCAGCTAGAAGGTTGCCGATCATGTGCAACACCGGCGCCAGTCCTCTCCCCTCGCCGCCGCAGCAGCTTCCGCCGCCCCTCACCTCCTTCAAGAATTCCTCTCACCTGCTCCACCCCATGGACGACGGCGAGGACGACAGCCACCACGCCGGCCGCGCACTCGCGCTCTCCAAGGTACACGCACCCTGCTGTTCATGTAGATGTGCACATTCCTTCTCTAGCTAATCTTCTCAAGACATGCATCGCATGTGCCTCCCCGCCCGGTAAATTTCATACTGGCATGCACACGTAGGTAGACATTGAGCTACCTGCTAGCTACAGTCTGCTTATTTTACTGCCTAGCTAGTAACAGCAGCCAGAAAGAGGAAAGCTCAGCTGTTGGAAAATAGTTTGCTTTTCTCGGCTGATCGACACTTTTGTTGGTAACAATCTCACGTGTGCTCGTGTGTCTGACCTGCAGGTGGCCGACGAGGCGCGGGCGATCGGCCGGTTGTCGGTGCCCATGGCGGTGACGGGGCTGGTCATGTACTCGCGCTCCTTCATCTCCATGCTCTTCCTCGGCCACTTGGGCGAGCTGGCCCTCGCCGGCGGCTCCCTGGCGCTGGGCTTCGCCAACATCACAGGCTACTCCGTGCTCTCCGGGCTGGCGCTCGGCATGGAGCCCATCTGCGGCCAGGCCTTCGGCGCGCGCCGCGGCAAGCTCCTCGCCCTCGCCCTCCACCGCACCGTGCTCCTGCTCCTCGCGGTGGCGCTGCCCATCTCACTACTGTGGATCACGTCCACGGGCCACATACTCAAGCTGCTCGGCCAGGATGAGGATGTGGCCGCCGCCGCGCAGACGTTCGCGGCCTACGCGTCGGCCGACCTGGCTGTGCTGGCTGTCCTGCACCCGCTGCGTGTGTACCTCCGGTCGCAGAACCTCACGCTGCCCATCACCGCGTGCTCCCTCTTCTCCGTGCTGCTGCACGGGCCGATCAACTACCTACTCGTGGTGCGCCTCCGCATGGGCGTCGCCGGTGTCGCGCTCGCCGTCGCGCTCACTGACCTCAACCTGCTCCTGGCGCTCGTGTGCTTCCTCGCCATCTCGGGGGCCCACAAGGACTCGTGGGTGGGTCCGACCTCCGACTGCCTCCGTGGCTGGGGAGCGATGCTTCGTCTCGCCGTTCCTACCGCCACCGCGGTCTGCCTCGAGTGGTGGTGGTACGAGCTCATGATCGTGCTGTCGGGCCTCCTCGCCAACCCGCGCGCCGCCGTGGCCTCCATGGGCATCCTCATCCAGGCCACGTCGCTGGTGTACGTGTTCCCCTCTTCGCTCGGCCAGGGCGCGTCCACGCGCGTCAGCCACCAGCTCGGCGCGGGTCGACCGGCGGGGGCGCGCCGCGCCGCCGGCGCAGCCCTCTGCATCGGCCTCGTCATCGGCGCCGTGGCTTCTACCTTCATGGTGTCCGTCCGCAACCACTGGGGCCGCATGTTCACGTCGGACTCCGATACCCTGCGGCTCACCGCGGTGGCGCTCCCCATCGCCGGGCTGTGCGAGCTCGGCAATTTCCCGCAGACCGCCGGGTGCGGCGTGCTCCGCGGGAGCGCGCGCCCGGCCAGCGGCGCTCGCATCAACCTGGCGTCCTTCTACCTCGTCGGCATGCCTGTGGGTTTGGCGCTAGCCTTCGGGGCCGGCCTTGGCTTCGCCGGCCTGTGGCTCGGCCTACTGGCAGCGCAGGCGGCCTGCGCGGTGTGGATGGCGCGCGCGGTGGCGGCCACTGACTGGGACGTCGAGGTGGCCCGCGCCAAGGAGCTAACGAAACCCACTACAAGCACCAACGACGCCGAATGCAACATCAACACCTCAAAAGGCAGTGTCAGCACTAGCAAAAAGACATCAATAACTACTAGTACCAGCAGCAATGCCGGTGGTAACAGCAACAACAACGGCTACGTGCCGATCAGCGAGGACGGCAACGACGACGCGCTGCAGAAACTGGAGGAAGGTCTCATGACCATGGCCAGCTCCGTTGGTGGTAGCGGCGTCAGCGGCAGCAATGGCGACACGGATGCCGTTGACAGAGACATCAAGCGCAGCAGGAACAGTAACAGCTCCAGCAGCAGCGGTGCTGTTTGTACGGCGGTGGAGGGAAAGCATGAGACGAAGGACGAGGTCTCGGAGAGGGCCCCGCTGATCAGAGTGGGAGAGGAGGAGGAGGAGGAGAAAGCGCACGACGGCGATGGCCGTGGGGGTGGCTAAAGTCTAGTGTGGTCGCTCCATGGATTGATTCTGGGTTTTGATAACTCTAGGCTGTTGCTATTGACTTGTTTGATCCATGCATCTCCACTCCATCTTGATTTTGTTAGAGAGAGGAAGAGAGTATTGAAGAGGAAATGTTGCCTTCTTATTTTTCTTCTCTTTATTACTTTCTTAGTCAATTATCCCAGGTTGGTACTGCTCTTGGGGGCCTTCTGTAAATACTAGTCCAAAAAGAGGCCCAATATATTATTATCACTACTTATTATTAATTGATGATGGTGAAAGCCGGAAAGTGCTTCACACGCAGCCATCCATGGATGGATGTACGTATGGTACTGTACGTTGTGTTGATGATCTGAGAGGTGGTGGCTTTGAGCCCTCTAGCGCTCTGTCCCCCCAGTGGATGCAAGCGTGCGGGCCAATTGTTGTGCCCCGTTCATTCCTACCATTTCCATATCCAACTCAATGGCTCATTTTTGTGCGTTTTCCTTTTGTAAAAGCAGCTAGGCGGAGCGTACGATCTCTGATATCTACAAAGCACTCGGTGAGAAATAAAAGCTGCACTCGGTGTCTTGCGATTTTGGGAAGAATATAAACTTTATGACGCTGCAAAGGAACGATGCTGTATGCCCAATGCGTTGCTACTCTGGGATTATCTTTCTCGTTAAAGGTTCTTACCCCAAATATTTGGCACTGTTCGCCGTACAAACGTCCAATAAATTATGCAGTTTATAGCAGCGCGAAGTGATGCTACTCAGATATGGAAAAAGAAAGAGAGAAAAAGGACCTTTATGTATCAGTGGAAGTTTCACGACCACTTCATGCATGCTTAATTTGGTTTGCCATTGAGTGTTCAATAATTTTATCATTTAACTCACATTTGTTATGTCAGCTACTCAGAAGTAATAGGTATATCCACCGGTGATATAAGAACTTTCGCTACGGCTGCAAAATGATACAACAAGTTGAAAACTAAAGTGTGGTGGAATGCGGAAACGAATCTCTCCGGCAATTCTCCGACAGGCGGGCTGAGTGCTGATTCGGGATGTGTGGGTGGAAATGGAGAAGAGGGGCTAGCCAGGAGTTCCGTGGCACTGCAGATTGGAGGAGAAGCTCAAGAAGGTAGTGGAGCGAGTGGGTTTTTGTGTGGGAGAGAATGCAGTGCAAACCGCTCATCCTGCAAGCGCGTCTGGCTTCCGAAGAGGAGCGCAGGGCCATGGCGGAGCTGTCGTCAGATACAGAGGCGGAGAATCGTCAGAGGGGATCATAGATCGAGATGTAGAGGTGTAGGAGGGAGGGCCGGGTTTGGGAATTTCTGACGAGTTCAATCAGAGTCAGAGACTGAGGAGGTAGCGAAGAGATGTGAATTGAGTAAGGTGCATACGGTGGAAGCTCATCAGATCACTCGAGTACACCTGCCATTTGTAGGCCCTTTAGGGCTGCAGTCGGAGGTATTGCAGCGGGAGGAGGTGGGGGTTGGCGTTGCAATTAGAACCAATTCGGCCCGTCGTGTTTGTTCTTCAGTTGGGGATCATGGTGGGAGACAGCGGAGGTGCGCCCCAAATCGCCATGGCCCAGGGTGCGGTGGTGTCCAATCCGCAACAGAGTGTGGCTCCCTTCAAGATATTGGATGGACCTATTGAGAAGAGATCCCCTCCAACCCCTTTGATTGGAATGGTGATTGCGACGAAGATGACGAGGCTAGGTATTTCCACCATTGGTGGAGCTTGTGGTGAATTCCAGAGTGGTAAGACTTTTCTGAGGTGGGATGTGGGTTGGGTCGGGTGTTTTGCGCCTGGCGCATATCCCTTCGCTAAGTACTTTGGTACGGGGTCAGGGTCTGAGACACCAGCTTCACATCGCTCCCTAGCGCACGACAACATATCTAGGGAAGAGTGGTCACACTTGGGAGGAGGGAGGTGGGGGAGACGATGTGGAAAGGAAGATCTTTTGCTGAAGTCGCAGCCATGGCAAGCCCTGGGGGTCAACCAGATTTGAGAGGTGGTCGGGGGAGGTGCTTTTCAATGGGGATGGCGCGGGGACTGGATGATGGTGAGGGGATCGGCTCAAAATTTGTATTAGCAACATGATTCTTGGTATCCTCCTCGGGTGAGTAGCTTTGCCAGCCAACAAGCTTCTTGCCAGAATTTTCCCCCAAATGTGAATTTGTCTGGGAAGAGGTGTAGATCAAGGATCTCTAATGAGGCATCCATCAAATATTCTCGAGAACAGCTCTATGAGCTCAGGTTCAGTTGGTAGTGTGCATTGTTCAGGAGGGGTGCCTGCTTATTTAGTTAATCCTCAAGTTGATGTTGTTAGTGATGCTGGTAAAAGAATTATGGCAACTAAAATAGGAAAAGCTTGCTTATATCGCATTAATTCTGGAGCTCGTAATGCTCACATTTCAAGCAAGTGCGGGATGGTGACCAGGCCTAGGAAGATAGTGCAGTTGGTAGGGTGTGCGCAGGATGGGCTCCATGTACTGGTTGCCAAAAGTGGGAAAAAATAAATTATTGATGGGAGTGTTACTCTTGTACAATCGAAGGATGCTTTCAACAATTCACTTAGGGAGCTGAATGGAAAATAACTGATTTTGGGAATAAGATATTTCTAGCCGATTTCCCTTCTCTGTTCACATTGGACGAAATGAACAATTTTGACTTTTTTTTGGCCTGGAGGGGAGTTCACTTGTGGTGTAAGTTTCAGAATGGTCTCTAGCTTCCATTGCAAAATTCAAAGGTCAGGGTTTTTGGTGTTCTGGAATCAATGCTTCATACAGAATGGCTTTGATGAAATTGAATCTATGTCGGGAGAGGTGCAATATGTGGCCATGATTGGCTTCAGGGAAAACTGGATGATTAGAATTAAGGTGAGTGATGGTCCTGCAAAAATACCAAATGATTCTACTATGACTTATTATCTTTATGTGTATCGTATCAAGTTTTATCTGGAACAAGTGGTTGAGACGGGAGGACTAATTGTGGATGGAGTTGTAGTAAATGTGGAAGACAATGCTACAAGACCTAGTAAAAGAATTAGGTATGCTAGGAATCTAGAGGGAACAAAAGAGCTAATAACATTGAGATGAACATGGCTACTTCGGATGAGAATTCTGTGAAAGATGGCCCACATGGCAGCCTGGCAGATGTTGAAGAGGCCCTTCAAGGTTGATGTAGATAGATTGATGGAGAAGGAACTAAGAGACAAGATGCTACTGAAACAAGCTACTAAGGCAAAAAAAACATAAAATAAACAAGCTACTAAAAAAGAAGCCATACTAAGGCAAGGATACAACCTGATACTCACATGGAAGAAGTTGTTGTAAGTGCGCAGGAGGGTGAAAATAAAGATTCTAAAAAAGGAAATGTCCAATCTTCCTATAATTCTATAGATCATGATGAGATAATGGACTCAAATGAAGATGTTGAGTCTTTTTCTAGGAGAATTGGCCTATGAAGACAAGATACCAGGAAAGACAGAGAAAGAAGTGGATAGGAAACATACTGAATCTTCATAATATTTTTTTTGAAACATTTATGACAGTAGGGAAATCCCTACTGCCTCTATATTAGCTAATCAGCGAAGTCAGTGTTACAATATTTACATCATGGAGGAGGCGCTAGGCCATGTTAGAGAGAAAAATTTACAAGGAATTGACTAAATTTGTGATAAAGGGGTGAGCTTTAGGCTTTGTTCTATGAACTAGCAAAGAAAAATCTTCAACAAATCTAGCTTTCCAGGAGGTTGCTGTTGGAAGGATGGCATTGAATAACGGATTATTACGTTCCTTCCATATACTCCACGCACCATAAGCAAAGACCTCCAAAAACATTGGTTTATTCCAAATTGTTCTGGCCGCCGAAACCAAATGCAGCCGATCACCTTGTTGATGCCAAGTGATGCCAAGCAGATTCCAGTAGGAGACGCTGAAAGGGCAGTGGAAGAACAGATGCTCTAATGTTTCTTTTGGAGGGTTTTGAGAAATCAAGCAATTAAATCCAGAATTAATATTGTATTTTCTCCTTCTCAGTATATTTCTCGTGTTTAATCTGTCAGAGAACAGAAGCCAACAGAAGAACTTCAACTTAGGTGTGCATTTTGACTTCCATATCCAGTTGAAGGCTTCTTGCGAAATAATATTTCTGAAACAATAGTGATAGTACTTCTTGGATTTGTATTCTTTTGAGCCCCAAACATAAGACCACACGTCAGGTATATTCTGATCGAGCTTAATGTGTCTTGTATCATTTGCATTTCTCTCACTTCTTGCATTGCCTCGACAGATAAAGGCAAAAAGAAGTTATTACATAGTTCTGGAGCAGTTAAGAATTGTTTGGCTGACACATCATCATCAGTGGCGTAGGAAAAGGCTCAAGGGTATTTATTTTAAGTTAACTGGTCCATCCAAAGATCCTTCCATAGCAAAATCGTGGAGCCACTTCTGATTCTCCCATGGTGATACCTCTATAAATGGGGCTTAATTTCATGACCCCTTTCCACCAGAAGGATCCACAAGGCTCAACTGCATGAGGAACTTTTTCCAAGTAATAAGCATTCCATAGTAGAGTCACCCAAGGAGTATCCTTCTTATTATAAAACTCCTTTATTCTTGGGTCGGCAAACTTTATCCCAAGCAATCAAAGCATTGCATTTCTCTCCTTCTTCAGTTTTCTTGTTCCAGAGACAGTGTCTTCTAATTTTCTCGATGTGTTCCAAGATTTTTGGAGGTATCTGTATAGAGAACATAGGGAACATAGCAATAGAGGTTAACAGAGAGTTGATAACTGTAACTCCGTCACTGTACGCCATCATCATGAATGAAGCAGTGAGTTTTATTTCGATTCTATGTACCAATGGCATCAACTCCATCACTGTCGGTTTTGTAGTTCCAAAGGGCAGCCCCAAATATGTAAAAGGCATAGAGCCAATAGTACATCCAAAGATATTAGCTAAATTTTTCGCTGCATCATTCCCCAAATTAATTGGTATCATAAGAGATTTCCCATAGTTGATGTGTAGAACAACAGAGGCAGCATATTTATTCAGAATTTCTTTCATAGCCATCAGCTGAGTGGGGCAAGCAGGCATGATAATAAGTGTGTCATCGGCGTATTGAACCACATGATAATTCATACCAAAGTCAGGGAGAAAGGTGGCTTTAATATGTTTTCTCTGAACGCCTTATTGATTGCAGACTGAAGCAAATCTGCAGCTAGCACAAATATTAGGGGAGAAAGAGGATCCCTTTGTCTAACACCCCTTTTACAGAAAAATTGTCGTCCAGGTACTCCATTTAATAGCACCGATGACTTGCCTGATTCAAATATAATAGAGATCTACTTGAACCATTTATCATCGAATCCCATTTGCTTCATTATCTTGAGCATTGCAGCATGATCAATTGTGTCAAAGGCCTTTGCAAAATATAATTTCAGTAGCAGAATTTCTTTCTTTTATGACTCACATTGGTAGAGAAACTCAAAAGACCAGGCCAAGAAGTCTTGCAAAGTTCTTCCTTTAAGAAACCCATATTGATTTTTGTGTACAATCCGAAGCACTACTTTCTGTAATTAGTTTGCTAGCACCTTTGTAATGAGCTTCAGGCAGCAATTCAACAAAGTAAGTGGTCGATAATCATTGACAGAAGATGGTGATGGTATTTTAGGTATCAGATTAATATAGCCCATGTTTATACTTTCCAGATTAACATTACCCTCGTAGAAATCCATACAGAGTTTATAGATGTCATGTTTGATAATATGCCATGTTACTTTTAGAAAGTGTCCATTAAAACCATCTGGCCCGGGGGCCTTATCAGCTGGCATTTGTTTGACAACATCGTCAATTTCATCAGTTGTAAAAGGAGCCGAGAGAATATCAAGTCCTTCAATTGGTTCAATTAGATTTTGGAGGTCAAAAAGCATTTCTGGATTGCTCGAGGTACCCAGTATGTACTTATATGTATTAAATAGAGCCTCCTCTTTCCCAGCATGATCATGAACATCATTCCCATCAGGCAATGCGAATTTGTTGAACAAAAATGCGGAGGAGGCAAAGAAAGGGAAGAAGGGGGCTCAGTGTGGGAGAGGCAGAGGAAAATCGGAAAGTTTGATGATGCAGTTGATGAATGTAGAAGAAAAAGTGGCAGACTAAACATTGCAGGAAATCAGTAGATCAAGCAAAAACAGGAATTTGGAGGCTATAGCTAGTATATTGTCCTTAGCTCTTATCATAATACTTTCTTTACAATTTCTTCTACTATAGATATTAATTTAGGAAGAAATATAGAGGAAACTGATAGAACTGTTAAAGCAGTTTGAGATTTTGAAGAAGCTCGTTTTAACTTATTTGTAGCTAATAAATCTAAGGGCAAAGATATGGGTGAGAAAGGGGGAACGAAATTTGATAGGTTTGATCATGAGACCATTCTTGACCTTTTATCTGATAATGAAGCTTCTAGTATTGATGGTATTGGGACTTGTGATTTAGATGTATGATTTGATACTTGTGTTAGAGGTTTAGCTTCTTTGAGTAGACTGAATATATACATAAATTCTATTGGTAGAGGGAGAGGAATAGGATGAGTTATTTTTTTTTTGACGTAGAAAGTAAATTAAATTGCAATAAGAGTTTAAATATTTGATTCCATGTCTGGTTTATTTGGTACAATAGAGGAGTTGTTGACGTAGAAGTGTTAGAGATGCAGTTGTTGATCATGATGTTTCTTTTGTGTGTCTTGATGAAATTTTAAATAAATTGTTCCTATGTCTTCGCTTAATTTCCCGTCTTGCATTTTTTTGCATGTGATAGGACCTAGAGGGCTTGTTGGAAGCATGATTTTGGGTGCGATGATGCTGTTTTTGAGGTGATAGAGGTTAGTGGTGGTATATATATTTCATTTGCATGCTACTTAGGAATACAAATTCCAATTTTATTTGGAATTTGGTCTTTGTTTACGACTCCCCCCGCAGAATAAAGATAAGGAAGCTTTTTTATAGAACTAGTACCAGTGTTTACTTGTAGTAGAAAATTCCCTTTATGAGTTGGAGGCCAGAGACTTTGACATTATTAGAAAAGCTAGTCAGAGCAATAAAAAGAAGAAAGTCTCGAAGTGTTACTTTATGTTCAATTCGATTATAGAACATTGGGACTTGAGAGACCTGGATTTAGCAGGTAGATATTTCACTTTGTCTAATAATCACATGGACCCCTTATTTGGAAAACTAGATAGATTCCTACTAAGTTCATACTGGGAGATACAATTTCCTCTTGCTTTTGTTAACACTCTTCCTAGATTTGGCTCAGACATGTACCTTTGGTAATATATTTTGGGTTAAATAATCCAAAAGTTACCATACCTTTATGTTTGAACTAGCATGGTTTCTGAGGCCTTACCTCGAAGATGTGGTTCAGAAAGTATGGTGTTCTGATTTCAATGGAAAAAGTTTATTAGATTTTTTTAATATAAATCTAGAAAGAGGAAAACTTTGAAGGGATGGAACTATAACTAAGAAGTTTTGCATAAAGGAAATAAGAAAACATTATTAGAAAATTTATTTAACTGACCAAAAAATGAAATGATTTGTCTGAGTATTGATGGTTACAATCTGAAGAAATATTTAAAATCTCAGTTGTCTTTAACTAACAAAGAGGAGGACTTAAAATTGATACAAAGATCTCAAGAGAAGGAATTGTTAGAAGGAAATGCTATGGCAGCTTATTTTATATAGCTAATTCTAGTGGGAAAAGAGGAAGAATATAATTTTATGTAAAACAAGAAGATATGATTATTCAGAGGGAACAAGATTAAATTCTTTATCCTACCACTTTTTATAAAAATCTTTTTGGGAGGAGATAGTGTTAATTTTATTTCTCTTGATTTATGAGTCCCAGTTGTCTTATCCGAACTTGCTTGTAGACAATTAATTGATCATGTTTTTTAAGGAAACTAAAATAGTGTCTTTTCTGTAAGACCTAGTAAAAGCTCAGGCCCAGATTTAGCTACAGAATAAGCTGTCGGAGCATTTCACTTCTATCATTTCTCGAGAATATTTTTCCTAACTTGTTGAAATGTTTCCCTTTCAGCAACCTCCTATGTTACTTGAGTGAAGAGACTAATGCTAGGAGGTTGTGACATATTTTCCCTTTTTTCATTTCTCAAGAATATTTTGCCTAACTTGTTGAAGTTTTACTAGGTCGGTTACTTGAGTTTTTTCAGGCGTTTTTTAGAAAATTGATAATTTAACTACATTTTGGCCGAATCTAAAAAAAGTGACCAACTTTAAACATCTAGAGAAAAATGTCTAAAAACAAAATCAGATTGACTACTCTCCATTTTATTCAATTATTGGAATTTTCACATAATGTTTTGAAAGTTTTTAACATTTAATAAAAATCAACAAAATACTAATTTTATGGTGACCCCACTTGTTTTGTTCTCCTTGTGTCGTGATTGTTTCTGTTTTAAAGCCCCTCACGTTTCTATGACATTTTGTGTTAGATAAAATGTTGCTCTGGAAAACACATACGGAAACGATATGATAATTTGGAACCGTAGACTTAAAAGTATTGTATCAGATGCCAAGCACGTCTAGAAGCCAATAAATAAATCACAATTTTTAAAACAATAAGTAAAACATGAGTACTGCTCGTCTGGTCAAGTAGCTTTTGCATTTCTTGCTCCCTTTCCTTTTCATAGCCAGTGAGAGAATTATGCCACAAAATAAAATGGGGAATATACCTGACACTCCCACCATGCAATTTTGCAAAAGTTTTCTGTCTGAGAAAAGGAAGCAAAGTAAGAAAAGAATATCGCATCTTTTTTGCCAGAGCAACTTTTTTTATCAAGTAGTTGACACAACGCGCACCACCCAAATGCAAAGAGGAAAATAAATGTTATTCCAATGCATGATGTATTTCCTCCTCCTGCCAACTTTGTTTATGCCGTTGGAATTATGCCAAGGGGCATCCTCTGAAAACGAGCCCGAGGTAATTAATCACTTTTTCTATACTCTGCGCAGATACTATTCTTGCTTAACATTGCAGGGTGTACCAGAATACAAGATTTTAGAAATGATTGACTAAGAATACGCTGGATCTCGTCTGATTCCTCGCCGCTAGGGCCAGAAAGAATTAATAAGAGCATCCGAATTCCGATCGTGGTCTAGCTCAGCTGCAAATGACGGCTAGTGGCGCCGGGAATGTTCGGTATATGGCAAGTTGACATTGCTCGCGAGAGAGGGGGAGGAACTTAAAGATGAGATGCGATGAGGTAGCTACCGGCATCTCTCTCAACACGTAACAGTACACCAATCTGCATGTATCCGATTCCATGCATGCCATCGATCGGCGGCCGGCTGAGCCTGTGTGACACGGCAAGCACGAATTAACTAATAATAAGCTAGTATATTCGTAATTTGTAAATTATTCACGTAAATCAAATGGTAATTTACTAAAGTTAGAGCAACATTATAAAGCATGATGAGAAGTCAAGATTGAACGGAAAGATGATAACGTAGTACTACTAGCTAGATAAGGCAGTGCATACATGGTGGGTTAAGTTAGTGTATCTTCACGCCGACTTTATGGATAGAACTATATGGGACACTAGCTACTACACTAGCTTGCTAGCTAGTTCTAAGACCATGCAACTAAAAGGCTAATCCTAATGGCATCGTTAGTTATGTTCATCCCCACTAGGCGTAGCATCAAGGACTAATGAGTACTCATGACATTTTTTAATTAAAGCACCACCATTATCAGTCTAATCTTGCATGATGAGGCTCACTTTTTGTACCTTGTTGGTGTGACTATATATTTTTTGCATTAATATATCAATACATCCCTCCCACATCAACAAGTCATTCATGTCTGGAATAATTTACATGTGTTTGCCTTAATTTTTGTATTTCATATAATCCATGCTTCACTTTTTTGTTAGACAATGAAACCTCCGATCCAAAGTTTATGATTTTGTTACATGGTTTATACGTTTTATTTAAAAATACAAAAATCAAGAACACTCTCTCGTTTGCTTATGTATTAGTTTTAGTTGTTTACGTACCATCTATTTATGCATTTCTTTTAACAAGGTTCTCGTTGTAACGCGTGGGGAATAATCTAGTTTTCCTTGTATTTCAGTCATTGGGACCGGGACAACACTAGTGCAGATTTCCCTAGCAATGTCGTGGCAATTTGGCGACTAGTGGTGTGTTTGCCCCGCGCCACTACTGATAGCCAGTGGTATTTGGTACTAGCGGCCTCTCCACTATGTGAGAATGCAGTACGAGCACCTAGGGGATACTCTCCCATCCAGTGGGGCAAAGTAATAGAAAAGTTAGTACAATTCTATAGGAATTGATCGCGAGGAACAATTAGAATGGTGGTGCTAATGTGCGAAAGACGTCAAATTAGAATTCTACCACCTGAAGTTTTCTTGTTTCCAATAAATATTTCAAGCATGACCTCTCCAAGTCAAACACTACAATATATATAGGAACAATTAAAGTTCAGAAAAATTACTCCCTCTGTTCCCTTGTTAGGTGCAATATTTTTTTTCCAAATACCAATGCCAGGTTCAAAAGGTGGTTTGATAAGTAATTTCCCTTCAAAGAACTGCGTGGAACAAAGCCATAATTACCGGTGGTGGGAGTAGAATAGAAACCTAGACAGTTGTTGAACCGGAAACTAGGGAATAAGACGTTTTGGTTCCCAAGCTCATATGCTCTTGATAGAATACACAAAATTAAAAAATAGTATTATGTTTCAAGCAATTCTAAAAAAAATGGCGACGAACATATACATGGTTTCTAAGTGCAAAGTTTAGTGATGAAATGACATGTGTGGTGCTCTGTGCAAAAATAACAAAATCAGTTCTCTAAAAAAATGTTTTTGAAAACCCCATTTCAGCCACTGATTTGTCTTTTTTGAAAAAACATACCAAATGTCATTTCACCATAAAACTTGGCACATAAGTAGAACATTTTTATATGTTTGTCTCCAAATTGTTTCAGAATTTTTTGAAATGTTTTACTACTGTTTTTTTTTAATCCACCAGGAGCATATAAGCTCAGGAGCCAATGTGAATTTCTGATAAAATAGGAAATACTCCTAATGATTCGAAGTTCCACTAAAAAACAAATACATCTAGGAAAGGATGACTATACCACAAGAAATTGTGTAATTGTTTTTGCAGGGAGAAGCAATTATTTATATGATGGCACTAGGTAAGCATATCATAGATATTAAGCATATTAAGGTTATCAGTACAATGTGTACTATTATATTAAATCAATAAAGTGTAAACAAAATATGAGGTACTAATCCAAAGTTACCATTCCATCTTATAAAGATGTTCATGGTGCCATTAGGACCACACCATTGAGTGAAAGTTAGTTATTATCTTGGAGGACACTTTCAGTCCCATCATGAATTCGTGAGTTTTTTGCTACCACGAAGTTTATGAGTCACTACCATAATAATTTTCAATATCACTTACATATAGCTTGAATATTCTGTTAAGAAAGCAAGTACATAACTTAATTATCCAAAATTAATAGTGCAAACATTTGAGAACCATGTGGCTAGAAAGATGAGCAGGCCAACCCAAAGAAGAGGCAAAAAGTAACATGATCGTCATCATTGCATGGGGGCATGGGTCATGCACGAAACTAACAAGCTGATATTATTTTTTATACACGTGAACTTTCATATGATAGCCATAATATAATTAGGAGATACTCCAGTTTTGGCCGCTCCCGCTTCCAAGCACCGGTGTTGGTGTGGTGCTATTGTTCGTGTGGGTTGCCTGTCCTTGCGGCAGTCCGACGACACTGGCGGTCGGGGCGGTCCAGATAAAAGTCTTGCTCGACCTTGTCGGTATCGGCGACGGTGCTGACTTCTTGCATAGTTCCCTTTTGATAGCATCATCATGAAGACCCAACCCCCATCCAATCCTAGCGGTCTCGGATCGTTTTGATCGGGATTGTGACGGCGTCTTTGATGTTGTTACCTTTTTGGAGGAGTCATCCTGAGGCGTGCCTAGTTTGGCACGCTTGGCTATGGCTTTCTCTAGTGGTATGCTAGCAGTGTCGGGTGCTGTCGGCCGGCAGGTGTTGTTGGCTCAGTGTCGCTCTTCTTCTTCCCATCGGATTATGGTTTCTCTCTCCATCGTCGAAGTCACGACGAGTGTGGTGCTTAGTGTAGAGTGTTCGCGTTGTGCGGCAGTGCTCCGGTCCCAGTGTAACTTGGTTGTGCGACCGTGGAGTGTGGTTTTCACTCGGTTACCCCTTAATTATCCGAAGCCTTGTGTGGTTTTGGGTCCGTTTTTCCGTATTAATTGGATCAATTCACTTCTACTATAATGCAATGCGTGAGCTGCCCGTCCTTTGACGAGGTTCCGTCAAAAAGATACGCATGTACCATGAACGACAACGGCAACGCCACGTGTTACTGCACCAACCATGCATTATAATTGAATAAAACTATTCCATGACTTTTAGGGACAGATAAAATAGTCATTTCAGATGAAACCATGGGGCACCATTGTTGGACCGATGCATAGCAATGCTTGTCGGGCAAAGGGAAGGTAGAAAGAAACTTTAAAATACAATGCTCGACAAACAAGTAGCACCGATAATCAAAGGTACTCCCTCCGATCCGTTAAAAGATTCGCCAGAAACCAACCTAGCAGGTACATGTTGTACGTAAAGCGAGCGACGGTTTATTCGGATCGGAGGAAGTAATAGAGATAAGGGGCGTGACCAGTGTTGGTACATTAGCGCATCCATTTATTATGTGGCTAGCTGCTAGTAATTAAGAGCGTTGCTAGTAGCTCATGTACACAACACTTGACTAATCTTGCTTGTGTAGCAAATATCATATCATGGAGCTCTAGGTAGGTTACTGATTGCCCCTTATGTGTTATGTCCACTCACTCCCCCATCAAAGCAACAAACAAGGCCCTTATATGTTATCTGTTATTTATTTAAAAGATGGTCAATGTCCCATTAACTAGAGATTGAAAGGAATTTTGGTTTGTTGCCATTGAGAAGGGGTAGTGTGTAGGCAGGCATTAGTTTATAGGTCTTTGATCAGGGCCATTACGCTACATGTGTTCATCTGCTTAGCGACAAACCCACAGTAACGAGAAGGCGGCCTTCACAAATGTTCTTTGCACTTGAGTAGTACTCAATCATAAAGACAAAATATAAACGCTTTTTCCCCCAAGAGGCTAGGAAGCTAGAACTGGCAAGTTCAAACTTTGCACGTCCATGTATGCACGACCAAACAAATTATGTAAATTTTGGAGGCCGGCCAGTGGGCTCCATTTGGCTATCTGCTCACTGGAAAGTTCTTGGCGTTTTATGCAAAATTCTGAAGAAATAACTTACGGATATTCCTGCGTCTTATTTTTCCAACACATGGTGTTCCATGGTAGTAGCTGCACTTCCTCTCCATAAAAGGTTCTCTCGATTGTATATGTGTTCATCACACATACATCATGCACGTGTGGGCATGTCACTCACACATAGCAACTTCAAAGCTATGTGAAAACTTGTTTTTATATTCTGCGGGTTTACACGTAGCAACTTGAAAGCTGAACTTGCATGCCTGGTTCATCGATCGGCGACGCAGATTCAAATCAGCAACATTCCACACTACACTACACACACGCAAGTCATATTCACGGACCAATATGGACAAAAGGATCCCAACAACCCACTTTCATCATCCAATCAAACAAATGTCGCGGAAAAAAGGGGGCCGGACCCATGCATTGACGACCAACTCATTCGTCCGCCACCCAAAACGGTGGAGAAAAAACATATCCGTTTGATCTTGGTACAGCAAAGATAGAAAGGACGGTGCGTGGAATGTTTCATGTACTCCCTCCGTTTCAAAATAAGTGTCTCAAAGTTGTACAAAAGTGAATGTATTTATACTTGTTTCATGTCTAGATACATCTACTTTTTGACAAATCTAAGACAGTTATTTTGGGACGGAGGAAATAATATTTTCTACGCTAGCTTTACCTTTTGATCGCTTTGGGGTTTGCGATCGAGTCCTGCAGTTGCCGGAGGCTTAAAAGATGACCGGTTAATTTCTAGCAGACCGACACCAACAGTGTCGTGATTGGGATAAGCTAAGCTAAGCTCAAGCTGGTCGTCTAGGGCATCGATGCGCCGGACACTTTTGCCGTTTTTTGGCAATGGGTTTAGTTGGTGAGCTGTTAGCTTAGCTACGAGATGGGATGAGGTCTTTACATGCATGGGCTGTCCATGCTTTGTTTAACATGTGTGCATCCACGTACATGCTTTCGGTTGCTTTGTGATAAAATGGAAACCGTCGTGCTCCCAAAACAATGGGGGGACGGGAGATGACCGCTCGATGACAGAAAAATAAGGGAGGCTTAGTAACGGCACTGAGATAGCATTGCACCTTCTTTATATTGTTAAGGACGTACGTGGCGTGGTTTGGTGGTTGGTTAAGTATAAGTACGTGAAGATCAGGTTCGAACAACATTGTGTTGGCTTTCTTTTCTAAAGAAAAATTATTATGTTGACGACACACTTGTCCCGAACTCACAAGTCAAAAAAAGGCACAAAAATACGGAGGAATATATGGGATACCAAGATTCTTAACCAACGTGGGCACTGTTTTTGTTTACGGAAAAGTGTAACATAGAAAATATTGAAATATATTGTCCGCAATTCTCCATCAGTGATGCAATTTAATATGGTATCGGAACCGATCAGTCCCTAGTTTAAAACTCGGAAAGTCTATATCTAAAAGAAGAATGTTGAAATGTATATATTGCATGCATTTTTCCATCAGTTCAGATTTTTGTGTCAACTAGTTGGATAGAGTATTAGTACAAACTGCCCTACTATAAGAATTTTAATTACAATTTTTTCGGTCATTATCTACATGCTTTAGTAAAAAATACAACTTAAAGATCGTGCAATGCAGAGCTATTAATAAAACTACTCATACGTCAAAAAAATATAATACTACTCCCCTGCATTTTAGGTAGTCAAAATCATTGACCAAATATAAAAAGTCAACATCTGAAATACTAAATGCATATAATATGAAAATATATTTATAATGATTCAAATAATATTGATTTTATATTATAGATATTGACACTTTTTCTTACATATTTAGTCAAACCTTACAAAGTTTGACTTTCACTATAAACACACAAACAGAGGGAATAATATATCCATCATTTCTCACGTAATAATATGATATCTTTGGTGTGGAGAAAGGGAAAGACGATCGTTAGAGGTTCGCCATAGGATTCATGCATGTACCAAATAAGTTCGGTTCAAGTTCATAATCCAGCTCGATAGGATATAGGATCAGTTCAAATTGTGAGTTTGATAAAGCTTAATTAACAGCTTGTAACGCTCGTGACTGAGTTGTTATGCATGTTATTGACCATACTTTGATTTTCTAATAGTCGTCAAGTTGGGTGTAAAAAAAGCAATATTTTAACGTCCCGTGATAAATTAAGCCCGTAACTGTATGGAATATTACTTAGCATTATTGTTAATAATACTGGTTCAAGTTCCTAGATGGATGAAAGTTGAGTCTGAGTCAGATCCACGTAACCGATCTATACCTTAGCTCTGTAATGAATTTGGTTTGGGACAGTAGGTACTAGTTTAGTGTCCTATATACCTGGTTTTCAGAAAAATATCAGCAACAGTAAGGGTTTAGCTAGCACGGATGCATGTGAAAAAAAGCAAGTATCTTACTGCACGACTAGATTTGCTATCAGTGCTAAAAAAAAAACTAACAAACATGGAGTAGTGGCCTACATGCATGGTCAATTTCTGCACCCTCGTATATGGGAGATAAATAAATCTATATAAAGGAGACGAACAAGTGCTAGTATATCAGAGACCCGACAGTTATTCTAGAGCTTGACATAACAAAACGGTAGAGCATGCGCCAGGTATTTGACTAGTCTGATGACATCGACCAGAAGAGCAGCCACATACATTAATTCCACAGGAATCACCGACTCTCGATGTTTCTTGCAGAATGCACGTGCAATACTTAATGTTCTTTCTATGGTAAGAGGTTGGTCAAAATCAAATACAAAAAGGTGAGAAGCATGCAAGAGGAACAAGATGTACTATTGCATAGGTGACCGAGTCCTAGAAGCAAATTAGACCAATGCATGCACCTCCCATGGGAGAAAGAATCTCTCCTTTCGATCGGTTCCTTGTAGTAGTGGTAGTAGTAGTTGGTAGTTGCATGCAACCGACCTGAGCGATGGAGCAAGCAATAGTAGCCATTTCAAACTAGTCCTTGGACCAGTCCACTCACCAGCCGGCCGACAGAGAGAAAGAGAGAGAGAGAGAGGTCGAGGTCGCAATGCACTGGCCAGTGAAGGAATGAGTGACAAGAGGCGGCAGCTGCAGTAGCTAGGTTTCCTGCCGTGGAGGTGTGGATGCACCAACCACGTCAGTGCTGACCGGGAGGGCACCAGGGTTTGGGCGTCAGTGTGCGATCGAGCCGACAGTGGTTGCGACGGTTCATGGCCGGTAGTCAAGGCCAATATGAGCGCTAAATTGGATCGTGCGTCCGAGGAGCTAGACATGCCCCGAAAGCAACCGGTGAGGAGGTGCATGTAGCTAGTGGTCGCAGTCCTGATGTACGTGAACGATCGAGTGCATATGCCCCTGTATAGCATCGATGGAACGGATCCTGTGGTCATTGCTTCGAATTAAGCTCGATCTTCGATCGAACGTGGTGCCAAATAGGAGGAGACATGTGATGTGCTTGCTGTAAGTACGACCGGCCGGCAGGTCTCATGGAAAGAAGAATTAACCTATCAAGATTTCGGAGATCGCGGGAAAATGAAGCGATCGATATGCGACACTGACAGAGATGCTGGTCGTCAGGCGGTGTGAGAGTTTGACCGGTCCAGGCGCGAGACGTACGGCCGGAGAAGACGATCGAGTGATCGGCTGCGTGCCGCGGACGTCACGCGGCCACGGCGAGGCGAGCAGAACCGTGCGGACAGGACACAGCGCGGCGCGCAAACGCAACCAGCATCAATGTTGACCGATCCACCCAGCCGGGAGGTGGAGGGCGACAGCCCACGGCCCAATCGTTTCGTCATTCGACTGGCTACGGTATCCCACTCGGGCTTCGACTGCATGCTTCAACTCTTCCAAGTTACTACATAGTGTGAACGTCTGGTTGTGCGTTGGTCTGGTCGATCTTCTAGCGAATGTGGCCGGTCCTTGTTTGCAGCAAACGGCACCGTCTGCGTTACACATCTCCTTGACGTCACCAGTGATGACGACGGTGTATGTATATCTAGCACTTTGTTCGTTTTTTTTTAACATTGTTGTTCGGTTTAGACATCTTTTTGCTAAAGTTATGCAAGCAGGCGGCTACGGTAATTTTTTTCGAGCGGAGCGGGGCGCAATCGGCCTGCAAACAGGTTTCGTTCGTTGGCCCAGTTATTGAAATGTCCAATGGAGCAAGGGCGATTACCTATTTCACTGCAATTCCTATTATCACGCCGCGCCACTAACGGGAGCGACCTAGTGGGCCGGCCCATAGTGGTATGGTTTGTCTGTCTTTTTTCTTCTTCTTTGTTTTCTTTTCTGGTTTTCTTTTTTCTTTTTCTGTTTCTTTTCATTCCTTTTTCTTTTCTGTTTCTGTTTTAGTTTTTCTTTTCCTTTTTCTTTTTCTTATTAATTTTCGTTTTTTTAAATGGTTCCAATTTGAAAACGGTCTTCCGGTAGCAAGAGACTCGAGTAGTGGTTTCATGCTTCTTCAAAACACCTCTTTGTTATAATTGCTATACACATCCCAAAAACTCTGTTTATTTGCAATTAAAGAAAGGTATAAACTACTAGCAAAATGCCCGTGCGCTTCAACGGGAAGGATAAAATCTTCATCATCGGGATGTGAGTGGATTTTCGAGGTTGTACTTCTAGAAGCCAAAGTTGAGGCGATTTTTCGTACAACCAATTAATTTTCAGCTCGTATATGTTTCGCATGGCATACCCGAGTAGCTAATCAGGCTGCTCACATTTGTACTCGTAGAGCTCCTTAAGTTGGAAAATAAACCGCATGGCACTGCTGGAGTCAAAGTTGATCTGATCATACTGGTACATCATGCTACTGGGCCGGCCCATAAGAAATCTAACCGAACGCAACTTGGTGCACGAACCGATCAGCGAACGGATGCAGAACTCGCGTGATGGCAGGACAGGCAACGGCGGCGGCGCCGGCGCGGTCACGCAGATAGCATCGATCGTGGGCATCAATCTCGCCACCACACGCGCCTTGACGCGGTCGTCGAAGTCTGGAATCGACCGCGCTGGCGCTCGACCGGAGGCGGGAAGATGAGGACTGGAAGCGTCCCAGGCTCCGGCCGGCCTGCTTCCTCTTCCCTTTTTTCGTGCAACAAGCATCCGCCGGCGCGTGCTCGACATGGACGTGCTGCTGTTTCTGCATGGCTGACACGGGCCGGAAGCCGAAGGCGCAACCAATCGATTTTCTCGCGGCTCGTAGGCTGGTATGGTCAGGTTCAGATCGTAGGCTGGGCGATGGAATCCGGAGCGAATTGGGTTTGCTTTTTTTTTTTGAACAGGAAGTGAATTTAGTTTGCTGTACGTCCCGCTTTGTTTAGCGATCGGTTTTGATCGAGCGTGTGTGCGTCGTACCATACCAGAACTGGATCGGAACTGGATTTGTTTGTTCTCTTGACGTATCGCTGCCAACCATCGCCTTTAACGATATTATATAGTAGAGATAAGTATAATTTAATAAATAGACCATAGAGTTCAATCGTGTCAAAGATAAATAAACTTACGGTGGTGAAAGCAACTATACAGATGGAAAAGCCGAAAATAAGAAACCACGCCGAGCTCGCAAGCCTCCGTCGCATGTTAACTTCGCCAAATTCTTTGTACTGTGGTTTCCTTCATTTTGAAAAGTGTCACCGAATAATTCACAATCTAATAAAAAAACCAATAGAACATTTCATGATGCTAATACAAATTGCAAATCAAAACCGAGCACAATTCATGAGCAGAGGACACGTGAGGAACTCTGAGCGATTTATACCTCATCTTCTCTTCTCCGTTGACGGTGGCCTCGCATCCCGGGACACCTTCTCCTCCGCGCCAGCAGATCCCGAGGCGGAATCCGTCGATCTGCTCAGCAAGGTCGCCAGCCTCACCTCCCGGGCCTCCTCATCGACTGCCAGATCCGCGAGATTAGGGGAAGATTGAGAGGGTAAGGTTCAGGGGATTGCCACTGCCACACAGGGTGAAGGGGGAGGATGATAGGGTAAGGGTTAGGGCGCCGCCACACCGGGTTCCATATCTGGAGTGAAGGGGAAGAATGAGAGGGCAAGGGTTCTTCTAGGGTTATGTACCCTTTTATATTTGCGTGTCGTTATCGAAAATGCTTAAGTGGATATAACCATTTCTTTTGTTGTTTTGTCACTTTACAAATTTTTCTTGGAAGCTTGTATTTCCGATAGATTTTTATGGTAGGTTCGTCGATAGTCAAATACAAGTAAATACCTATAAGAAGCACATGAGTTCACACCTACTACATTCTACTGATTTTCATAGCTGCATTCAAGTTCACACCTACTACATTCTACTGATTTTCAGAGCTACATACAAGTTCACACCTAACAGCAGCACACAAACACACAAAATCATTGTAGCAATGCTCACAAGAACATTTAGCTAAGCTATTTATGTTCTTTTCTGCCACTCCTTACGCACAACAACAATAGGGTCAGCTGTAGTCGATTAAATTTATATGTTGTTTGGCTCCATGCCAAACCAACTACTACAGCTGAAGTGTGCGTCTGCATCTCCTTATTCTCCCTCCTGACAATCATGGCTACATTTTCTAGCTCTGCAGATTCCACTTTGACGCCATTTTAGCAAGCATCATCTCAGCATAATCTTCAATCCAAAAAATCACAGCTCTCCGATCCTCTTCGTGCCTCCATTGTGAAATGGAAAATCAAATCCAGAGCCAAATCAGCATCGCATAGAACATAAATCACTCAAACTGGTCGAAATGTCGAACTAACCCTATGATTTGGACACTTGAAGTAGATTTGGCCTTGGTTCAGATCAGAACGGGACACTCGACGAATCACGTTTCTACAACGGCAACACACACACACACACACACACACACACACACACACACACACACACACACACACACACACACACTTCACAAGAGGCAGAGCTGACCCGGCGCCGCGGGCAGGAGGAGGACGCCATCGATCTCCCCGATGAGCTCATGCTCTTGGCCATGGAGGACATGAGTGGGGAGTAGAAACAAGTTGGAGCAGAGGACCAGGACGAACCGACAGTCTTTTATAATATCCAAGACTAAAAAAAAGAAAATGTATATTCCCAACCTCGCCAACGGTTTCTTCTTAATGTACGATGCCATTGAGCGACAAATCGCACACGGTTATACAGGAAACTCAGTTTCCAATATAATGGCAACGGTTAAGAAAACAGGATCATTGCCGATGAATGTCGGGACGCGGGCCAGCTTGCATGGCAGGCCACATTTTCCACACGCAAAGCTCGTTCTACCGTCGCCTTATCGATATCGTTTCC
The DNA here is from genome assembly GCA_947311845.1 of Poa pratensis. NCBI lineage: Eukaryota > Viridiplantae > Streptophyta > Magnoliopsida > Poales > Poaceae > Poa > Poa pratensis. The sequence continues at coordinate 22,464,311 of CAMZMU010000064.1, forward strand.
TTAGAGGGGTGTCCATAGCGTCGTTTTGTACCAGTGCATGCTGAATACACTTCACACGTTAGGCCCATACCTGACGCCTTAAGCATCAAATAGGAGTAATGCGGAGCAACACGTCAATCTAACTGAACATACTTGATCTTTGGATCCATTAGCGACTCCATTTTCTGATAGTCATATGTAGGATAGTTGGTGCCGCGCAGAACAGACAAGTGATGACACGTATTACACGTGGAGGGTGGGACGGGTAGCTCGACGGTGGTAGGTGCTGGTCGTGGGGGAAAGCCCAGTCACGTGGTCATGGTACTCCGACTGAAAAGAGGGGAGGTGAGCAGAAAGGCCTCGCAGAGCGTCAACACCGACACATTGTAGAGCAACGCTTGCAACTATGTACAAAGCCTCCATTCCCCTTAAACAAGGGATAACGTGGGTTCCGACCTGGAATCTAGACCCCCAATTAGAGTGTGTTTAAAGAGATTGGAGGAACTCTTCCTCGGTCTCCGTATCCAAAGATACTAGTCATTAGAGCTTAAAGTGTTCGGTTCTACTCTCTGTTTTCTTCATAGTAAGGGAGAGCAGTTCAGTCCACTTGCTCTTTGGCCGCATCGGTTGAGGTTTGCTCTGTTCAGTTCAGTTAAAGAAGAGATGGTATAAGGGCTATAGCTCAGTTTGGTAGAGCAACTCGTTTACACGTGCGCCTCGAATCTAGAGCTGTTTGGCGTTCCAATCCAGTTCCAACAATGCACTTCTCGGACCGAGAAAGGGGAATTGCTTGGCGCTGCATATTAGAACTCATTAAAGCTCGATTCGCATCATTGTGCTCAATAAAAGGCCGTGTGGGAACTAGGTAGTGTTTTTTATTTTTGGTATTTTTTCGCACGAGTACTATGTATTTTGTTATGTACTTTTATGTTTATGTTTTCGGTGCAGTATGTGTACTTACCATTGCATTGCGTTAACTTAGAAGTGTAGTGTGCTTGTACTTCAAAGTGTAGGGCGCAATTATTTATCAGTGCACTGGGTTTACTTCCAAGTGTAGTGCGGGTGCCTTTACGAGTGCACTGTATATACTTCCAAGTGCGGATACCGGATGGTTGATTATGGGACACCAAACGCGACTTCGTAAGCTGATCATAAAAGTGTCTCTCCAATATACCGGAAAATATGTCATGATACTAGATATGTCAAGACTGTGATTTACTCCTCAATGGAGAGATACTCTCTAGGCACACTCGGTTATTATGATATACACCATCGTCTAGCCAGGTACATGTGTGAGGACCCCGGATTAATTATCCGAGATACTCGTTATGTTTCCTGCAACAGTCCCATGATCAGTGTGCTGTTGCACATAACTTGAGTTGGTATCACAGAACACCCACAAATACCGAATAATTATACTTACGTGCTTGAAGTGATCAGCTTCAATAAGGTACTTGCAGCGGAATCACCAAATCAACGTGGAGCCCAAGTCATTCGCCTTTACCCTACAGGCAGCTGACTGGGAAGCGCCCTAGTTCGCAAAGACGTCAGTGAACTCCTCCTCGTCGAACTGCTCTTCTCTGGAATCTGGCTAAGACAATAGCCAGGGACGAAACCAATATGAGTACATTTGATTGTACTCGCAAACTACCCCAACAGGAACATGCATTTTTTTTTTTTTTTTTTTTCAAGACTTTTATTTTTAGGGGAAACCTTCCCCAAATCTTTCAAAAGGAGAAGAGTAGATTTTTAATCCTGTTAAAAACAAAACCTTTTGGAAAGTAGTTTTCTTAATATCTTTGTTTAAAAAGGGTAAGAAATCTTTTTAAATCTTTTTCCCGAAAAATACACCTTCTTTTGAAAAGGGTAAGAAACCTCTTTTAAAACCTTTTTCCTCGAAAAACAACTTCTTGTCCTGATTCCAAGCCCGTCGCTACCTCGAACCAACTCATTGGTACAGGTACGAAATAACCTTTCCAGCCAACTTCCTTCCAAAACTCAACACCTTTCTCAAAACTTGCACATGGTCTTAGGACAGCCTTCCAACTGTCCGTATCCGAGGACTCGGCTATTCGAATAGTTTTACCCTCTGCAGAGGTAGTACGCTTTTCCCACACCCATCCGGTCACTCATCGTGTCAGCCACGTCCCGCCATACCAGAGGTATGCGAAGTTGAGATCCCGGCCATAGCCTGTCCTTTGCTCATGCTAGTATAGGACCCTGCCGCTACGACACTTTCCATCGACACTCAAATCCTCAGAAACTAAGTGTGAGGACTCGTAGTTCTGCCCGGCGGACCCAAGGGAGCCCTTCAATCCTCTTCCTCCAAGTACGTCCATACCGGCTTCCGGTAGACCAACATTGAAGAGGACCCAGGTCAGGGGGTAGGTCCTCAGACCATCCCCTCATGGAACGAGGTTATCCTCGTTGTTGAGGCATCCAGTACTAACACGAGCAAATTATATGACTACGCCCTTGCCCATATGTGGGTAAGTGTGGTCGCACAGGATAATGGTTGGTCGTCATAGTGCTAGGACACAATGTGCATTTTTCTCAAAAACAACACCAACCTTCTTCAACTGAGCACCGACCTTCCGGCAGGTCTATCCAAGTATTTTTAAAAGAGAGTTTCGAGAAAACATTGTTTTTCCCATCCTATAGTTTTAAATAACTACCTTATACTTCTATATAAGGTGGCAAAATAGTTTTTCATAAACCCTTTTAAAAAGGTTTTCACAATCATTTCTAATTTTTCAGAGCAAAAATACTTTTAATCAAAACTTGGGTGGTTTGTAATCCCACCAAAAGATTTTCATAGAAGGCTTTGGAGTAAAACAAGTTCATTTAGAAATCATTGTATACCGCTAACACCTCTATATCGGGTGCCTCAACAATATACTTGTAATTTTGGAAAAAGGGTTTTCAAAATCATCGCTTTCGTGGCAGACACCACAGAAATCATTTATGCTCTTTATAAGTAAAACAGGTAAATCAAAATAGATGTATATAGATGCAAGCTCAGTGGAGTAGCTTGCCTGCTTTCCAGCATGAAGTCTCTGGACTTCTCCTCACAGATCAAAGAATTAAACTCCGATTCTTCTCTCGTAAATCCTTTCCAAGGATCACCCCGGTGGCGTTTACATCTAGCGTCGCAAAAAGGAAAGAACACAATCAACATCCAGTAGAACCCTCCGACAACAACCATCAAGCAATACTAACAAACAACAATCAAGAGAGAAGAATGTTATTTAACAAACAAGTTTGGAAATCACCCCACTACTCATGCTTATAAGGATATGGTTAAAGTTGTGATTAAGCATCTTTATCTAAATAGGAAATACTTCAGACAAAAGTTATCTGTAAACCAAAATATCTCACCAAGTGAAGGTGAAGACACTAACATGAACAGGCAATACCTACAACTACTAAACTACTCAATCAAGCATCACTACAACTCTCAAGCATCACACACAGCTACTGCACACACAAAGCAACACAATTTGATTTCAATTTAATTGAATTGACTATTATTTAATTAGGCCTTAAATAAGGCAGAAATTAGTGGTGCATGTTTAATTGCATAACTTGGGTTCTGTTGGTCACAAAAATACAAACTAAATTCCTACAGAAAGCTACTGAAGTGTAGAAGACCACACAATTGGGTTTGATTCACTTAGAGTTATTAAACTCCCTACATAATTGTTTTAGTCCAGAAAGGTTTTCTGACATTCAATCAAATGCTAACTAATTAATAAGGGTTAATTAATTCCACCAAAATTAGGGGAGCTAAGTAATGACAGTACCAATCTAACAAAATTGGATTGGTATCCTTTGGACTAATTGAGGATCAGAAACCAACAAGTTTAGAATTTAAACCTTCTATGGTATTTTAAATATTGTATTTCTAATGTTAATTTAAATGAGATGAAACCACTTCAGTGAGTTAAAGAATTTCATAAGCTTTACAGAACCTTTGAGTTGGATTTATTTGGACACATGAATCTCGAGATATGGAATTATCTAGTGTTAAAGATACTTTTTATAAGTTTTATTCTAGCTAACATTTTAAAATGTAATCACACAAAACTAATTTAACAACAAGATAGACAAGCAAAACACTCACTAACAGTACTAACATAATTTAACATGTCAAAGATCAGTAACACCCAAGTGGCAATACCAAAACAATCAACAATAAACACAACCCACAATTTCATAATTTAAAACATTAAATCTAATTCTTGTTTATTAGTGGCAGAACATCATTTTTACTAAAAATTACACCTAGAGAGTTCTGTCAATCAAACAACCATGCAAACTTGGGTTTGTGTTCTCTGTTGCTATTAGAAACTACTCCAAGTGAGTTTGATCCAAAAAGTTATTTACATAATTTAATAAAAATGCACAAAGTGCTTGCTGGCCTAAACTAGAAGTGCATGCAACTTTTGTTCTAAACATTCAAAACATATGAGACCAATTTCTACTGAAAGGTACTGTGAAGAGCTTTCTAAAACCATTGGATTGACACATCTTAGATCAACACAAATTAAGTTATGGACAAAACACTGATTTTGACCAATCATAGCACAGCATTTTTCAAAGACACACAAATCAATATTTTTCAGATCTGTAAGTTGCACACGTCTCTAAACTTATAACATTACTATTGTGATTTTTGGTTTGGCCAGATTCAAACTAAAACTATTTCAAATGGATTTAAACTAAAGGTCCAGAAATATATCTACCAGGAAATAAATAAACAACCTAAAAAAAAAGTTAGCGGGCTGGATCTGCTGGATCAGGGCTGTGCAGCGCAGGGAGTGGCCCATCTCGCGGCCCACGAGCGCGAGCGAAGGGGTACGGGCCAGCCTCTTCTTCCTCGACACGAACAGAGGGACGACGGCGAGCTGGAGCTCCGGCGAGGACGGCGTCGGCGACCTGGGGCTTCCTGGGAGAGGATAAGAGATACATGAAAGCGAGCGGAGCAAAAGAAACTCGGAGATGCAAAAATGGCAGGGAGAGGTGGACTGTGGCGATCTCGAGTTTGCTCGACATCCCGTGGCCGGAGAAGGAGAAAGGTGAGGACGGTCTGCTCGATTGGCAGCTTCCGGGCTCGATTCCTCGGACGAGCATGGAGAGGACGACGCGTAGAGTCCGATGGTGGTCTTCGATTTGTGTGGGACGGCTTGCATCGACGGCGAGGCGTGACGGCCAGCTTCGGCCGTGGTTCAATGCGGAGGAAGAAAAGAGAGCGAGAGGGAGTGGGGGAAATGAGGATGGGGAGCAGAGAAGCGGCTTGGCGTGCTTCTTATCTTCTCCTCCAGGGCGAGGCGTAGAGGAGCGGGGTTCTTGCGGCGTTGACATGGCACGGGGACACGGCGACGACGGCGTGAGCAACACGGCGCCCGTGCCGTGCTGCATCGCTGCAACAGGGGTGATGGGGGGGGCAAGGGAGAGCAGAGGTGAGTGGCGTGGAGGCTTCAGCTTCTCCTCCGCAGCGGCAAGGAGGGAGGGGGCCACGGTGGACGGCGACCACGGCACGCCGGCGTGAGGAGCACGGCGCCAGTGCCGTGCAGCGTGGCTGCTGCAGGAAGTCAAAGCAGAATTTGCAAAACGCCCCTTGACAAATAGATTTCCCTCACAGATAGGTCCTTCTTCCTATTTCTTTTTAATTCCTTTTCAAAACCAGTAGGGTTTCTGGGATTTAATTGAGGCCTTTATACATTTTTAAAAATTCTGAAAATATTTGGGTAGCCTCCCATATACATGTAGAGGCTCCACAAAAATTGGTTTTTGAAAATAAAATGTTTTTCTCCATTTTTGTTCATAGGGTTCTAAATAAATCATTTTTGGAAATTAATAATTTGATACTCCTTTAATATTTAAAACCAGAGATAAAATAGTTTGTAGAACCTTTGGAGCTTTCTTGAAAAATAAGATACTTCAAATAAGTTTTGTGTTCATAGAGAAAACATTTGTTTGAGGAAATAGAGAAATTGGGAGGGAAAATTAATGACCTTCATTTCCTTTTTTTTTTTTTTTGTAAATGAAAAGAGGGGTTTGTTTTAAATCGAAAAGTAGGTTTACTTGAGAGGGAGTGATATGAAGTGGGGATGATTATTAGTTCACCTCACTCCTGGAATTTTGATAAAGAAAATATAATTGTTTTCAGAGAATAGAGGAATAGATAGAGAGGAAATTTTTAATAGGATCATTTCTTGTAACCAAGATTTGATTTGAGGGTTACCTGAGGAATCATCCTCACAAGCAAACAACCAAACCAAGATCAGCATCACAACAACATTAACAACACACAATATCAACCACACAACTCAATTCATACAAATTAATCATGCCACACTTTTCATGATCAACAATACTACCTTAAAAATGATCATACTTAATTATGACAAGATGAAGTTTAGGAAATGGCTCAACTCATAATTGAATAGTTTTTCAAAAGATTTGAGAATGGAAATATGTGGGGTAATATATTTCCCACTAGAATTTCTTTTAAACAGAGTTGAAACCTTGGGGTTCATAAAGATTGGAATTTTGAAAAGTCAAGGTTGAGGAAAGGATAGGAGATCACAGAGAGTTCTCCATATTTTATAAACATGAAAGTGTTGAAAATACTTTTACTGTCTCAAAATAAAGGGCATTTTATTTGTTGCTAGAACCAAGTCATTTTTGAAATAAACTTTTGGCAATCATAAGAATGGGAAAGGCATATGGAATATTTTCTTGTCATAACATGGTCACCAGTGTTGAAAATATATTTTTACTTAGGTTGAGTTCTTAGGTTGACATTTACTAGTCAAACAATCACAAGCATTCAAGTCACACAAGGTCAAACAGAACAATTTTAAAAGGAAACACAATCATTTGTGAAATAATTCAAAAAGTTTTTGTTGGTTCTGAATTTTGGGTCTTATTTACTCTTATTATAGATTTGGGATGTTACAGATCCTTCCCCCCTTAAAATAAATCTCGTCCTCGAGATTTGCCCGGGGGTACAGGGGAGTATGAGGGCACGGGTTTTGGGCTGAAGATTCTTCCGAGGTCGTTCTTCTTTCAATAAGGTCGCTAAGTGAGATCTTAACAACTCGATGTTGCGAGGCCTCCTATTGGTTGGTTGTATAAGAATGTGGGTGTCTTCTTTGACATCAAATTGCCTTAGTCACACAAGAAGAATTTGGTAACAAGGTAGCTAGTCTTGTCACCAAATCACTTTTCATACTCCAGAGGCTGAGATGTACTGAATTATCTGATGTTCCGATTGTTTGTGTATGACACTCCATTATTTGAGCATACAAAAGTGAGTCGCTAACAAGTTCATGAGGCTTGTTACCAATTACTTCTATATAACCCGAACATTGGAGGATCACACCATTTCTAGAGAGGTTAAGAATAGTAGGTTCTGATATAGGAGTCTCCAAATACTCAATGATAGTCTGGTACACTTCTTCTTTGGTTCCGGGTCTTCACACAGCTTCGCAGGGGTCTTCATACAGCTTCGAAGGTGGCTTCACACATAAGTCAGAGTGCACCGGAAAGGTTAGGGCCTCCGGGAAAACTTTGTGGTTGAGGGCTCATGTTAGTTTTCAAGGGAGTTGGGTGCCATACCCTAAACATCACACCTATTATACCTAAGATCTTTAAACGACCAACTTTACATAGGTCTCTAACTCTCGATTTCTTCAAAATACCATTCCAATATCTCTGGTAAGGCAACTACTACCAACCAAATAATTTGAAACATGGTCCTGCCCAAGTTTAAATTATTAATCCGCCCTCATCTTCTTTGGGCATAAACTCTTTATCATGGTATATCTCAATCTATCGGGTACCCATCAAATCCTTTTAGGCATATTCTTCCCATTGCCTTTTTATCACAAAATCATTATGCTCCACCCATTATTTCCTTATTGATTTTTCTCTCCAGATAGGCATACCTCATAATATCTGACTCCTTCAGATGGTCATTTTCCCACGACCATATCATCAAAGCTACATAAAACATCCAACAATCATGTGATCATATCATCCTGAATTGACCCACTTTCTAACCAAATTCAGATTTTATCTCAACACTTTTGGGCCTTGATCTCTTAATAAATGATCTTTCCAAAAACAATCCAAACAGAGCGTGACAAGCTCTGAAAACTTCTGGCACCTAGAATGTCTGGCTACTAGACCAAGTCATATTGACTCCTAGAATCCGATAAGCATTCATTTATCCTCCACTAATTATTTCTTGCATACAACGATCTACTCATTGGCTAACTCATCCTTGATCACTTCCCATAATTCCATAAGAGTTTATTGCAAGGGTCATTTGCGCCAAGAATCACCCTAGACATTTCCACACCGGAGTATTTTTCTTAATCTACTTGCTTCTAACCAATCCAATTATCCTTTTATCAGCAAGTGCTTCCTAAAAATCCAAGAACTTTCACCTTTATTTCTAAACCTTAAATCAAGGGTCACATCTTCTAGCTCCAGATAACCACCAATGGTTGGGGACCACAACTGGTTAGCCCCAAAGCATAATTCAGATATATCATTTGTCCAAATCCAATTAATTTATCGATCCACTCCAAGTTTTCACTTCTATTCTAAACCCCAAATTTTTTTTTTTTGATATTACCAATATCATCCAACAAGTTCTGATCTCCTCAACTAGATTCTTAAGGGACCCTTTTAACTAATAATCTCATAGTTCAACACTTGTATATCCCCCTAAAGTTCTCCTTTCTACCAAATAGTTTTGAGTCGTCCTATGGCACCTATTTCCTTTGTCTAGAAAAAGCAGTTAGTAGCTTTGCAAAACTTGGTTAGATGAGAGATTTAAAGTTAGATAAATTATGTTAGTTATGTTAGCTTTCATAATCTTTTGTTAGTCTGACAGAATCCAACTAGTGTCATCGAACGTCGGGTCTTGAATCTTCATCCTTCTCGATAGCTTGATGTGGTTGCTCAAAACGACGTATGAAGGCCGCTATCCGTCTTGCAGAAGGTCGTAGAGTCTTGGGCCTCAAGGTTGAAGTAGAGAGTATTCGGTATCTTGTTCCTCTTACTAGGTCAAAATTTTCTGGAGGGTTTTCTAGGTCGGACTTTTGAAAGGATACAAAACCTCAGGCTATTTGGTTAAAGATCGGGGGTCTTTTGGTATCTTGAGGAACTGTCAGTTCTGTTTGGGAGATGATTTAGATAAGAGGGAAGAATATTTTAGAAAGCTTTTCCTTGGCGGGTTTACATCCGTAACAAGGTGCACTTAGGTGGCAAAAAGGAAACTAAACTTTTCCTTTTTGTAAAACTACGTTTTTCCACCTCACAAACAACACACAAGCAGAGTACACACAAGCAAGGTGCACACAAGGTACGTCTAGTACCAACGGATGTCTAGTACGCGTGGTAATAGGGGTGAAACAACCAAGGTTCCTATCATATGTTTTTCCTATGGGTCTTGGTTAAACAGGGGTGCTGAAATCCTCATTTCGTCGCCTTAGTCTTCAGCTGGAAAAACTGAGATTGTCGAAGTAGCAACTTGAGTAGAATTGCTGAGGCTGAGCTGAGGTCTTCGGAGGTCTCTTGCTTTGTTGGTGTCGACGATCTTGGCATTTGCATATCAACCACCTTGATGTTGAATGTTGAGTATTTGCGATGGAAGCTTCTTCTTGTAGGTGCTAGCTAATTAGGTCTCCATTGGACATCGTCAAGTATTTTGAACAGGTAAGAGGGAGTAGAGAAATCCTTGGTAAATTTTAAAATAGAAAGGTAAGTCTCAGAAATTAATTGAGAAGGCGAGAAGAGCGGGAGTCATTTTTGGACTTCCCTAAATAAGGATATATTTTTGGTGTTAACATATTTTTAACAAAATATTCTCTTCCTAACTAACGTCCATGCTAACTAAGGTCTGTTACAGTCAGGATGGCTCTGATACCAAGTCTGTGAGGACCCCGGATTAATTATCCGAGATACTCGTTATGTTTCCTGCAACAGTCCCATGATCAGTGTGCTGTTGCACATAACTTGAGTTGGTATCACAGAACACCCACAAATACCGAATAATTATACTTACGTGCTTGAAGTGATCAGCTTCAATAAGGTACTTGCAGCGGAATCACCAAATCAACGTGGAGCCCAAGTCATTCGCCTTTACCCTACAGGCAGCTGACTGGGAAGCGCCCTAGTTCGCAAAGACGTCAGTGAACTCCTCCTCGTCGAACTGCTCTTCTCTGGAATCTGGCTAAGACAATAGCCAGGGACGAAACCAATATGAGTACATTTGATTGTACTCGCAAACTACCCCAACAGGAACATGCACTAATTTTTTTTTTTTTTTTTTTTTTCAAGACTTTTATTTTTAGGGGAAACCTTCCCCAAATCTTTCAAAAGGAGAAGAGTAGATTTTTAATCCTGTTAAAAACAAAACCTTTTGGAAAGTAGTTTTCTTAATATCTTTGTTTAAAAAGGGTAAGAAATCTTTTTAAATCTTTTTCCCGAAAAATACACCTTCTTTTGAAAAGGGTAAGAAACCTCTTTTAAAACCTTTTTCCTCGAAAAACAACTTCTTGTCCTGATTCCAAGCCCGTCGCTACCTCGAACCAACTCATTGGTACAGGTACGAAATAACCTTTCCAGCCAACTTCCTTCCAAAACTCAACACCTTTCTCAAAACTTGCACATGGTCTTAGGACAGCCTTCCAACTGTCCGTATCCGAGGACTCGGCTATTCGAATAGTTTTACCCTCTGCAGAGGTAGTACGCTTTTCCCACACCCATCCGGTCACTCATCGTGTCAGCCACGTCCCGCCATACCAGAGGTATGCGAAGTTGAGATCCCGGCCATAGCCTGTCCTTTGCTCATGCTAGTATAGGACCCTGCCGCTACGACACTTTCCATCGACACTCAAATCCTCAGAAACTAAGTGTGAGGACTCGTAGTTCTGCCCGGCGGACCCAAGGGAGCCCTTCAATCCTCTTCCTCCAAGTACGTCCATACCGGCTTCCGGTAGACCAACATTGAAGAGGACCCAGGTCAGGGGGTAGGTCCTCAGACCATCCCCTCATGGAACGAGGTTATCCTCGTTGTTGAGGCATCCAGTACTAACACGAGCAAATTATATGACTACGCCCTTGCCCATATGTGGGTAAGTGTGGTCGCACAGGATAATGGTTGGTCGTCATAGTGCTAGGACACAATGTGCATTTTTCTCAAAAACAACACCAACCTTCTTCAACTGAGCACCGACCTTCCGGCAGGTCTATCCAAGTATTTTTAAAAGAGAGTTTCGAGAAAACATTGTTTTTCCCATCCTATAGTTTTAAATAACTACCTTATACTTCTATATAAGGTGGCAAAATAGTTTTTCATAAACCCTTTTAAAAAGGTTTTCACAATCATTTCTAATTTTTCAGAGCAAAAATACTTTTAATCAAAACTTGGGTGGTTTGTAATCCCACCAAAAGATTTTCATAGAAGGCTTTGGAGTAAAACAAGTTCATTTAGAAATCATTGTATACCGCTAACACCTCTATATCGGGTGCCTCAACAATATACTTGTAATTTTGGAAAAAGGGTTTTCAAAATCATCGCTTTCGTGGCAGACACCACAGAAATCATTTATGCTCTTTATAAGTAAAACAGGTAAATCAAAATAGATGTATATAGATGCAAGCTCAGTGGAGTAGCTTGCCTGCTTTCCAGCATGAAGTCTCTGGACTTCTCCTCACAGATCAAAGAATTAAACTCCGATTCTTCTCTCGTAAATCCTTTCCAAGGATCACCCCGGTGGCGTTTACATCTAGCGTCGCAAAAAGGAAAGAACACAATCAACATCCAGTAGAACCCTCCGACAACAACCATCAAGCAATACTAACAAACAACAATCAAGAGAGAAGAATGTTATTTAACAAACAAGTTTGGAAATCACCCCACTACTCATGCTTATAAGGATATGGTTAAAGTTGTGATTAAGCATCTTTATCTAAATAGGAAATACTTCAGACAAAAGTTATCTGTAAACCAAAATATCTCACCAAGTGAAGGTGAAGACACTAACATGAACAGGCAATACCTACAACTACTAAACTACTCAATCAAGCATCACTACAACTCTCAAGCATCACACACAGCTACTGCACACACAAAGCAACACAATTTGATTTCAATTTAATTGAATTGACTATTATTTAATTAGGCCTTAAATAAGGCAGAAATTAGTGGTGCATGTTTAATTGCATAACTTGGGTTCTGTTGGTCACAAAAATACAAACTAAATTCCTACAGAAAGCTACTGAAGTGTAGAAGACCACACAATTGGGTTTGATTCACTTAGAGTTATTAAACTCCCTACATAATTGTTTTAGTCCAGAAAGGTTTTCTGACATTCAATCAAATGCTAACTAATTAATAAGGGTTAATTAATTCCACCAAAATTAGGGGAGCTAAGTAATGACAGTACCAATCTAACAAAATTGGATTGGTATCCTTTGGACTAATTGAGGATCAGAAACCAACAAGTTTAGAATTTAAACCTTCTATGGTATTTTAAATATTGTATTTCTAATGTTAATTTAAATGAGATGAAACCACTTCAGTGAGTTAAAGAATTTCATAAGCTTTACAGAACCTTTGAGTTGGATTTATTTGGACACATGAATCTCGAGATATGGAATTATCTAGTGTTAAAGATACTTTTTATAAGTTTTATTCTAGCTAACATTTTAAAATGTAATCACACAAAACTAATTTAACAACAAGATAGACAAGCAAAACACTCACTAACAGTACTAACATAATTTAACATGTCAAAGATCAGTAACACCCAAGTGGCAATACCAAAACAATCAACAATAAACACAACCCACAATTTCATAATTTAAAACATTAAATCTAATTCTTGTTTATTAGTGGCAGAACATCATTTTTACTAAAAATTACACCTAGAGAGTTCTGTCAATCAAACAACCATGCAAACTTGGGTTTGTGTTCTCTGTTGCTATTAGAAACTACTCCAAGTGAGTTTGATCCAAAAAGTTATTTACATAATTTAATAAAAATGCACAAAGTGCTTGCTGGCCTAAACTAGAAGTGCATGCAACTTTTGTTCTAAACATTCAAAACATATGAGACCAATTTCTACTGAAAGGTACTGTGAAGAGCTTTCTAAAACCATTGGATTGACACATCTTAGATCAACACAAATTAAGTTATGGACAAAACACTGATTTTGACCAATCATAGCACAGCATTTTTCAAAGACACACAAATCAATATTTTTCAGATCTGTAAGTTGCACACGTCTCTAAACTTATAACATTACTATTGTGATTTTTGGTTTGGCCAGATTCAAACTAAAACTATTTCAAATGGATTTAAACTAAAGGTCCAGAAATATATCTACCAGGAAATAAATAAACAACCTAAAAAAAAGTTAGCGGGCTGGATCTGCTGGATCAGGGCTGTGCAGCGCAGGGAGTGGCCCATCTCGCGGCCCACGAGCGCGAGCGAAGGGGTACGGGCCAGCCTCTTCTTCCTCGACACGAACAGAGGGACGACGGCGAGCTGGAGCTCCGGCGAGGACGGCGTCGGCGACCTGGGGCTTCCTGGGAGAGGATAAGAGATACATGAAAGCGAGCGGAGCAAAAGAAACTCGGAGATGCAAAAATGGCAGGGAGAGGTGGACTGTGGCGATCTCGAGTTTGCTCGACATCCCGTGGCCGGAGAAGGAGAAAGGTGAGGACGGTCTGCTCGATTGGCAGCTTCCGGGCTCGATTCCTCGGACGAGCATGGAGAGGACGACGCGTAGAGTCCGATGGTGGTCTTCGATTTGTGTGGGACGGCTTGCATCGACGGCGAGGCGTGACGGCCAGCTTCGGCCGTGGTTCAATGCGGAGGAAGAAAAGAGAGCGAGAGGGAGTGGGGGAAATGAGGATGGGGAGCAGAGAAGCGGCTTGGCGTGCTTCTTATCTTCTCCTCCAGGGCGAGGCGTAGAGGAGCGGGGTTCTTGCGGCGTTGACATGGCACGGGGACACGGCGACGACGGCGTGAGCAACACGGCGCCCGTGCCGTGCTGCATCGCTGCAACAGGGGTGATGGGGGGGGCAAGGGAGAGCAGAGGTGAGTGGCGTGGAGGCTTCAGCTTCTCCTCCGCAGCGGCAAGGAGGGAGGGGGCCACGGTGGACGGCGACCACGGCACGCCGGCGTGAGGAGCACGGCGCCAGTGCCGTGCAGCGTGGCTGCTGCAGGAAGTCAAAGCAGAATTTGCAAAACGCCCCTTGACAAATAGATTTCCCTCACAGATAGGTCCTTCTTCCTATTTCTTTTTAATTCCTTTTCAAAACCAGTAGGGTTTCTGGGATTTAATTGAGGCCTTTATACATTTTTAAAAATTCTGAAAATATTTGGGTAGCCTCCCATATACATGTAGAGGCTCCACAAAAATTGGTTTTTGAAAATAAAATGTTTTTCTCCATTTTTGTTCATAGGGTTCTAAATAAATCATTTTTGGAAATTAATAATTTGATACTCCTTTAATATTTAAAACCAGAGATAAAATAGTTTGTAGAACCTTTGGAGCTTTCTTGAAAAATAAGATACTTCAAATAAGTTTTGTGTTCATAGAGAAAACATTTGTTTGAGGAAATAGAGAAATTGGGAGGGAAAATTAATGACCTTCATTTCCTTTTTTTTTTTTTTGTAAATGAAAAGAGGGGTTTGTTTTAAATCGAAAAGTAGGTTTACTTGAGAGGGAGTGATATGAAGTGGGGATGATTATTAGTTCACCTCACTCCTGGAATTTTGATAAAGAAAATATAATTGTTTTCAGAGAATAGAGGAATAGATAGAGAGGAAATTTTTAATAGGATCATTTCTTGTAACCAAGATTTGATTTGAGGGTTACCTGAGGAATCATCCTCACAAGCAAACAACCAAACCAAGATCAGCATCACAACAACATTAACAACACACAATATCAACCACACAACTCAATTCATACAAATTAATCATGCCACACTTTTCATGATCAACAATACTACCTTAAAAATGATCATACTTAATTATGACAAGATGAAGTTTAGGAAATGGCTCAACTCATAATTGAATAGTTTTTCAAAAGATTTGAGAATGGAAATATGTGGGGTAATATATTTCCCACTAGAATTTCTTTTAAACAGAGTTGAAACCTTGGGGTTCATAAAGATTGGAATTTTGAAAAGTCAAGGTTGAGGAAAGGATAGGAGATCACAGAGAGTTCTCCATATTTTATAAACATGAAAGTGTTGAAAATACTTTTACTGTCTCAAAATAAAGGGCATTTTATTTGTTGCTAGAACCAAGTCATTTTTGAAATAAACTTTTGGCAATCATAAGAATGGGAAAGGCATATGGAATATTTTCTTGTCATAACATGGTCACCAGTGTTGAAAATATATTTTTACTTAGGTTGAGTTCTTAGGTTGACATTTACTAGTCAAACAATCACAAGCATTCAAGTCACACAAGGTCAAACAGAACAATTTTAAAAGGAAACACAATCATTTGTGAAATAATTCAAAAAGTTTTTGTTGGTTCTGAATTTTGGGTCTTATTTACTCTTATTATAGATTTGGGATGTTACAACATGACTATGAGTTAATCACGTGGGACATCGGAATAGGGAATAGGAGCAAAGAAGTAAATTCCGGCAGATCAAAGTGTTGACTATCGAACACCGACAAAGCCTCTCCCCGAGATGTGTAAAGTATTGACGGGCACAAATCCGTTGTAGGGCGTCACGCCGAAGGTGGCCCGATCTTCACGATGTATGATCTAAGATGAGGAAGATAACTATCTGCAAGTAGCTAGGATAACTAGCTTTAACCTGCCTGTGTTGGACGCGATACATGTACGTTGGGATGGCGGACCAAAGTATAAGAGAACTCCAGTCAGTTGTCTGAACAATTGTAGAATCACAAACCGGGACTAACCCAAAGAAAACGGACGGAACCATAGAGCACAAATTAGGGGAAACTAGAGCCTCCTTCTCACGAATGCGCATGAACTCACAAGATCAAAGGAATTAAGGATCTCTCAAATGTCTAACAGTTTTGCTACATAATTATGTAGCTGAACGGTTTAAAAAAATGCGCCTAAAAAAGATGGGGGTATGGGGTTTTATAGGAGGGACGATCCTCCTTAGCTAGGTGTGAAAAGGATTCAAAATTGTTCGGAATTCGCATGGCTTTCGTGGGAGAAAAGCAGCCAACTTGGAAAGTTATTGGATAACTCCTCGGATATTGGTCACTGATTTAACAAGTTTAGAATTGGACTGAGATTTTTGAGTGTCTGGTACAATACACCCCAAATGTTAAATAACGAACAAGATCATCATGCTTATTGTTACATAGGTAGAAAATGGTTTGCAACACAACCATATGGCCCCGTAATGTAGCAAAAGCGTTAACTTGTTTGGTGGTGTGATATAACCCGGTTCTTGCAATATGTGATGTACGAGATGCATGTGATTGTAATATTTTTTGTCATGACGTATATGTCGTGAGTACGACAATCAAATAGAGCCAATATAATTTTCTTAACTTTATTGTATAACCTATGTGTCAAATAAATTAGTCCATGTTGCATTTACTTTTAGTAGCAACAGTTGCGATGGACATGGCAGTTAAAGTCAAGGGATGATGGACCTCGATAAAACTACAGTCGCTAAATCTGTCCTCGTAGAAGTATTTGTGGTTCTTACCATAGAGTATATAATTGTTAGTTTGTGGTTCTTACCTTACAGCATATAATGACATGAGTAAAAAAAATAAAGATTTTTCTTGTTCTAGTTACATTTAACCGGAGAAAACAAGAACTTTGCGTCGAGACAACTTCTTACTTTACTGGATCCTTTTCCATGTGGGCAGTGATGATGGACAGCAAAGGTTCAAGTGGAACAAGTTGCATGATTTCAACAAATGGCGAGGGGGTGCCCTTTGATTATCTCGCTAGCGAGTAAAACTATAATAGTAAATCCCACAAGTCTTATTTTTATATTTCTGTGATCCTCTCCTACATTCAATTATGATCCTGACAGCTCTAAAGACTACGTCTTCTCGATTGTTTACTTCCATTTGAGCCATTTGGTTTAGCTGTACATTTTACAAAAAATATCCAGATAGGAACTGAATGCAATGTTCCAACGATATGGCCCTTCTGGCCATAGGTGCTTTTAGTAGCACAAGTTGACGCAAGCATCACTTCTCAAACATGAACACCATCTCAAAGTTTAATAACTGATCGTCTAATTAAGTTGAAAAGGCACTTAATCATGGCATTTGCATGTGGTGTTGTTAGGGTAATTGATCCAAGTTGTCTAGTGGAGTAATTTGTTGATGTTGGCAATCCTGTGGTGTACTACACATGCTAAGAAGGCCAAGAAAAAATGCTGTTGTCTACAGATATGGCGGGTTTTAGCTTGTATTGATGATCAACTTGGCCATGTTAGTCTATAAATGTAGTCAACTGCATGCCTGAGTAGCGATTGGGCCATGTGGTTTTGGTTTATAAGCAATATGTAACTACAAGAAGCCACTAAATCGAGGCAAATATTTGCATCGCAATCTTATATGCAGTCAAGTTGCTCCTGGCAGCAATGTTAGGCAAGCCGAAAGGTGCCACCAAAGCTTATACTTCCAGTATGCCTTATGTTAAATAGCGAGAAAAAATTAAGAGCACGGTGATGCAATTCCTAATTACCACATGATTTAGTTTCAACACGATCGGTCTGGACATTAAGATGACCCAAATTATAGGAATCCAAATCAGAATGACACCTGAATGAAAAGAACACAGTTCCTGATAGGATAATATGACATGCACCAAAATGTAAACATGCAGATGAATGCCTAGATTTAGTGGCTTCTTGTAATTATATATTTGCTTATAAACCAAAACCACATGGCCTAACATCAATTTTGTTGCCTCACCTGACATGGCACCTGTATCAGATTTGCTGGCTTTTGCATGTGGATCAAACCGTATTGCATTCCAAGTTGAGCAACAATGTGATACTTAATCTAATAGCTTAATGCCTTAACCTCGTTAGTGGGGCCTGAGACAAAGCAGCAGGTCAGTTGTCCACCTCCTTTGGCCTCCTCAGGTTTGGACTTTCCAGCCAGTTGGTCCGGAACAGTTGTCTTCTGTTTGCGCTTTGATTTGAAGCCTCTTTCTTGGGATTTGCTTGTGTAATCTAAAAGCTTGCAATTTCAGTATAAAGAATACAGCGCCAATATCCCATGGATCTCCTAAACAATTTGGAAGAAGGATACGGTATTGGTATGCACACTAGTGGAGTTCATAGAATTGTACTTACCTCCAACTCAACAACTACGTACACACATCCTTCCAGAAATGTCGCCGTCACTTCAACCTCTTTGCACATACATTATCACAAGGTCTATATATCAACAAACGAACACATCCTTCCAGAAACGCACACACGTACGGGTTCAGTACAACTACCAATCCATGCATGTAAGAACTGCTTGACTTGGTTCCAACTTGCAAACTGCCGTACTTTCGAGTGAAACAGACTTCGTCAGGCGACCATGCAAGCAGACTTTCTATCCAAGCGTCACTGTCATCGAACCTACTGAATCTTCGGACAGGTCTTGTTGAGGTATGCGATAGAGTTCTTTAAAAACCAGTTTCAGATCGCAAATCACTTGAGTGGATTAAAGATAGCAGGATATCTTCAGAGATCGGAGCTGTGATGTCAACACAAAAGTAGGCCATGAACTGGAGGAAAAGGCGTTGAAAAATAAATGAAACGCGTAGGGTGTGTGCGGAGCCAAACGTGCAAGTCCCTTGACTTTATCTGCGAATGCATGGAGCACGTGAACGCCTTCTTCCGAACAGAAGCAGCCGGAAGTTCACACCGCTATTTATACATGCCTGTCTGTAAGGAAGACAGGAAGTCAAGAAAAGGAGGAGCAGAGAAGAGAACAGAAGAAAACAATCGAGAGAGTCCGCGAGATATTCAGCGCAGGTATGTCTTCACCAGAAGTTCTACTTATCTAGCTTGGTATTCCCCTGTGCTTATCATTCTCTTGATCTTCTTGTGTGTACAGTGATGGAGCAACCAAACACATGGCTCACGCCGACGGTAAGCACATTCAGTCGTAACTCCTAAATCCTGATTCCTTGTGATCTCTGAAAGTCTAATTAGATTCTTCGAGTTGAGAGTATAATTCTTGCCATGGCCATGTCAGGAACAAGAGGAGCTAGCTTACATGTACCAGCAAGAAGGTGGCTACGCACCCAGCATGGAACAGCAGTTCGCAGAGCCACCGCTCCCCGACCATCAAGAGCAGTACTACACGCCACCAATTGCAACCCCGTCGTTCCATCCATCACGCACCTCCAATTTTCCGACCTTTGGAGGTTCTTCATCATTGCCCAACCTGCCGTTCCGATCGACGACAGTGAAGAACGAGCAGGGGCAACCGTCGCCGCCGCCACCGCCACCGTCGTCGAACTTCCTCTCCTTCGGCGCCGGCCATGCTAGCACGCTGAACTTCTCCGGAGGAGCCTGGCAGCAGGACGCCATCGAAGGGACGATGCAGCTGCAGGCGCCGGAGAGGCGAACCAGGGCGCCCGGGAACGCGCAGGAGCACGTCATCGCCGAGCGCAAGCGGCGGGAGAAGCTGCAGCAGCAGTTTGTGTGCTTGGCCACCATCGTCCCCGGGCTCAAGAAGGTGCGCAACATTGACACAACATGGCTACACTTATGTGATCAGGGACCAAGTAGTACCGACTAGACATCTCCCGGGTTTTTTCAGACAGACAAGATCTCTCTGCTGGGGAGCACCATCGACTACGTGAAGCAGCTGGAGGAGAAGGTGAAGGCCCTGGAGGAGCAGGGCGCGGGGCGGTCGTCCGATTCCACCTTCTTTGAGAGCAAGTGCCGCATATCCTCCAACGACAACGACGCGGCAGGCCCCAGCGGGAGTGGCTCCGGGGACGGCGACGGCGAGTACTCGAGCCCGGCCGTCGAGGCCAGCATTCGTGGGAACACGGCGCTCCTGAAAATCTGCTGCAGGGAGAGGAGAGGGGTGCTGGTGATGGTCCTCTCCGAGCTCGAGAACCAGGGCCTATCAATCATAAACACCAACGTCGTGCCGTTCACCGACTCCTGTCTCAACATCACCATCACGGCAAAGGCAAGGCCTCTCTATCCTCGTCATAATACATTTGCAAATTACTGTGGTCGGAAACTCAGAATTTGCAAGATAATAAACTCTTACGGTTACCTCGGTAATTAACGTACTGGAAGATTGACATGTTTCAGTTTTGTGCAGATCGAAGAGGGCTTTTCGTCTGCGGTTGAGCTCGTGAATAACCTGACCATGGCTCTCAGAAGTTTCAACTGAAAGTAGAATGGTAGCGGCCCATGGTAGTACAAAGTACAAACTGAAAGTGGAATCGAAGCTGTACTACCATGAACAAGACTTCCGGCTTTCTAGCAATAACTGTATTAACCTTTTGAATTTGGCCACACGTATCCATTTCTGTTAGTGCTGTGTGCAGTCTGTAATACCAATTCATGTGACTAACCAGGTTTCCTCCTCTGATTCCGTGTTCATTATCCATATTCATATCGATAAGAATGTTCCACATGGGAGATCCGTATAGCATGAATGCGATGAAATTTTTCGTCTCGTCAGTGCGTGAACTAGAACTACTGTCGAAGCACTGGCCTCGTTCAAGATTCTTCCTAAATCCAACAACTGGACTTATTTTCCCTTTCTGAGAAAAAATTCCACCTGGACGCATGATTTTTCTTTTCTTTTTGAGAACTTGGACGCCAGCAAGAGCTTCAGTAGCCTCCGGGCTAGACCAGCCCAAACCGCTAGCCTGGTAGCTGCGCTGCCGGCCAGAAACCGTGCAGCCCAGCAAAAGGCCAAATCACGCGCTGCCGGCCCACTATGGTTTCTTTCATTTCTCAATTTTATTTCTTTTTAAATCCGAACCTTTATAAATCTGAACATTATCAAAATCTGAACTTATTTCACATTTGAAATATTTATCAAAATTTGAACATTTCAAAAATATTTTTTTCAAAATCTGAAACATTTTTCAAATCCGAAACATTTTTTTAAAAATGAGCCATTTTTCAAATCTGAACAATTTCAAAAATTAACATATTTCAAAATCTAAACCATTTTAAAAAATTAATATTTTTTATCTGAAAATAATTGAAAATCAAAGAAACAAAAAAATAAGATTAAAAAGATGAAGAAGAATAGATTAGAAAAAAAGAAACCCATCACTTGGAACAAAGTGATTAAAAAGATGAAGAAGAATAGATTAAAAAGATGACTCCCGCGGGCGAGTCCGTGTTTGGACTCGCTTAGAGCATGTCTAGTAGTACCCTTAAACTCTCAAACCCTTATAGCAGTTTTAAGGATTGAGAATAGACTTTTTTTGTGCACTTTTACGGGTTGAAAAACAGGGGCAAAGACTAGAACCCTCAAACTCAACCCTTATAACGGAATATTCCGTTATAAGGGTTGGATTTGAGGGTTCTAGTCTTTGCCTCAACCCCAACCTTTAAAACTGTCATATGACATATCACAACTTTCATCACATATCATCATTTCACATATCACAAATATCATCACATTTCACATAAAACAATAATCATTCTAGTTATTATTACAACACCGAATAGTACATTGAAGCACATAAAACAATAATCCTTCAAGTTATTACAACAATGTTGGAGCATACAACAATAATGTTGGAGCATACAACAAAGATCATGCGCCACGGCGCTGCCCATCCAACTGCCACTGGTGCTCTACTAGATCATCACGTAGCCGACCATGAGTGGCTGCATCTTCTATGTCACGATGTGCTTGAAGAAAAGCTTCTACGCGAGAAGGGTTTCTTTCCGGTTGCACACGTGTGCCAACATTGTCATAGAAACAAGGCAAGTTTAACCCCCCTCTCATCCTCTAGGATCATGTTGTGTAGAATGACACAACACTTCATGATGTCCACCAAGGTTTTCTTGTCCCAAAACCGAGCCGGACCCCGAACTATGGCAAACCTTGCTTGCAAGACACCGAAAGCTCTCTCAATATCCTTTCGGGCTGCCTCTTGTGCCCTTGTGAAATGAGCCTCTTTTTTGGTTAAGGGCACCCCATTTTTCTCCTTGATGGACTTCACAAGAGTTGCCCATTCGGGATAAATGCCATCGGTGAGATAGTACCCCATTGAGTACTCATTGTCCATGACTTTGTAGTTGCAAGTTGGAGCATCCCCTTTTATTAATCTTTTGAACAAAGGAGATCTATTGAGCACATTGATATCATTGAGTGTTCCGGGCAACCCAAAATACGCATGCCAAATCCATGTGTCCTCCGATGCCACGGCCTCAACCACAATTGTAGCATCACGGCTTTTGCCGCAATACATGTCGTGCCATGCCTTTGGGCAATTTTTCCATGTCCAATGCATGCAATCTAGACTACCTAGCATCCCCGGCCATCCCCTTTTTTCATTGATTTCCATCAATCTCTTTGTATCTTCCTCGTTTGGTGCTCGAAGGTACTTCTCACCATACAACCGGATAACCAACTTAGCAAATCTACGGACGGATTCTGTGGTTGTATCTTGCCCAATGCGAAGATACTCGTCCGTGTCCGCGGGTACGCCATAGGCGAGTACCCGCATTGCCGCCGATATCTTTTGGTATGCACTAAACCCCATGATACCGGCGGCGGATCTACGACGCTTCAAATAGGGGGAGGCCGCCTCACATTCATTGACAATCTTCACAACCAGACTACGGCGCATTTGGTACCTTCTGCGGAAGAGGCGAGGAGGGTATGTAGGTACCTCGTGGAAGTAGTCTTCCATCAAATGCTCGTGTCCGAGAGCTCGGTTCCGGTAGATGGTGACTCAGCCCATCTTCGACCCTCTCCTCTGATCCATCAGCTTCGCTCGGTCTTCGAATGCTTGCACGTCGATGAGTAGGCTCATCATCTCGACGTCGTCGTCTTGCAACAACTCATCGATGTCGGAATCATCGGATGACGACCAATCCGACGAATCGGACAACGAGTCCATGACAACGTCGTCGTTGTTCATCTCCATCTGCAAAGGGCAGTCAGTAATTAGTGCTACAAAATGAAACAATAAAGGAAATGAAACAAAATGAAAAAAACAAGCACATATCTCGTTCGAATGAGGAGGAGCGGCCGATGCGGAGGAGGAGCGGCCGATGCGGAGGAGCGGCGTCGGCGGCCGGGAACGACGGCGCAGGGAGGCCGGGGCGCAGGTGCAGGGCGGGTTGCGGCGGCTTGGAACGGCGGGAGGGCGGCCGGGGAGCGGCCCGAGGAGAGAGGCGCCGGGGGCCCGGCTCCACGTCGATGTGGAGGAGGCGACGCGCAGGGGGCGGGAAAGCGGCGGCCGGGGAGGCGGGAGGGCGACCGGGGCGCGGCTCCGATGCGGAGGAGGCGGCCTTCAGGGCGGTGCGCAGCGGGGCGGGGAGGCGGAGGGGCGGCCGGGGATGGCGGGCGGGGACGCGGCGCGGCGGGAGGGCGCCGGGGATGGCGGCGGGCGGCCGGCGGCGGCCGGATCCGGGGAAGAGGCGAGGAGGGAGGAGCTGAAAAATCCCTCCCGCGCTACGGTGAGGTCGAGAACGGGTCGGGAGGGGTTGGGCTCTCCAACCCTCGTTTCTACAGGCCAGACGGAGGGTTGCAGGTCCAAACTGTAAATTTTTTTAGGGGTTTAGGGGTTTAGAGGTTCTAGTCTACGGGATTTTTTCGTCGAAAACTGTAAAAAAAGCGGTTATTTTTAGGGGTTTGAGGGCACTACTAGAGATGCTCTTAGAGCGCAATATAGTGCTCACGTCCTTCCCTTCTTGCTCGCATGCACTTGGCACAAAGTTGTATAAGTAACCCATCACTTTTACTCCATAAAATAATTTAGCTTTATCAATATGTTTCAAGCTGCAGCAAGCAATATATTAAACTTGATAATATACTATAGTAGTTAATTAGATAAATTAGTAAAGTACGTATAATATTTCTTGACTGGTACTGTAGCATTTTGTCCACTGCATGCACAATAGTGTTGGCATAGATTGGCTATATGATTGCTCGGTACTAGGATACTCTTTCTGTCTCAAAGCGTCCTCTAGGGTAGCCACCGTTGAGAGTCTTTTCAGGGAGACCGGGCCCTCCCGGTGCCCACGCCAACGGCGTTGCCGTCCGCTGGAGGCGAAGGAGAGGTACCGGAGATGTAAATAGTTGTAGATCTAGGAGTTGTAGTAGTATTTGGAAGTCTTGGCGAGATGCTAGAAGTTGGCGACCTGCCGGGAGGATGGTGCCGGATCTCCTCGGCCAGATCTGGCACCTGCTGCGTGGATTTCTTCCTCGATGTAGAGCTCCAAGGGATGGAGCCGCATGCGGCGGGGCGAGGAGCTGCCAGCAACTTCGTAAATAATGCTGGTTTGGACAGGTTGGTCACGGAGGCGGGCGAGGCATTGTCTTCTCTTTCAGTGCGCCATGGAGGGGCTTTGAGTTGTCGTGGCGTTGTGATGCTGCAGCAAGGTGAACATATCGGTGCCCAAGATCCGGCGACCGACTCTGAGGACCAACTGCTTGTCTCTTTTGAAGCCGGCGTTGTCTGATGCTTCTTCAACCTCCATGTGGAGGCCCTTCTACGAACTCGGGCAGCGTCTCCCTTCCCTGCGATGCCAAGTGGTTTCATCCCCGACATCGTCGTGGATGGCTGCAGCTTGAGCTCAAGTTTCTCCGATGAGTGCAGAGGACCCGATTGCATTCTCTTGCTCAGTTTTAGGGTCTTTTTCGTAAAAGTTAGGAACTATATGTTTTATTTCTTCTTTTTTCTGGAGTCCCTTATGTAAGTTGCACCTGCACTTATGTTATTTAATAGAGCATCCAGGCCCTTCGGAGCTGACGTGGGCCTACCCTTCAGGTGCCCCACCTTGAGGACGCCTAGTGCAGGTATAAGCTAAGGCCCATTGGCAAGCCTGCCAGCAAAACCACGACCAAGGCCCATGAAGGGGCCCGAGAGGATGAAGTACGCTCCAAGGCAAGCGAAACTTAAGTCGGTAGATATCTACCTTACCTGTAAACCTAATCGGATGCGAATCCCCGATACCTAGCCTCCTATATAAAGGCTGGGAGGGCCGCCGATCTGGGGACACGCAATATTCATACCTCCAAAACCCTAGCGAGATCGCATCTCGCCGGGACGCCATTGTAGCTCCTTTGTACACCTCATACATCAATAACCAGACAAGCAGGTAGTACGGTGTTACCCTCCGGGGGCCTGAATCTGGGTAAAATCTTACTTGTCAGCCGATGATACTACCAGCGCTACCAAATCTCTTCCCCTAATCTCAAACCTAGGTACCAAACCATGGGATTTGCCGTGGTACTCCCACTTCAGGAGCCTGTCCTTGTTCAAAAAAATAAAATATCATTGCTCGGTAAAGTTATACTAGACTAAGGCTGATTACATACGCAGAGACGCAAATGGGCGATAATGTCGATGAATTAATTGGCTATTCGGGTTATCCCATTGACAAGGGGTAGACTCATCAAGACCCATGGTTAAGGTCCCTAGGTTATAAATATGGGGGAGAGAACGTGGTAGAGCTGAAGTATCGTTGGCTGACAAGCAGGGCAAAGATTTTACCCAGGTTCAGGGCCCTCGTGTGGAGGTAACACCCCTACATCCTGCCTGTCTGTTATTGATTTGTGAATATGATGGTTACAAGAGTCCCGGCGAGATGTCGATCTCGCTAGGGTTTTGGTGGCTCTGAAGTACATGGTCTGGTTCGATGGCCCTCCCAGTCTTAAATAATAGGCTAGGTCTCGGGTGTTCGTAACCGACTCGATTTACAAGTAAGGAAACTCTAAACCGACTATTGCTTCGCCAAACTTGGAGCATACTTCATCTTCGTGGGCCTTCCTTCATGGGCTTCATGTAGGCTCTGATAGTTGGGCCTAGTCGATACGTCCACCAGGTACCCTCATGGTAGGGTACCCTATAGGCATACCCATTTCAGTAGCCCCCGAGTACTTGTCTGATTCGAAGAGTCGGGCATGGACTCATACATCATGCACGTTATATATTTTTTACATCTGTATTTAGAATTCTTATGAAATAGCACATGTTGGCTATGTCGAGTGTTTCATCGACTATGAGTTTTTGCTTATGATAGTCAAGGGATATTAGCTTAGCAGGCCCAGCACACACGACGGATCGGGGCCAGTTAACTACCATTTGTGGCAAAACCATACTAGCTTTCAATCAAACTCGAGTACCCGGACTCGAATCTGGAACAAACTGGACAGACTCGAAACAGCCGTTGAGGTCTTACGGAATCGAACTGCAGTATAATTTTGAATCAACCCAACGCGTCCGTCGGGGATAATTCATCATGAATGCTGACACGGAAAATTTAAGGATAACGCTGCTGGAGCGGTCCTTAGCCCATCTCGACTGATCGGTGGGTCTTACCTTTGCACTATGCATGCAGCATCCAAGGATCGTCGGATCAACTCGGGAATATTTTGAGTGTGATTTTGCTTATGAACTTAGTCGAATGTTTCTTCGACTGACACTTTTGCCATTATTCTATCGGGTGTGCGACAGCGCTCCCGATGGGAGTAGCCCCGAGATTGTGCTTTATTGCTTGCAATGGAGGATAATCTCAAAATCTTTTACCCTGCACATTTTAGTCAAAGAATTTTTTTGATACGCTCCTGATGGGAGTATGATACTGCAGTCGAAAGAATTTCGACTGGCATCTATGATCTTTGCTAAAGAACTAACCGAGACTTATGCGAGAGACCACCCGAAGATATCATCGAGTGATTTTTATGCAAGTTCTGAAGGATGAAACAACGTCAGCAATGACGCATTTTGTTTTGCGACTGCCATCTCTGACAAGCGGTGGCATGCTTGGTAATGTTTGATAAGACGTGACCCTACTTTGTGGGCCCGTTTTTGCAGCGCTGACCAGGGATGACGCCGCGTGGACTTGATTTGACCGTTATGGCGCGGTTTTCACGGGGCGTGATGATGGCTTCCTAGTTTCCCGTGCGTAGTGGGCGGAGTGGCCGGCGACGGTTGCCCTCCGCGGCTGCCACGTGTATGGCTAGATTTCGCGCGGAGCGTATGCCTTTGTTTTGACGGTTGCGATCGTTTTGCGATCTGTGGTAAATAGGGGATACAGCGCTGGCAGAATTTTTTACTTGCCATTTGCCTCTTTGCGCCGCCCCTCGTCTCATCTTCTTCCCCACACTTTGCCCCCATTGTTCTGCACCCAAGCTCTCTTCTCCACCCTCATCCATCGTTGCAATGGCGAAAGGTGGAGGCTCCAAGCGTGGTGCCGCCACTGCTGCCGCGACCGATGCGGCCAAGGGCAAAAAGACCGTGGCGGGTACATCTGCGTCCACCGCTGCCCTAAAGAAGAACAGCGGGGACTGGACGAAGTCCACCGTCAAGGACGCCCATCTGATCAAGCTCCGCGAGCAAGGGTATCTGCCACCCGCGGAGCAGCTCGCCGTCCGCGCGCCGTCGCCCAAGGAGGTACTCCCCGAACCACGCGCCAACGAGCGTGTTTGTTTTGCGGAGTTTGTGTCTAGGGGCTTCTCTCTTCCCCTCCACGACTTTGTTCGTGGCCTCCTTTTTGCCTACGGGGTGCAGATCCACGATCTCACCCCGAATGGTATTATGCATATTGCGTGTTTTATCACGCTATGCGAGTGCTTCCTTGGCGTCGCACCCAGCTGGGCGCTATGGAAGACAATATTCATGGTGCGACCCAACAGAGGAGGTGGTCGCACCTACCCCGTGGGCGGCTGCGGCATCCAGGTGCGCAGCGACACCCGCTATTTCCGCCTGAAGACCGTCGACTCCGCGCAAGGCTGGAGGAAAGGGTGGTTTTATGCAAGTGTCGAGCAAGACGGAGTCGCCACCTTCTCGACTGCGGCTTACGTCAGGACCAAGGCTTGGGATCACCAGCTCTCAGCCGAAGAAATGGAGGAAGCGCGCCCTTTGCTGACTCGAATCGACGGAATGCTGGACAAGGTTACAGGCCTTCACTTGATCGCCACCTTTGCAAAGAGGCGAGTGTGGCCCCTCCGCGCCCGAGCGCACCCCATGTGGGCGTATGAGGGCGCGAGTGACTCCACTCGGATGAGCCCAGAGGAACTGTCAAGGAACGAGCTTGTGACCACGTGCGGCACATCACCAGCCTGACGACAGCCGACCCTTGCAACATCGATTGTCCCGTCACGCCATACGGGGCGGAAAAACCCTTTGCTTGAGGTATGTCTGTAGTTTAATAGTTTGCCACTCGTAGTTTCTGCGATATGCGATTTTTGATTCTGACTCTGCAATTTGTGATGTGGGCTATGCAGGGTCATTTGACTGCTGCCTCCCTTCCTCCTCTGCCTGAAAATGGAGAGACTGAAGAAACTCAGGCACTGGTGGTGGACCCGAAAGGGGATCAGTCGCCCATCCCTTCTGCCACCAATTCACATGTGGAGGAGGTCGAGGAGGAAGCAGCAGAAGAGGTCCAATCTGAAGACAAGGCCACCTCTGACCAAGAAGTTGATACCGCGCCACCGAAGCGGCGTCGACTGGCCAAGAAGGCGCCTTCTGCTGTAAGTTCACCCGCGAGGGAGCAGGGCTTGGAGGATGACGAGGAATCAGGCCCACCACCTGTTTTCCAAGCCGCTCCTTTGCGTGCGTGCTCAACAAGCTCAACTCTTCCTCTTCAGTCGAGTGGTACCCCAGCCTTTGGGGACCAATTTTTGGCGACTCCGAAGATGAGGAAGATGAGGAGCACAGGTATGTGTTTTTTGAGTATGAGAATTTATGCTATCACATATTTGTGCTGACCGTCTTTTTGCTTTGTTGTGTTGCCCACAGCGCTGAAAACAATCAGCCTGGGACTCCTCCAGTCGAAAATGTTCCAACCCTGGAGCAGTCGAATTCTGCACCGACTGGAAACGAGGCTGCTCAGCCGATGGCCACTGATGCTATCATTGAGACAGCCAAGGCGGCAACTCCAGATATCGGGACATCAGTCGCGGCTCCTGAGCGTGGATGAACCACGTAATGAGCTTTTTGCTTGACCCGTTTAGTTGTAGGTCTGTGAAAGTTTGAATTTTGTTGAACTCGTTCGCTCGCAGCCCTTCTACCACACCTTGGCAGATTCCGCCAAGGCTTATGTCCAGGTGGAGCAGGAGAGGGATACCATGCGCGCCGAGCTAGAGCGGCTCAGTCGTGAGTTCTCCTATTTACTTTTGTTTTGCCGAATTTCTTTTTGCAATGCTTGATTTTGTCGAGTATTGAATGCACGTGATTTTGTTGGGCCAGGCGAGAAGAAGGAGCTGGAAGATGCACTCGCCGCACAGCGCGAAGAATCGAAGAAAGAACTGGCTGCCGCCACCAACTCAGCCGCTGCACGCGAGCGAGTATATGCTGACCAGCTCGTGGCACTCGCGCAGGTCATGGGAGGTGAGTAATCTTTTCTCCTTTGATATGATAATATAACTGTCGAGTGTCATGAAATGACTTTTGCCTTTTTTTTTGAATTGTGCAGAAGCTATTGGCGCACCGGCCTCTGCGGACGTGTCGAGTGGTGATCTTCCGCTGGACCAGGGTGTGGGCGGCCTAGGCGCCGTATGCACCCAGGCGAAGGACGCACTTGCCAAATTGACGAGCACACTTGGCGCTGTATACAAGGTGGTGTTCCCGACTGGCGTAGTGCCGTCGACGACGGACGACTTCACCGACGTGTTTGGCCCCGGGACGTCCACCATGGCGGGTTTCGCTCGCGCCTACACGGTACGCGGATCCGAGTCCACCATCAAGCTTCTGATGGGACATGGGATAGATTGCGACTACGAGGCAGCACTGTCTGCGTTCCCTCGGAAGCCAGATGGGAAGCCCATTTCTCTGAAGGGTGTGAGCGGAGCCGCCGCGCGACTGGCCGAGGTTTTTATGTCCACCATGGAGCGCCGGGCACTCGAGACTGCCAATCGTCTTCTTAGAAAATCGAATACTTAGGTTTAGGATAGCCGTACTGTAACATCCCAAATTTTGGAACCAAGAAAAACTTAGTTTTACCAGACCCCAAAATTCAGAACCAACAAAAACTTTTTGAAATGTTTTGCTGATGATTGTGTTTTCCTTCCCATTGCTATGTTTGAACTAGTGTGACTTGTTGTTTGAGTTGTTTGACTAGTAAATCTAAGACCCAACCAATATAAATATATATTAAACCTGGTGATCATGTTATGACAAGAACAAAATATTCCATACATCTTCTCTACTCTTATTTGGACCAACTTGTTCCCAAATGTTGCTTTGTGTAGCAACAACCAGAATACCTATTCTTTGAAAATAAAAGTATTTCCAAAATTATGTGTTTCCAAAAATATGGAGATCTATATACTATCTCCAACCTTGCTATTTCCCTTGTACTGGTAGCCCTTATCTTTAACTCATACTTTCATTTCTATGAAAACAATAAAGGTGGGAAGTATATGGCCCATATATTTAGCAACCCTTTTTGGAAAAATATCAAATTATGAAGTGAGCTTTTCCCACCTTATCTTGTCAGGATGATACTAGATCACCACCCCACCACTTGTCTGAGTAATAAAAACTTGGTTGAAAACTTATAATTGGTTGTCTAGTGTTGGTTGTTAATTCCTGCCAAATTGATTTCTTGTGTTGATTGTTTGCTAAATAAGGACCTGAAGAAAGAAAAGAAATCAAAATAAAAAGATCAACACATAAAATCATGAGTAACATCAACACATAAAACCATGTGTGACAAATGTCACAAAATTCTCCAAAAGAGAATTGGTATTATATTTCCAACCAAATTCAGTGGAGTGACATAAGGATCACCCCACTTTTCTATTACATCTCTTCCCTCTCCAAAAATATTTCTTAAAATCTGAGATTAAAATTCTATATCTTTCCTTATTGTTTTCAAATCACAAAATGTGATATGTTGCACATATCAGATAAATTCTACCACCATATCAAAAAAAAAAAATACATGTGTATACATGTGAATCAAATCAGGGAAATGAATTTCAAAAATTTGAATTAACTTTTAGTTGACGCATTTCATCGAACACGTTGCAAGCACTGCCCGTGTTCTTCCCCAAATCCTTGAAACCAAAATCAAATTGGGGATTGAGAGGTCTTTTCTTCGATTCCTCACTGCCACTCTCTCTCACTCACCTCACTGAGCCACCAGAGCAAGGAGAGAACGCGCAACTTGGGCCAGAGGCCCGTGGCCGTCGAAGAACACACGCCACCGCGCTGCACCACGCTGGCCGTCGGTTGCTTGTCGAAGGGGAGACGCCAAGCTGGCCCTGCTCTGCATCTCCCATCACCTCACCTCTCACCGCACTCGTCAGGACCGGAGGAGACCGATGCCTGACACCCAGCCTCGCCGTACCCCCTGCAGCCGTGCGCAGCCGCCGTGTCCAGGC
This sequence comes from Poa pratensis, assembly GCA_947311845.1. Lineage (NCBI taxonomy): Eukaryota > Viridiplantae > Streptophyta > Magnoliopsida > Poales > Poaceae > Poa > Poa pratensis. Next base: position 22,495,853 of record CAMZMU010000064.1, read on the forward strand.
CGTGCGTGGATGCCGAAGCCGATCTTCACCACCACGGCACCCCAGCTCGCACAACTCGCCACAGACCCTCTCCTGTCACCCCTCAACCTCCCGGACACGCCCACACCACCTCTGGTGCCCTGCAGCGACACCAGCGACCCATCGCACTCCGCTGCCACGCCGTGGACGTCGTCAGTCCCCGAGCGGGCACTCGAGCCACCCGTGAACCCCCACTCCCTCTAAGCCCTAACAGAGCTCCCCAACGTCGTAACCGCACCACACCGCCACCAATGCCGTGCTCTCCCACTCCCCAGACCCCTCACTGCACCTAGTCCACGATGAGCCGAGCTCGCCGATAAAAGGCCACCCCCGCACCCGTGCCTCCGCACCCCCTCTCTTCTCCACACATCGCCAGCACTTCCCCCTCACACCCCTCACACCCGTGCATCGCCAAGAGGGCGAGCACGCCACCACAGCCATCGTGCACAAGCACGGCTGTGCACTGCCGCACAGAAGAAGAGGTCGATCACGGCTGCGCCGTGCTGCTCTCCCCCTCTCTTTTCTCTGCACCGCAACAGCCTCACCATTACCACCGCACCCTCCCGCACTCACTCCCTCTTTGTTTCATGCCCAGAAGCGACGCAGGGGACTCGCCGGAGTTGGAGCACGGCCGAGGAAGCTGCGGAGCTCGCCGCCGACGAACCGGACCGCCCCAGCGAGCACCCGTCCTCCAGCGACCTTCCCGAACCTCCGCCGTTGATCCACGTCCTCGCCGCTTCCAACCGAGCCCCCTAGGTGAGCTCTTGAACCACCTCGTCGTCGCCGGAGCCACGGCGCCGGTCGTCGCCGTTGTCATCACTCCTTAGCCGTAGGATTAGAGATCGACGGTCACGTACCGCTTCGGTAAATGACACGCTGACGTGTGGACCCCACACGTCAGACTTTTAAACTTTTTCGACACGGGAACAGTTTTTCTGTTGAGTCACTGACGAGTGGACCCCACCCGTCAGGGATCTCAACATTATCCGGAAGAATATCTAATTGAATTTAAATCTCCCCTGCTTTTCAGTACTGGACACCACTTTGAAATTCAATATCTCGCGATTTACGAATCCAAATAAATCCAACTCAAATGTTCTCAAAAGCTTATAAATTCTTTAACTCACCAAAGTGGTCTCATCTCTTTTAGATAAATAATAAAAGTGTATTAATAAAAATGCTCCAGAAGGTTTAGAACACCAAACCATTTGTTTCTGGAGATATATTAGTCCAAATGACTTGAAACCAATTTTGTTAGATCACATTTTGCCAAGGTTAGTTACCCCTAAAAGGATTTAATTTATTGATCAATAAAACTTAAGCAGTAGCTAAAACTTTATTTAAGACCTTCTGAACTAAACATTTGTGTAGGGAGTTTGATAACTCTAAAAGACCTCAATCCAATTGGGTTGTCTTATACACATCAGTAGCTATCCATAGAATTTTAGTTTGAATTTTTGTGACCAACATAGATTAAATGGTGAATTATTTGGTGTACAACTAGTTGCTGCCTTAGTTTGAAAATAATTAGATAAAGATTAATTCAATTAAATTGAAACCACCTTGTGTTGCTTGATGTATGCAGTAGCTGTTTATAGCATTTGTGATTGTAATATTGTGATGATGCTTGAGCTAGAGTAGTGGTTGTTTGTTTTGATTGTTTAACGTTTAGACGATACCGTTGACGGATTTATCGAGGAAGGAGGTTTTGTTGAACCAGAAGATCAGGACCAGTACCACTTTGTCGAGCAAGGCAAGCTACTTCACTGAGCTTGCATCTATATACATCTATTTTGATTCACATGTTTTACATAAAAAGAGCATAAGTGATTTATGTGGTGTTTGCCACTAAAGCTATGATTTTGAAAACCCTTTTCCACAATACAAGTTCATTAGTGAGACACCCGATATAGAGGTGTTAGTAGTGTGCAGTAATTTCTAAATGTATTTGTTTTTTTACTCAAAAGCTTTCTATGAAACTCTCTTGGTGAGATCACGATCCACCCAAGTTTTGGTTAAAAGTATTTTGCTATGAAAATTGGAAATGATTTTGAAAGCCTTTTCAAAAGTATATAAAAAAACTATTTTGCCACCCTATGTAGAAGTATCAGTTTGTTTATATAAAACTATAGGATGGGAAAAACATTGATTATTCAAAACTCCTTTTTCAAATCCATGGATAAAATATGGTATACCGGGATGTCGGTATGGAAGTGGAGAAATGGAGTATGGTGATGTTTATGAAAAATGCACATTGTGTCTTTGTACTATGACTACCAGCCGATAACCTGTGCGACCACATTACCCACATATGGGAAAGGGCGTAGTCATATAATTTGCTCGTGTTAGTACTGGATGCCTCAATAACGAGGATAACCTCGTTCCATGAGGGGATGGTCTGAGGACCTACCCACTGACCCGGGTCCTCTAAAGAGAAGAACGCCTAAGGGCTGTTATGATATGAATTGGAGATAGAGGATTTGTAGGGCCATTAAAATTCGCCGGGCAGAACTACGAGTCCTCACACTTAGTTTCTGAGGATTTAAGTGTCGATGGAATGTTTCGTAGCGGTAGGGTCCTATACTACCATGAGCAAAGGACATGCTATGGCCAGGAACTCAACTTCGCATACCCCTGGTATGGCGGGACGTGGCTGACACGATGAGTGACCGGATGGGTGTGGGAAAAGCGTGCTACCTCTGCAGAGGGTAAAACTATTCGAATAGCCGAGTCCTCGGATATGGACAGTTGGGAGGCTGTCCTAAGACCATGTGCAAGTTTTACAAAGTTTTGAGTTTGAAAGGAAAATGAAGTGGAGATTGTTTTATGCAACAATACCGAAGGGGTAGTATGAGGTTGCTGGAAAATGGGTGACCCTGAAGGGGCTATGATCGGAAAAGGAAGAGTTTTGGAAAAATGGACAAGATGGTGATTTTCGAGGAAAAGGTTTTAAAAGAGATTTCTTACCTTTTTAACCAAAGGTATATTTTCGAGAAAAAGGTTTAAAAAGACTTCTTACCCTTTTTCAACAAACATGGTGAGAAAACTATTTTTCCAAAAGGGTTTGTTTCCAACCAAGATATTGAGAAACTACTTTTCAAAATATTTTGCCTTCAACAAGGATATAAGATCTACTCTTCTCTTTTTCAATAAAGATATAGAGATGTTTTTCTAAAACTAAAGGTTTTAAAGATTATCAAAACTAGTGCATACTCAAGTTGGGGTAGTTTGCGAGTACAATCAAATGTACTCATATTGGTTTCGTCCCTGGCTATTGTCTTAGCCAGATTTTAAAGAAGAGCAGGTTGAGGAAGAAGACGGAAATGACGTCAATGCGAACTAGGGCGCTTCCCAGTCAGTTGCTGCCTGTAGGGTTATGGCAAATGACTTGGGCTCCATGTTGATTGGTGATCTCCGCTGTAAGTACTTGATGAAGTTGATCACTTCAATCAAGTAAGTAAATAAATTCGGTATGTATGGATGTTCTTTGGTTACCAGTTTAATTGTGCTTCAGCGACGCACTGATCATGGGATCGCTGATATGTAGGCACAAGGGTATTTCGGACAGCTAGTCCGGGGTCCCCACAGACTTGGTATCAGAGCCATCCTGACTGTAACAGACCTTAGTTAGCATGGACGTTAGTTAGGAAAGCAAATATTTTGTTAAAAATATATTAATACCAAAAATATATCTTTATCTAGGGAAGTCCAAAAATGACTTCCACTCTTCTCATCTTCTCAAATAATTTCTGAGTCTTACCCTTCTATTTTAAAATTTACCAAGGATTTCTCTACTCCCTCTTACTTGTTCAAAAATACTTGACGATGAACCCAAAGGAGACCTAATTAGCTAGCACCTACAAGAAGAAGCATCCATCTTGAATATTCAACATTCAACATCAAGGTGATTGATCTGCAAATGCCAAGGTCATCGATATCAACAAAGCAAGAGACCTCCGAAGACCTCCGCTCAACATCAACAATTCTACTCAAGTGCGAATTCGACCCTCCCACTTCTTCCAGCAGAAGCCTAAGGAGACAAAATGAAGACTTCATCAACCATGTTTACCCACAACCCATAGGAAAAACATATGATAGGAACTTTAGTTATACTACTACCCGACTACCACGAGTATTAGGCGTCCATTGGTACTAAATGTACCTTGTGTGTTTATTGTTTGTTTGTGATGTTCCCCTGCAGCTCGTGGGTCTAGATGCACCCGTTATGAAAATGTTTTTAAATATAGTTTAAAGTCTCGATGGGTTTGACCCATCCCCGCCTAACCGGCATGGCCAGGCGTCGATCCACAGCAAGGTGCAGTAGGACTTGTCCCCACTACATGAGAGACGCTCGCCGGGTTCTTCCACAGAAAGGAGCCGACACAACCTAGCTTATATAAGACCCCGTTCCATCTGCCATCTATCCCACCCTCACTCACCGTCCTTAGCAACCCAACTCTCTTGAGGCAGGACTCCCCGTTCTTATCCTTTACCCAGAGTCAAAATAACCCAATGGCAAACCCCAGGGTCATTCTGGAAACCACTGCCGAGGAGCATGGTGGATTTCCGCTGATGCTTTGGAAGGCTGTCTGCCATATTATTGGTCGGCCTGCCCGCCCTCGATATGTGGTGTTCGAGAACTCACTCTCGCCTGTCGAGGGTGAATTTCAAGCAGAAGTGCACATTGGCTCGTGTCCGTTGGGCACAAGTCAACCTTACCTGATCCAAGGCAGGAGCATGCCTACTCTTAGTCAAGCCATCCAGGTAGCAGCCTGGAAAGCTCTTGTCCGTCTCCGGTACTCGGAACCGGCGATAGCAATGAGTCGAGCCTTCCACTTTCTCCCAGCCAGACCCCAGCCAGGTGTGGCGACTATCCAAACTCCCCTTACGGCGGAAGTCGACCCTGCCGTAATCACCCTGGTTACTTATGGGGCTGCAATGACAAAGTTCAGCCATTCCCTGATGGATGAACTCATGACCACAAGGCGTCACCTTGGTCGTGCTCGCCTGGAACTGTGTCAAGCCAGGAACCCACCTATCCTCCATACTGGGCAAACTCAGAGTACAGGACTCCCGTTCCCCGATGATTAGTTGGATTGTAGTCTTGATGCATCTGTGGCACAAGCACTAGCCCGAGTTCAGCAGCACCCCCAAGAGCAAGGTTTAATCCTCGAAGGTGTGCCTGTAGTTCCCCACCCCTTGGAAGACGGATATGTGGACACCACCCTTCGTCTCACCCACGCTCCACCGACAACCAGAGGCCGTCAAGCAGAGTAGAACCCATGCTTAGTTAGTCTGATCTGTAGGAGAGAGGCGGCAAGGTTGTTGCTTGTTTGTTGTTGGTGTTGTGTAACTTGCCGTAAGCTGTTTGGTTGGTGTCAAATCAGCCCATGATAAAACTTGGTGCTTGATTCTCTTGATAATTAGGTTGACTTGGAAACAAGTCATGGGGTGTGTTGATTGTTCATTGTTATTGTGATTGCCTGTTGGAGTGAATTAAAAATCTTGAACCCAAAAATGGGAAACAGCTACGCAATTTGACTTGTGACCTTTTCAACCCTAGAAATTACTATTTTCCTTCCCACAAAAAAATCAGAGAAGTGATAATATAATCACTCTCAGTTTATTCGTATTACTTTCCTCTCTCAAATATTTTCTTCAAAAACCTATATTTTAAATCCCATTTCTTTAGATTATCACCTAAGTCACCTGAGATTTAACCCCAAAATCAAATACCGTTATTTTCTATTGAGCAAAATATTTTGGGGATGTTGCACCAGTTAATCATTAAGTGGAAGTATTTGAGGAAACACTGTAACAATGGTGCCCCGCTCACTTGATGATAACTCGTGTGTAGGTTTGGAAAACTATCTACCCAGTGTTATTTTGGATCTCCCCAATTGGGATAAACCATGCGCCACCCGCAAGGTTATCTATCGAAACATTTTCTCAGTAGCAAGCTCTCCTATCTGGATACCCGTACCTCTGCACCTCTATGATTGCTGCAAGACCAGAGTTGTGGCAACCAAGAAAATTTCGAAAATGCAAATCTTGTCCCAGTTCATCAGCGAAGACAAGATCGATACAACCACGGAGTTCAGTATAGGAGCGGGAATTTCAGAAGAAAAAAATGAGGATACAAGTTCTACTCCTATGAAGAACACTGCCAGCACTCAGCCCGGATGCAACGGCACCCAGAGATTCCTACTCCCTCTTGAGCTCCAGGACACCACCGGAGGATGAGCCTGGTTCACCCGAAGCCGCGTCACGAGCCGCGCGACGGCGACAGATGGCTCGAGCAGCCTGCTCACCTCCAGCGGGAAGATCAGCCACCTCAGCCACCGGCGGCACAGCTTGCTTCCCCGCCGCAGCCTGGTTCTCCATCGCAACACCAGCCCCAGCGCCAGACCACAAATTGCACAAGGCCACGGCTAGGAGGACCACTGCCACGAACAGCATGCTATACACCATCGAAATCAAGAACACGAAGAGCACGAAGATGATGAAGCCTTCGATAAAGCCCGCATCCTCCATCATATCGACATAGGCTCTGAAGAAATCACTAATGAAGCCCATGGTGACGATGCGATAGGAGAAATGTTTTTGAAGGTTACTAGTTTATAACCAGAGCTCGGATGCCGCTCCTCGACACCGCTTTGCGCGGGAAAGGGGGAGGAATCCCGAGCAGTACTCGCCCTAATGGCGCGAAACCATCTAGGCATCGTGTCCCAAAGCCGTGTCTGCCGCTACATCGACGGACCACACGCGCAGCAGTGTCACAGAGGAGTGCTCTGCGCACTGAGAGTGGGGTGTGTGCGGAGAAAGCACAGCGAGGAAGAAGTAGAGAGAAAAGAAGAAGAGGCTGACAGGTGGACCCTGGTCCCACATGCCATTGAGTAAGCAGACAATCCCCGTGTCCTTCTATTCTTTTCCCATCCCACTGTGTCTATAAGCCAATTATTGGTGGCACGAATATCTTGTATAAAAGAAACCCTGCATCTTCCGAAACCTGTGCCCTCGTACTCCCCTGTACCCCCAGGCAAATCTCGAGGACGAGATTAATTTTTAAGGGGGGAAGGATCTGTAACATCCCAAATTTTGGAACCAAGAAAAACTTAGTTTTACCAGACCCCAAAATTCAGAACCAACAAAAACTTTTTGAAATGTTTTGCTGATGATTGTGTTTTCCTTCCCATTGCTATGTTTGAACTAGTGTGACTTGTTGTTTGAGTTGTTTGACTAGTAAATCTAAGACCCAACCAATATAAATATATATTAAACCTGGTGATCATGTTATGACAAGAACAAAATATTCCATACATCTTCTCTACTCTTATTTGGACCAACTTGTTCCCAAATGTTGCTTTGTGTAGCAACAACCAGAATACCTATTCTTTGAAAATAAAGTATTTCCAAAATTATGTGTTTCCAAAAATATGGAGATCTATATACTATCTCCAACCTTGCTATTTCCCTTGTACTGGTAGCCCTTATCTTTAACTCATACTTTCATTTCTTTGAAAACAATAAAGGTGGGAAGTATATGGCCCATATATTTAGCAACCCTTTTTGGAAAAATATCAAATTATGAAGTGAGCTTTTCCCACCTTATTCTTGTCAGGATGATACTGGATCACCACCCCACCACTTGTCTGAGTAATAAAAACTTGGTTGAAAACTTATAATTGGTTGTCTAGTGTTGGTTGTTAATTCCTGCCAAATTGATTTCTTGTGTTGATTGTTTGCTAAATAAGGACCTGAAGAAAGAAAAGAAATCAAAATAAAAAGATCAACACATAAAATCATGAGTAACATCAACACATAAAACCATGTGTGACAAATGTCACAAAATTCTCCAAAAGAGAATTGGTATTATATTTCCAACCAAATTCAGTGGAGTGACGTAAGGATCACCCCACTTTTCTATTACATCTCTTCCCTCTCCAAAAATATTTCTTAAAATCTGAGATTAAAATTCTATATCTTTCCTTATTGTTTTCAAATCACAAAATGTGATATGTTGCACATATCAGATAAATTCTACCACCATATCAAAAAAAAAAAAATACATGTGTATACATGTGAATCAAATCAGGGAAATGAATTTCAAAAATTGGAATTAACTTTTAGTTGACGCATTTCATCGAACACGTTGCAAGCACTGCCCGTGTTCTTCCCCAAATCCTTGAAACCAAAATCAAATTGGGGGATTGAGAGGTCTTTTCTTCGATTCCTCACTGCCACTCTCTCTCACTCACCTCACTGAGCCACCAGAGCAAGGAGAGAACGCGCAATTTGGGCCAGAGGCCCGTGGCCGTCGAAGAACACACGCCACCGCGCTGCACCACGCTGGCCGTCGGTTGCTTGTCGAAGGGGAGACGCCAAGCTGGCCCTGCTCTGCATCTCCCATCACCTCACCTCTCATCGCACTCGTCAGGACCGGAGGAGACCGATGCCTGACGCCCAGCCTCGCCGTACCCCCTGCAGCCGTGCGCAGCCGCCGTGTCCAGGCCGTGCGTGGACGCCGAAGCCGATCTTCACCACCATGGTACCCCAGCTCGCACAACTCGCCACAGACCCTCTCCTGTCACCCCTCAACCTCCCGGACACGCCCACACCACCTCTGGTGCCCTGCAGCGACGCCAGCGACCCGTCGCACTCCGCTGCCACGTCGTGGACGTCGTCAGTCCCCGAGCGGGCACTCGAGCCACCCGTGAACCCCCACTCCCTCTAAGCCCTAACAGAGCTCCCCAATGTCGTAACCGCACCACACCACCACCAATGCCGTGCTCTCCCACTCCCCAGACCCCTCACTGCACCCAGTCCACGACGAGCCCGAGCTCGCCGATAAAAGGCCACCCCCGCACCCGTGCCTCCGCACCCCCTCTCTTCTCCACACATCGCCAGCACTTCCCCCTCACACCCCTCACACCCGTGCATCGCCAGGAGGGCGAGCACGCCACCACAGCCATCGTGCACAAGCTCGGCTGTGCACTGCCGTACCGAAGAAGAGGTCGATCACGGCCGCACCGTGCTGCTCTCCCCCTCTCTTTTCTCTGCACCGCAACAGCCTCACCATTACCACCGCACCCTCCCGCACTCACTCCCTCATTGTTTCATGCCCAGAAGCAACGCAGGGGACTCGCCGGAGTTGGAGCACGGCCGAGGAAGCTGCGGAGCTCGCCGCCGACAAACCGGACCGCCCCAGCGAGCACCCGTCCTCCAGCGACCTTCCCCGAACCTCCGCCGTTGATCCGCGTCCTCGCCGCTTCCAACCGAGCCCCCTAGGTGAGCCCTTGAACCACCTCGTCGTCGCCGGAGCCACGGCGCCGGTCGTCGCCGTTGTCATCACTCCTTAGCCGTAGGATTAGAGATCGACGGTCACGTACCGCTTCGGTAGATGACACGCTGACGTGTGGACCCCACACGTCAGACTTTTAAACTTTTCCGACGCGGGAACAGTTTTCTGTTGAGTCACTGACGAGTGGACCCCACCCGTCAGGGATCTCAACATTATCCGGAAGAATATCTAATTGAATTTAAATCTCCTCTGCTTTTCAGTACTGGACACCACTTTGAAATTCAATATCTCGCGATTTAGGAATCCAACTAAAATGTTCTGAAAAGCTTATAAAATTCTTTAACTCACCAAAGTGGTCTCATCGCTTTTAGATAAATAATAAAAGTGTATTAATAAAAATGCTCTTGAAGGTTTAGAACACCAAACCATTTGTTTTCTGGAGATATATCAGTCCAAATGACTTGAAACCAATTTTGTTAGATCACATTCTTCCAAGGTGAGTTACCCCTAAAAGGATTTAATTTATTGATTAATAAAACTTAAGCAGTAGCTAAAACTTGATTTAAGACCTTCTGAACTAAAACATTTGTGTAGGGAGTTTGATAACTCTAAAAGACCTCAATCCAATTGGGTTGTCTTATACACATCAGTAGCTATCCATAGAATTTTAGTTTGATTTTTGTGACCAACATAGATTAAATGGTGAATTATTTGGTGTACAACTAGTTGCTGCCTTAGTTTGAAAATAATTAGATAAAGATTAATTCAATTAAATTGAAACCACCTTGTGTTGCTTGATGTATGCAGTAGCTGTTTATAGCATTTGTGATTGTAATATTGTGATGATGCTTGAGCTAGAGTAGTGATTGTTTGTTTTGATTGTTTAACATTTAGACGATACCGTTGACGGATTTATCGAGGAAGGAGGTTTTGTTGAACCAGAAGATCAGGACCAGTACCACTTTGTCGAGCAAGGCAAGCTACTTCACTGAGCTTGCATCTATATACATCTATTTTGATTCACATGTTTTACATAAAAAGAGCATAAGTGATTTATGTGGTGTTTGCCACTAAAGCTATGATTTTGAAAACCCTTTTCCACAATACAAGTTCATTAGTGAGACACCCGATATAGAGGTGTTAGTAGTGTGCAGTAATTTCTAAATGTATTTGTTTTTTTACTCAAAAGCTTTCTATGAAACTCTCTTGGTGAGATCACGATCCACCCAAGTTTTGGTTAAAAGTATTTTGCTATGAAAATTGGAAATGATTTTGAAAGCCTTTTCAAAAGTATATGAAAAACTATTTTGCCACCCTATGTAGAAGTATCAGTTTGTTTATATAAAACTATAGGATGGGAAAAACATTGATTATTCAAAACTCCTTTTTCAAATCCGTGGATAAAATATGGTATACCGGGATGTCGGTATGGAAGTGGAGAAATGGAGTATGGTGATGTTTATGAAAATGCACAGTGTGTCTTTGTACTATGACTACCAGCCGATAACCTGTGCGACCACATTACCCACATATGGGAAAGGGCGTAGTCATATAATTTGCTCGTGTTAGTGCTGGATGCCTCAATAACGAGGATAACCTCGTTCCATGAGGGGATGGTCTGAGGACCTACCCCCTGACCCGGGTCCTCTAAAGAGAAGAACGCCTAAGGGCTGTTATGATATGAATTGGAGATAGAGGATTTGTAGGGCCATTAAAATTCGCCGGGCAGAACTACGAGTCCTCACACTTAGTTTCTGTGGATTTAAGTGTCGATGGAATGTTTCGTAGCGGTAGGGTCCTATACTAGCATGAGCAAAGGACAGGCTATGGCCGGGAACTCAACTTCGCATACCCCTGGTATGGCGGGACGTGGCTGACACGATGAGTGACCGGATGGGTGTGGGAAAAGCGTGCTACCTTTGCAGAGGGTAAAACTATTCGAATAGCCGAGTCCTCGGATATGGACAGTTGGGAGGCTGTCCTAAGACCATGTGCAAGTTTTACAAAGTTTTGAGTTTGAAAGGAATATGAAGTGGAGATTGTTTTATGCAACTATACCGAAGGGGTAGTATGAGGTTGCTGGAAAATGGGTGACCCTGAAGGGACTATGATCGGAAAAGGAAGAGTTTTGGAAAAATGGACAAGATGGTGATTTTCGAGGAAAAGGTTTTAAAAGAGATTTCTTACCTTTTTAACCAAAGGTATATTTTCGAGAAAAAGGTTTAAAAAGACTTCTTACCCTTTTTCAACAAACATGGTGAGAAAACTATTTTTCCAAAAGGGTTTGTTTCCAACCAAGATATTGAGAAACTACTTTTCAAAATATTTTGCCTTCAACAAGGATATAAGATCTACTCTTCTCTTTTTCAATAAAGATATAGAGATGTTTTTCTAAAACTAAAGGTTTTAAAGATTATCAAAACTAGTGCATACTCAAGTTGGGGTAGTTTGCGAGTACAATCAAATGTACTCATATTGGTTTCGTCCCTGGCTATTGTCTTAGCCAGATTTTAAAGAAGAGCAGGTTGAGGAAGAAGACGGAAATGACGTCAATGCGAACTAGGGCGCTTCCCAGTCAGTTGCTGCCTGTAGGGTTATGGCAAATGACTTGGGCTCCACGTTGATTGGTGATCTCCGCTGCAAGTACTTGATGAAGTTGATCACTTCAATCAAGTAAGTAAATAAATTCGGTATGTATGGATGTTCTTTGGTTACCAGTTTAATTGTGCTTCAGCGACGCACTGATCATGGGATCGCTGATATGTAGGCACAAGGGTATTTCGGACAGCTAGTCCGGGTCCCCACAGACTTGGTATCAGAGCCATCCTGACTGTAACAGACCTTAGTTAGCATGGACGTTAGTTAGGAAAGCAAATATTTTGTTAAAAATATATTAATACCAAAAATATATCTTTATCTAGGGAAGTCCAAAAATGACTTCCACTCTTCTCATCTTCTCAAATAATTTCTGAGTCTTACCCTTCTATTTTAAAATTTACCAAGGATTTCTCTACTCCCTCTTACTTGTTCAAAAATACTTGACGATGAACCCAAAGGAGACCTAATTAGCTAGCACCTACAAGAAGAAGCATCCATCTTGAATATTCAACATTCAACATCAAGGTGATTGATCTGCAAATGCCAAGGTCATCGATATCAACAAAGCAAGAGACCTCCGAAGACCTCCGCTCAACATCAACAATTCTACTCAAGTGCGAATTCGACCCTCCCACTTCTTCCAGCAGAAGCCTAAGGAGACAAAATGAAGACTTCATCAACCATGTTTACCCACAACCCATAGGAAAAACATATGATAGGAACTTTAGTTATACTACCCGACTACCACGAGTATTAGGCGTCCATTGGTACTAAATGTACCTTGTGTGTTTGTTGTTTGTTTGTTTGTGATGTTCCCCTGCAGCTCGTGGGTCTAGATGCACCCGTTATGAAAATGTTTTTAAATATAGTTTAAAGTCTCGATGGATTTGACCCATCCCCGCCTAACCGACATGGCCAGGCGTCGATCCACAGCAAGGTGCAGTAGGACTTGTCCCCACTACATGAGAGACGCTCGCCGGGTTCTTCCACAAAAAGGAGCCGACACAACCTAGCTTATATAAGACCCCGTTCCATCTGCCATCTATCCCACCCTCACTCACCGTCCTTAGCAACCCAACTCTCTTGAACGAGACTCTTTTTCCTGCGGGGCCACAACCACAAGGGATTCGTGCTTTGTTGAACATCTTCCGTCAAACAAATCCCATTCGAGAGTTGCTGTCTCAGAGACTTGTGATTGGAGCCAACGCTGCAATGGCGTATATGCGTAGTCGAAAACCAAGGTTGGTGTTGCGGACACCTGCAGCCGGAGAGGTTCTCGAACAAAAGACCTGGATGACACGATCCAGCTGCGGAGACACTAATCGAGTGCACTCGCGAACAGCTTTGCGGTCCCGAGCTGCCCGTAAAGGACGAGCCTGAGGATTAGAATAGTTTGCGAGTGCAATTTTTGTATAGGGGGCAGCCCCCGAGTGTAATTTTTGACTCTTTGTATATTGTATAGTTTGTATACTTTGATTTTTTGTCGAGCCCCCGAGTCAGTCGAGCGGGGTTTGTGAAATATGGTTGGTTGTGAACCAATGACTGTGCAGCCCCCGAGTATTCGAGTGCGGCTGCAGAGTTTTTGTGTTCTTTGTTTGGATCCTTGTTACGCAGCCCCCGAGCATTCGGGTGCGGCTAAGGCATTGTGTTTCTGCAAGAGCGAGAGCTCATTTGATCGATAACACAGCCCCCGAGGGTTTCGGGTGCGGTTAAGGTATGAATTATGCGGGTAGTAGCACAAAGAAGTCGAAGGAACATTGATTTTATTCCTCTTTTGAATGTTAGGCTGCAGGCCGCCTCATTAAAAACCTTCCAGTCCCCTTAGGTACCCTGGTAAGGAAAAGAGCGCGTCTGAAACCTGCAGCCATCCGACATATAGCCTATTACATTGTATGACTGTGAGCACTTTATGCGTAGAAACGGCGCAGATGCGCAACGTTCCAAGGATTATGAGAGAGTTCGCCTGTCTTCGCGTGCTTCAGTCGATATGCGCCTCCACCAAGGACCTCCGTGATGATGAAGGGACCTCCCATGGGGAAGCGAGCTTGTGCACCTTCTTTTGCTTCAGTCGAAGAACCAGGTCGCCACAACAAAGGACCTGGTTCGCAGTCGACGGCTATGGTAGTTGCGGAGATCCTGCTGGTAAACAGCTGTGCGGGCCAAGGCCGTGTCTCGCGCCTCATCGAGCAAGTCGACTGCGTCTTCGAGTGCTTCTTCCGCGTCTTCTTCATTGTATGCTTCAACTCGTGGCGCATTGAACCTTACATCTGATGGCAGAATTGCCTCTGCACCATAGACCATGAAGAATGGGGTGAACTGCGTAGAAGTGTTGGGAGTTGTGCGTAGGCTCCATAGCACAGATGGTAGTTCTTCGACCCAAGCACCCGCAGCTCTTTTGAGTGGCACCAGGAGGCGCTTCTTGATCCCACTCGTCACAAGTCCATTGGCCTTTTCGACTTGGCCATTGGATTGTGGATTGCCACGGATGCGTAGTTGAGCGTAATGTCCTGCTCTTTGCAGAAGGTTTTGAACTCCTCAGCCGTGAAGTTTGTGCCGTTATCAGTGATGATACTGTTTGGGACACCGAAGCGGTAGATGATGCTCTTTATGAAGTTGACTGCCGTAGTAGCAGTCGAATTTGTGATGGGGACCGCCTCGATCCACTTTGTGAACTTGTCGACTGCCACCAGTAGGTGAGTATGCCCGCCATGCGATGATTTTTTGAGTGGCCCAACCATATCGAGCCCCCATTGGGCGAAAGGCCAGGCCAGCGGTATAGTCTTCAACGCCGATGCGGGTGCGTGCGGCCTTGTTGCGAATTTCTGGCAGCCGACGCACCTTTTGACTATGTCCTCCGCGTCTTTGAGTGCTGTAGGCCAGTAAAACCCTGCGCGAAAGGCTTTGGCTACGAGTGATCGACTGCTGGCGTGATGCCCACAGGTACCTGCATGAATGTCTCGAAGTATGGCTTGGCCATCTTCGAATGCGATGCATCTTTGGAACATACCTGATATGCTGCGCTTGTATAACTCGCCGTTGATAACGGTGTATGCTTTTGATCTTCGAGTCACGCGTCGGGACTCGGTTATGTCATCTGGTAGCTCGCCACGGAGTATGTAAGCCAGAAAAGGTTGAGTCCAGTTGGCTCAATGAGAAATACCTCGACTGGGGGGTCCTCTGTGCTAGGCACTTTGCTTTTGGGTGGCGTAGTCGACGGAGGAGGCTCTCGTTTCTCCTTGATAGATCTGTGTTCGATGCGCTCGAGGAAGACACCAGGTGGAATTTGTGCGCCAGTTGAGCCAAGATTGGCTAGCATGTCTGCTTCTTCGTTACTTTCCCTTCCTATGTGCCTCAACTCACAGCCCTCGAAGCTGCCCTCCAGTGTGTTGTACAGGTCGCGATAAGCGATCATGTTGTCCGCGATTGCGTCGCAGGCCTTCATTGTTTGCTGCACCACGAGATTGGAGTCGCCGTAGATCATCAATCGAGTGCACCCAAGTGCTTTTGCCATCCGCATGCCATGGATCAGAGCCTCGTATTCAGCCTCGTTATTGGAGGGTAGTTTGAATCCCATCTGCAAAACATAACGTAGCTTGTCCCCTTTTGGTGATATGAGGATGACGCCTGCGCCTGCGCCTTCGTGTTTCTTGGACCCATCGAAGTACATGGTCCAGGAATTGGACACGTCTGGTGCTCCAGGTAATTGGGCCTCTATCCACTCGGTTGTGAAGTCGGGTAGGACTTGTGCTTTGATAGCCTTCGGGTGCTCGTACTTGATGTCTCTTGGAGCCAGCTCGATGAGCCATTTTGCGACTCGACCCGTTGCATTGGGGTTTGTGAGGATATCACCGATTGCTGAGTTACTTACCACGGTGATCGGGTGCTCGGTGAAGTAGTGTGTCAACTTCCTTGAGGACATGAATACAGCGTATGCCAGCTTTTGATAGTGCGGGTACCGCTGTTTTGATATGGAGAGAACCTCGCTCAGGTAGTAGACTGGACGTTGTATGCTTTGGATGTGCCCCTCCTCCATGCGTTCGACTACCAGTACGGTGCTCACCACCCTGTTTGTAGCCGAGACATACAGGTAGAGTGGTTCCCGTTCCTTAGGTGCGACGAGGATCGGAGGGCTTGTGAGGATCCGCTTGAGATCTGTGAAGGCTGCTTCAGCTTCTGGCGTCCACTCGAACTTGTCCGCCTTCTTCATCAGTCGATAGAATGGTAAGCCTTTTCACCCAGTTTGCTGATGAATCGACTGAGCGCTGCTACTCGTCCTGCTAGTTTCTGCACATCGTGAAGCTTTGAAGGCCTTTGCATTGTGAGGATGGCCTGTATTTTCTCCGGGTCTGCTTCGATTCCACGGGCAGAGACTAGGTACCCTAGGAGCTGCCCGGCTGGAACGCCGAACGTGCACTTCTTAGGATTGAGCTTGATATGGAAGCGTTTGAGGTTTGCGAACGTCTCCCTCAAATCGTCGAGTAGTGTGTGTTCTTCCCTTGTGGTAATGACAATGTCATCCACGTAGACCTGGACGTTGCGTCCGATTTGCTTTTTGAGGCAGTCCTGCATCATGCGCTGGTATGTTGCACCCGCGTTTTTGAGCCCAAAGGGCATAGTTGTGTAGCAGTAGACCCCGAGTGGGGTTATGAACGCCGTTTTTTCTTCGTCTTCTTGCTTCATCCTTATCTGGTGATAACCTGAGTAAGCATCCAGAAAGGAGAGTCGTGCGCATCCGGCGGTGGAGTCGACGATCTGGTCGATTCGGGGTAGCGGGAAGTGATCCTTTGGACAGCACTTGTTCAGCGCTGTGAAGTCCACGCACATCCGAAGGATGTCTGTATGCTTCTTCTCTACGAGTACGGGGTTGGCCACCCATTGTGATTTCTTGATTTCCCTAATGAATCCTGCTGCGAGTAACCGGTCGACTTCAGATTCGACTGCGGTTCGCTTTGGGCCGGAGATTCGACGCATCGTTTGCTTGACTGGCTTTGCATCTGGAAACAATTGGAGAGAGTGCTCGGCGAATTCCCTGGGAATACCTGGCATGTCGGCTGGACACCACGCAAATATTTCCCAGTTCTCACGGAGGAATTCGACGAGCGCGCCTTCCTATGCGATAGGCAGGCTCGAAGATATGTTGACTGTCTTGGACGGATCGGTCGGGTGCACCTGATGCGACCTTGTGTCATTTGTAGCATTGAAGGATCTGTCGACTGCCAACTTCTTATGCTCCGGAAGGAGTGTGCGGTCGTTGGAAATCGCCAGTCGGCGAGTGATTCTTCCACCCCGAACATCTCGGAGATTTTGCTGAACTCGCGGTCGCAAGCATCGGACCTTTGAAAGTTTCCACGGACAGTATGACTCCCTTTGGTCCTGGCATCTTCAGCGTGAGGTACGCGTAGTGTGGCACCGCCATGAATCGAGCAAACGAAATAGCATGGTATTGTGATTTCCAGTCGACGACCTCGAACTCAATCGACTCTGTCCTGAAGTGGCTTTTGTCCCCGAACGTAACGTCGAGTTGTATGGTGCCTTCTGGGCTAATTGCTTTGCCAGGAACATACCGTGGAAGGTATTTGAAGATTTTGGGAGGTTTTCGACTGACCTGTTCATTTTGCGGAGCGTGTCCGCGAAGATGATGTTTATGCCGCTGCCTCCATCCATGAAGACCTTGGTCATGGCGTAGCCTCCTATTTGCGCGTCGAGTACCAGAGCCGCGTGCCCTGGTCGAACTACAGCTGGGGGATGATCCTCTCGACTGAAGCTTATGATGGTTTCCGATCCCTTCAGAAATTCGGCACGGCAGGAGGTGCCATGACAGCCATGTTCACTGTCGAGTGATTAGCTTTTGCTGCCTGTTGGAGGGCGACCCTTTTGTATCATGTACATCTGCCCGTGGGGCTGTGGATATTGATCATCTTCCGCCCGTAGTACGGGTTGTATGGCACCTGCGAGGTTTGCGCCTGGAGCAGGCTGTGGTGGTGGTTGCGGTGGCGGCTGTGGCGCCATGAGAGCGGGCACAGCGTTCGGCTGTGGTGCGGGTGCAGGCGTGGGCTGAGCAGGTGCTGGGCCGTACCTTTTGAGTCGTATCATGTAGTCAGTCGCCATTTGGTCGAATTCCCTGCAGTTCCTTAGGGTGTGATTGGAGCGTAGTTTTCCGTCGTCCCCCTTGAAGAGGTGGAATCTGCACCAGTCGTCCATCTTTTCCTCGAATGACCGCTCGGGTTTTGCGTCGCTGCGTTTGCGCCATTCTTGCCTTTTGTAGCTGTCGCTCCGCTGCTCGCGATCTCGACTGTCCCGTCGATCATCCGAGCGTCGATTGCTTCTATCTTGGTCCTCCCGGGTTGTGTGTATCCAGCCGCCATGAACTCGGGTCTGTTATCGTCGTAAGGACGTTTGGAACGTTTGCGCCTGCGATCTTCTCTGTATGAATCTCTGCGGCCTCGACTGCCGCTTTCGTAGTTGTCGCGTGTGGGGAAGCACGGGATCTGCGTACAGAATCCTCTCCATCTGCCCACTCAGTCGCAACTTTGATGAGGTCAGCCAGGGAGGTTGGCTTTTCACGACCAAGTGCCTCTTTGAAGTCCTTCCTGGCGAGACCTTGTATGAAGGCATCCATGGCCCTGTCTTCTGACACTTTGCCAACCGAATTGCGTATTTCGGTCCACCGCCGTATGTATGATCTCAACGACTCGTCTGATCGTTGAGTGCATGCCTTAATTCTCGAATGTCTTCGGGCGCTCACACAGAGGCTCGAAGTTTTTGATGAAGTCTCTGCGGAAATCGTCCCACGAGTCGTATGATGATGGAGGGAGCGCTTGAGCCAGTCGCGGGCAGTTCCTTCGAGCATAGTCGTATGTACTGCATCGCCGTGGTGTTCGTGCCACGCTGGCATGCCACGGCGAGTCTGTAATCTTCTAGCCACCCGAAGGTTCTTGGCGACCGTTGTACTTGGGTTGTTCGCCTGTCAACTTGAACCTTTGGGCATCCGCGTCTCACGGATGCGTCGAGTGAAGCACAATGCTCCGCATGGCTCTGGTTCACGATCAGAGTATGAATCGCTGCTATAGGATCTTCGAGATCTGCTTCTGCTGGACCTGTGCCGGCGCGTGCTTCTCCTTCCTTCATCCGAGTGGTGGCTGCGACCACTGCGATGATGTGCTGCGTGTCGTGAGTCGACTATGTCGCGATCGCGATTCCTTGCTGGAGTTTTGTCTTCTGGCTGTATAGCCTGTGCCGCTAGAGCTAGCGATTTGAGTTGTTGGCGATGCAGGGCTGCGTTAGGGTCATTCGCCGGAGGTTGCATTGCCTTGAGGTAAGCACCTACGGAGAATAATGCACCCGCAGCAGTTTTGGGCACTGGGATTCCGTTAGCGTCCTCTGTCATGAACGACAGGTTACGGGTGATTGCTACCCTTTCATGTTCTGGAAGGCTTGCCAACCGCGACCTAGGTCGTGGGGTTGGTTGCATTGTGGACCCGAGGGATTGCTCCCTTCTTCGGGCACTCGAGAGGCTGGCTTGCCTTTTGCGCTCTCGAGCGTCGCTCGGTAGTTTTGCAGTCGAATTGACTCCTGCCAGTTGAAGTACTGGAAGGTCAACATCTCCTCTGGGGTGGAATTTGGTGGCATCATTGTGCACTCCTTTATGACTTTATCTGCTTTTGCTGCCATCTCCTCCGTGATTGTCAAGGTTGTGACCCCATCCGGCATGGTTACCGTGCATGGGAATTGTGCAGGCCTGCGAGCGGCTGCGTCTGCGGATGATTCTGCGGTGAAGGCCACGTAGACCTGATGGGGCGTGACCCGAGGACAGGTGTATGTGCTGTCGATTCCAGTCATGGACTCGACGTCGCCGTCGAGGCTCATGTCAGAGCCAGTATGTTCATCGAGTAGATCTTCGAGGCGAATCTCGTTGTCGATGTGTCATCGCCTATGCTCATCTCGGTGTTGGCGAAGCCATTATGGATTTCTGAGTCGAGGTTGGTGTTGGTGAAGATCTCCGAGTCGACGTTGCTGTCGTTATGAATCGCGGGCTCGTAGAAGTCATCGAGGGAGATCCCGCAGTCGAAACTCTCGTCGAGTGGTAGGTTGAAGTCGACGTTGCTTGTGCGGTATGCTGATTCTGCCTCCTCGCCTTGGAGTTCCGTCATCATGAACCTGTCGATCTCGCCGGTCGACATGGTTGTTGCGGGCGAGCAGGCTTCAGGAATCGACGACGGGGCGAGCGCAGTCGACGGAGCCTCGAGTGCGCCCAGCACCGTTGTTGCGGATCTGTCGAGTCCTGCGTGCCAAGATTGTTTACGAAAAAATTGAATGCTCCAACAGTTAAACTCAAACCTGATTCAAGGCCGGAAAACGCCTCCTGAAGCTCTGGCGAGTGCGGATTGAAATTCATTGGAAGAGCAGATGCGCTTTTTGCAGGTGAAGCGGGCAGGCTGCCGCTTTTCGAGTATCGGCGAGTCGCCGTGTGTCGCCTGGATCGGCGAGTTGCTGTTTGCTGACATGGCCGGCGAGTTGCCGTTTGCAGATGAGATCGGCGAGTTGCCGTTTGCTGGTGTGATCGGCGATTTGCCGTTTGCTGTTGGGACCGGCGAAACTTCGAGTCCAGCGCTATTCTTTCCCACAGACGGCGCCACTTGACGAGGGGTAGACTCATCAAGACCCATGGTTAAGGTCCCTAGGTTATGAATATGGGGGAGAGAACGTGGTAGAGCTGGAAGTATCGTCGGCTGACAAGCAGGGCAAAGATTTTACCCAGGTTCAGGGCCCTCGTGTGGAGGTAACACCCCTACGTCCTGCCTGTCTGTTATTGCTTTGTGAATATGATGGTTACAAGTCCCGGCGAGATGTCGATCTCGCTAGGGTTTTGGTGGCTCTGAAAGTACGTGTCTGGTTCGATGGCCCTCCCAGTCCTTAAATAATAGGCTGGGTCTCGGGTGTTCGTAACCGACTCGATTTACAAGTAAGGAAACTCTAAACCGACTATTGCTTCGCCAAACTTGGAGGATACTCCATCTTCGTGGGCCTCCCTTCATGGGCTTCATGTAGGCTCTGATAGTTGGGCCTAGTCGATACGTCACCAGGTACCCTCATGGTAGGGTACCCTATAGGCATACCCATGTCACCCATTAAGCTAGTTAATCGGATAATTAATCAAATTGAGTAGTTTAGATAATCTGCAATAAATGGTGGATAATCCACCGAAGAATAGCAATACCATATCTGCCGGCTATCTCCGCATTTGTATACGGCAGATTCCTAAATTTGCATACCATATCTTAAAAAGGATGCAGATACTAATCCAGGACGGAAATTATCTGCACTGTTTACATCCTACGGAGGTACCGTCCCCACGGTAGATGCCATTGTGCCAATGCGTAATCTTGCGCAAACCGGTACGTGTGTTCTGCTTCCCCGTGCCATTCCTCACGTTTGTTGGCAAGAAGAATTTGTGCAAGCGGTTTTCATTTTATCTTTTTTTTAAGCAAAGTTTTTCATATTCCCCTATATATAAATGTTGGACGGATTCACTCCCTCTCACGTGTCCACGTCGCCCGGAAAACCACAGCCGTCCGATCACGCCCACGGACGGCCCAGATGCGCGCGCGCTCTAGCTACTGTAGCAACCAAGTTTCTACCAATAGCACGTTGACACGTCGCCCCAGCACGAAATTTGGCGCACGTTTTTGCGGAAAACCCCGCAAAGGACCTAATCATAATTTTCGAAAGCGCGGGGACTTTTTGGCAAAAGCGTCACCCATCTCTCCCTCTCCTCTCTCTCCCACGCGGTGCCGCGGATCGCCGCCGGCGCCGGCGCGCATCGCCGCCGCTAGCACCTCCCCGCACGCATCCAAGCACATGGGAGATGCGCCGTCGCCGCCGCGCCATCCTAGCCTAGCGCCGCGTCCTGGGAGGCCGTGAGCTCGCCGGAATCGGTGCCGCCCTCTCCGTTGTCCGCCGCCAGCGTTGGCTCGCCGCCAAGGACGCTCCGGCGACCAAAATCCGGCGGCGCCGCCGCCGCTTCCCGAGACCCTTGCGTCCAGCCGTGTCGGACGCGCGGAGGCGCGCATCCCGGCTCGCCCTGACGCGGCGGCGTCGTGGTCGCCGCGGTCGTCGCCGCCGTTGCCTCCACAGGCTCGCCCATGGCTGATGTCATCACGACGTCAGCGTGGGCCATGGTTGTCAGTTTTTTTTCGAAAAAAATGCTAAATTCCTGACAAGTGGACTCCATATTTTTACACAAATTGCAGAAAATAATAAATGCTATAAACCAAAAAAAAAAAACCTTCTAATTATGTCTAATTGTGAACACGCTTACACATTTCAAATTGGTCAAAATTTGGGAAAAAATATACTTGCCCAACTTACATGAATTTGAATTTAAAACATTCATGCAGCTATAAAATTCAAATGAACAAATATGCATTTCACTCATTACGAATTTTTAAAAATGGCAATGAACAATATAGTCATATTCAAACATTTCAATTTGCTTAGAAAAATATGAAATATTCCTAAATATATCAACATGTCCGCAAAGAAAAAAAAGGTCAACTATTTACAACACAGGACAAACATATTTAAACTTTTTAGATTAGTACAAATTTACGAAAAACTCAAATGTACTTGCCGAATTATTTTAGATTAAACATATTTCCATATTTTAGATTACAACACGTGCGCGTGTCGCCGCACCCAGATAACTAGTTATCTGAACTTGCCACATGAAATGAAAGTCCAGAACGCCCAGCCAGCAGCCCAGGCCCGAGAGGGGATCCAAAGGCCGTAGCGAAGCTGAGACTTTCAGACATTTCTATGTTGGTTGAGGAGTTTTTTTTTTGCGGAAGGTGCTGAGGAGTTAATTCCTGCCTCAACCCAAGATCGTCGATCGGCCAGATACATGCGATGTTTTTTTCATCTATACAAGCGATGGTTTGACTGGTCATCTGCGTGGCTTCGATGTGCACGATACTGTACGTAGTAGGGGCGTACAGCTCTCTTACTGTTGTTGATTTTTCTCTGGATTAGCAACCGGAATTTACTAACCGATCTGGCGATGATCCCCTAGCAATCTACGATCCTAGCTAGGGCTTGGCGCAGGCCTGCTTACTCACTGGAAGCGTCCAAATTAAGTTTGCGGAAGACAAGGGGTGTCGGAAGCCGGTCGAGATGAGCATGGGGAAGCTGGCGCTAGTGTCTTCTGTGCTGACAAACCGAATTAATTAGCGGCGCTTCCATCTATCGTTATGGCCATCGATCGAGCTGCAGCGCACTCCTAAGTAGAGTGCTCTAGTTCATGGACGTGCGTAGGAGTGTTCTTAGCTAGTTATCCTCCCAGCTAGCGTCGCAGCTAAGCTAGTGAGGTGTTAACTAGTTAATCGTTGGTCGTAGAACTGCTCATACCGGCCATATATTCCAACATGTAATCTCGCTCGCTACTCCACATTAGTTAGATATTATAGATATCCTGTTGTGGATGAGTTTTGTCTGTCTGCGCTACAGTCAGTCATGACGTAAAATGAGGAAGGATCGATGAGGAGGCAATTATAGTTTACTACGACCAACGAAGATCTGGATTGCACGAGGCGCGCCACAAGAGCTGTTGCGCATTACTTTGCGCTCCACGAAGCTGAGAGCTTGTCTCAAACACTCGTCGACTCATCAAATTAACTACTGTAGCTAGCGTCCATAATCCAGCTGGATCCGAAGTCACTTTAGAACAGAGCGAGCTCCGTTGGAACGTTTGGTGTCGGGGACTAAAACTAAACAAAAACGTCACACCACACTTGTTTAGGAGTGGGCCAACACTTAAAAACTAATCCATCGGGGCGTTGGCATTGGGCTCATGCCGACGCCGGAGCTGGGCGCGCCTCCCTCCCTCCGGCCTCCATCCTGCCTTGGATCATCATCGTCCTAGCTAGCTGAGCTCTCCGTCCTCGCCGGCCGAGCCAGATTAGCGGTCGGTTCGGGGACAAAGCTTGGCAGCGTTTTCCGGACCAAATCATGGGCGCCGCAACCGCATCATGGCTGTTCCGGAGTTTCCTCCTCCCGTTGTTCCGTAGCTTATTCGCTTCCGTCCTCCGTATCCGATCGACCCAAACGTCCTGATCAGGGTGACGACTAAGTACTACCACATCCAGATGCAGGTAGCTCTGCACGCAAGAAGCATGAGTCGGCAGTTTACCAGCACCATGTGATGAACTGACGATCCTGGCTCTTGGGGTGGTTGGTTACGATCGAGCACCATGCATGTGGGGAGTACATGCAAGGTTTGCGCGAACGCTTGCGCAGCACTTTTTTTTTTTGAAACGAGGCAAAAGAATTATCATTTTCATTAATTAAGAAGAAGTGAAAATTGACCGTTAATTAACAGAAAAGCGGCCTAAAACCGATACAACCACCCTCGCCGACCGTTATGGAACACGACCGTCGCGAGGGCACACACGGTCACCCTGGCTACCAAACGTAGACCGCACACACACCACTGAAACGCATGAGTGCGCAGCACTTCACTCCCGTACGTTTGGTTTATGCTCCCGTTAGGTGCCGCATATCAGAGCTAGTACTAATATGCATGATGGCATCCCGTCGGATGCCAGTCAGACTCTTGTTGCCCGTCTTTAACTGGAGATAATAACAGATTAAGACGTGCTCGCTCGGCCAGATGATGATGGGGGCCTGGGCATGAGGATATATAAAGCTTTCTTGAACTACACCTTTTGATGGTGCACATTTTATAAAACCAGCATATGAACAACACTGGCCTTGTAGGTTGTAGCTACAGCATACAAATACAGTACTGCAACAGAGATCGTGCGTCCTAACCCGACCCACTCACGTAGAAACCGGACCCACCTCACGCTCACACGCCTCTCCAGTGTCACCACTGACAAATGGGCTCCACTTCCCCAACAGGCCATCGACCGCGGCTTGCTTCCCTGATACGGGAAAGATGATCCGCACATGCTGCGACACTCCTACTTCTGTGTGAATTAATCTGTTTGCTATGACATGTAGACCACAATAGATGGGCCTGGACGTCAGTGAAGTGTACTTATAAATATACAGGAAAGGTACATCGGCATCCTTTACGCAGGGTCCCTTGCCCCGGATTCCCGACATTAATTGCCTGTACTTCTATCCGCACTAAAATCAGCAAAAAACTTAGGAATTCAAAGCTACCTTCGTTGCCTACTGCAGTTGGGCCCCATTTGCAAGTCGGTGGGGTCTTAGACGTGCGTGTACCAGCCGACTGAACTGTACATACAGCAAAATCCTTTGTCCCCGAATCTGAAAGAGGGTGAAAAAAAATACTAGATTAACATTATTAGAGCACAAATAGCAGCTAACACGATTTTAAAACTATTACCCTCGCCCAGTTTGCAGAGCATTTCTCCATTCGACAACTCTACTGATGTGTAGGACCGAGCCGGCGAAATATAAGCTATGTGGCAAACTGGCGTATTAGAAATAGACCTACTCAAATTTGTGGTAGTCGCCATCGCCGCTATGATGAGAAGCGAGTGAGTACTCGTCCATTTCAGTGAGTTGTAATAGTAGTTTTATCTATCTCTTTATAAATTATCATGTTTTGGATCATATGACCTGCCCTACACAATTATGGTCGTGTTTGTATTATGCTATGGTGGATATTTTGATATGAAAAAAAGCAACGAGATGCAATTCCACTATCTAATATAATGTATGTAGAGATATATTACTACCACATTCTTATAAACATGTTCTGATCAAACTTTCTGATAAGGCGCGAGATGAAAGCCATGTCAATTAGATGGAACAGACTGTAATAGCAACTGCGTAGTGACAAAAAAAAATTAGCACCTAGTGTGGTTTTTATCTTCCCCCGTCTATACCTTACTTATGGATAACATGATGAAATGCTCTTATGTCCGCCTCATACATAGAAAAGGTGAACCTTGTTAGTTCAAGTAAACGCATGATATTATCCAACATCATGCAATCGTTTTTAGTGCAATACTTAGTGTCATCATGTAATAGTGTCACCGCCTAATTCTAAGCATGAGAACAACCCACTTGCTCGTGATAGTATTAGAAGTACGTGTTGCACCATCTCTATATACAAGAAAATGATGCCCAAACATATGCTAATCATAAATATACAATAAAAAGTTGCCTTCAAATTTATCTTGTCCATAACTTCCATCTTCGTATCACCAAGTTCATATTTTTAGTTATTAATTATTGCGACAATACAAAAAACATCTCCTCTATTTAAATTTAAATTTTGCATATTATCTTTCCCGACATCAGCTCTCAATCTTGCGCCATTGCATTTAGTTTTTATATTTAGTTTACATTTGTTTTCATTTCTTACTAAGACACTATGTTGGCTGAGTTGGGCACATTGAACATTTTTTTCTCATTTTGTAGGCAATGTGTTCGATAATAAACCCCGAGTCAACTATGTGCGGTAAGAGCCACTTTCTGGATCACTCTGCGTTTTGAGTCCCAACGAGTGGGTACACAAATAATTAAGTGTTGCCACCAATGGGCCGTATAGAATGCCTCAAGAACCCTCAACACCTTGGAGATACCTGGTTTGAACACTTAGAGCCTCCCGATCAAAATGGACCTTCTGTACAAATCAAGGATATGTTGCGCGGATGTTCCAGGTCAAATAAAACACCATTTGAAAATGGACTGCATAAAATCTGCTAAGTCCCAGCTCGAAGGTACCGAAGAAGCACACGCAGTGCTTCCAACTTATATTGAAACTTGTCTCGCAAATGGGAAACGTACACTTGAAGACTACCACATCCGAGTGGTTCTGTGCTTTTTTTATACTTGTGGAGAAAGGGAGATTTGAAATTGGAGTTTGAAGTGAATTGCTATATGGTCCTATCGTCTGATCAAGGAATCTGCACTCCAGATGTGCTTTGATGGGAATATACCAGGCACCTCATTTTGTCAATCGTTGGATCATCGTAAATTGTTGAATTATCTTTTAATGATTAAAATTGTGCGTGCCTATGTCTTAGTAAATCGAGAATCAGCTTATCCTTAACTACAAATTTATTTACACAGATCTAAATACATTCTAAATCGTACTAACTTGTTCATTGGTGAAAAAGTATAGTATTGCTTTGTAGTGGATTTTATACATTTATTCATAAAATCCCAAAAGAACTTTCACCATGATGTGCTGTACTAATTTGTCTATCCAGTGAAAATAAACTGTCTTTTTTTTGCTAGGTGACATATATCAAATCTTTTTGCGATTCAGTATGATGGAATGAATTATCAAAAAAAAAAAACTAGCACGACCGTTGAAAATGTAGGGCTGTTGGAAGATGAAAACCACTCCAAAAGAAAGGGATTGTATAATACTTGATCGAGTTAGATTTAACTAAATCGAAGTGAGTTGCACACAATTGTATCTCATGTGCAACTCCCAGTCTATCACGAAATCGTGACGCAAATCCTAAATCTCAGTCAGTAGTAAACCATATGCAACTCTGAGATAAACACGAACGAAGCAAAATATAACTGATAAGTACAGTATATTTTTTTTTCTCTCAGTTGCATATATTTGCAACTCTTAGCCCCACGAATCACGACATAAATCTAACAGATACATAGACCAATTAGATTTACTTAATTCACATATTACAATTGATGAACGCAAAAGAAAACATTGGAATGACGCGGCCTAAATCATAGAAACATGCTTCATTTCGTACACACAAAAAAAGGGTGTGTCTACGGCGCTGTCGACTGAGACCTAAGTTAGGTCTCAATCATCTCCGTCGCCATTCTTCCTCAACTCCGGTGACCCCCCGCCGCCACGTACCGCCGGCCATGCCGCCTGCTGCCGCCACCCGCGCCCGCGCCCGCGCCGCCTCGGCGCCCCGCCATCCTCCAACCGTGACCCACCGCCGGTCCACCGCCGCCCCGGCCATCCTTCTAAGCCCCGCCTCCTCTTCTCCGGCGACCCCGCACCCCTGCACCCCCCCCCCCCCCCCCCCCCCCCCCAAGTTAAGTTAGTCCTCGCCTCCGCCGCCCTCCGCCGCGGCCAGCCGCGGCTGCGGCGGCTCCAACTCGGCTTGACCCCGCCGCTGTTCGCGAGGAAGAAGAAGGATTCGTGCTAGCTATGACTTAGCTGAGACATAAGCTATGTCTCAGCTAGCTATGACTTAGCAAAACCGCACAAAAAAAGGAGAGGAAAACGAGAAAGATATGAAGCGGAAGATTTGCCGACTCATAAATCCCTCGTTGTCCGCCTGAACTCCAGCGCCACTCCACCACTGCCCCAATCCATGGCACGCTCAATGGCGGCCACTTCCACCGTTCTCCTCCCCGTCCTCCTCCTCCTGGCCACCGCTGCTCACTCCACAGCCTCCGACTCATCCAGCCCCGCCGCCTCCCTGGAAGCGGCCGCGCTCCTCAACCTCTCCGCGGTGCTCGCCGATCCCTCGGGCTACCTTTCCGCGCAACTGGACGCCAGTCACGCCGCTCTGCTCGTGGCCGCGCCTCTCCTGCGACGCTGCCGGCTCCCGCGTCATCTCCCTCGACCTCTCCGGTCTCAACCTCACCGGGCCCATCCCCGCGGCCGCGCTCTCCTCCCTGCCGCACCTCCAGTCCCTCAACCTCTCCAATAACCTCTTCAATTCCACCTTCCCGGAGGTCCTCATCAGCAGCCTCACTAGCATCCGCGTCCTCGACCTCTACAACAATAACTTCACCGGCCCACTCCCGGCCGCGCTCCCCAATCTCACCAACCTTGTACACCTCCACCTCGGCGGCAATTTCTTCTCCGGCAGTATTCCCTCGTCGTACGGTCGATGGAGCCGAATCCGTACCTGGCACTCTCCGGCAATGAGCTCACCGGGAGATACCGCCGGAGCTCGGCAATCTGACGACGCTCAGAGAGCTGTACCTCGGGTACTTCAACAGCTTCACTGGCGGCATACCGCCGGAGCTCGGGAGGCTGCGGAACCTCGTGCGGCTCGACATGGCCAGCTGCGGGATCTCCGGGAAGATCCCACCGGAGGTTGCAAACCTGACGTCGCTCGACACTCTGTTTCTTCAAATCAACGCCCTGTCCGGGCGGCTGCCGCCAGAGATTGGCGCGATGGCGGCTCTGAAGTCGCTCGACCTGTCGAACAACCTGTTCATCGGCGAAATCCCCGCGAGCTTCGCGTCGCTCAAGAACATGACGCTGCTCAACCTCTTCCGGAACCGCCTCGCCGGTGAGATTCCCGATTTCGTCGGTGACCTGCCCAACCTCGAGGTGCTGCAGTTGTGGGAGAACAACTTCACCGGCGGGGTGCCGGCCCAGCTTGGTGTGGCTGCAACCAGGCTGAGGATCGTCGACGTGAGCACGAATAAGCTCACGGGCGTTCTACCAACCGAGCTCTGCGCCGGCGAGCGGCTGGAGACGTTCATTGCGCTTGGAAATTCGCTGTTTGGCGGCATTCCGGACGGGCTCGCCGGGTGCCGGTCATTGACGAGGATACGGCTGGGCGAGAATTACCTCAATGGGACGATTCCGGCCAAGCTGTTCACGTTGCAGAACCTGACACAGATAGAGCTCCATGACAATCTGCTGTCCGGCGGGCTTCGGCTGGACGCCGGCGAGGTGTCGCCATCGATAGCGGAGCTGAGCCTGTACAACAACCGATTGTCCGGCCCGGTGCCGGAGGGGATCGGTGGGCTCGTGGGGCTGCAGAAGCTTTTGGTGGCCGGCAACAAGTTGTCAGGCGAGCTCCCACCGGCCATTGGGAAGCTGCAGCAGCTTTCAAAGATGGACATGTCTGGGAACCTGATATCTGGGGAGGTGCCCCCGGCGATGGCCGGATGCAAGCTGCTCAGCTTCCTCGACCTATCCAGCAACAAGCTCTCCGGCAGTATCCCGACAGCGCTCGCCAGCCTTCGAATACTCAACTACCTCAACCTATCCAACAACGCGCTCGATGGTGGGATCCCTCCATCCATCGCCGGAATGCAGAGCCTAACAGCCGTCGACTTCTCCTACAACCACCTCTCCGGTGAGGTTCCGGCCACCGGCCAGTTCGCCTACTTCAACTCCACCTCCTTCGCTGGCAACCCAGGCCTATGCGGGCCCTTCCTGTCTCCGTGCGGCACCCACGGCGTTGCCACGTCGCCCTTGGGATCCCTCTCCTCGACATCGAAGCTCCTTCTCGTGCTCGGCCTCCTCGCACTGTCCATCATCTTCGCCGGCGCGGCCGTGCTAAAGGCACGGTCTCTGAAGAGGTCGGCCGAGGCACGCGCGTGGCGGATCACGGCGTTCCAGCGCCTCGACTTCGCCGTGGACGACGTGCTGGACTGCCTCAAGGACGAGAACGTGATCGGCAAGGGCGGGTCAGGGATCGTGGTACAAGGGCGCGATGCCGGGCGGCGCCGTGGTGGCCGTGAAGCGGCTGTCCGCCATCGGGCGCTCCGGATCCGCGCACGACGACTACGGCTTCTCCGCCGAGATACAGACGCTGGGGCGCATCCGGCACCGGCACATCGTGCGGCTGCTCGGGTTCGCGGCCAACCGCGAGACCAACCTCCTGGTGTACGAGTACATGCCGAACGGCAGCCTCGGCGAGGTGCTCCATGGCAAGAAGGGTGGCCACCTGCAGTGGGCGACGCGGTACAAGATCGCCGTGGAGGCGGCCAAGGGCCTCTGCTACCTGCACCATGACTGCTCGCCGCCGATACTTCACCGCGACGTCAAGTCCAACAACATCCTCCTCGACTCCGACTTCGAGGCGCACGTCGCCGACTTCGGGCTAGCCAAGTTCCTCCACGGCAGCAACGCCGGTGGCTCCGAGTGCATGTCCGCGATCGCCGGCTCCTATGGATACATCGCTCCTGGTATGAATTACTACACTTACCTGTCATACTACTCTGTTTTCATCTTTACACAAATGCTTGTTTGCAAATCCCAGAGATTGGTTGGTACTGGTATGGCAAGTGCCAAACCTCACAGCATAGAATCTTGATTCGTGCTCCACTATTCGCATATAGTAAATCCATTCCATCTCGTATTGCAACTTCACCGAATGGTTAGTTTTGGTATGCTCCGATTGTTTCCACTGTGTTGCACCAACTGTGCTGTACATGCCCTGAACTCTGAAGCCTGTCTCTCATCGCTTTGTCGTTTAAATGGATCATCTTTGGGAATTGTTGGCACGTGATCTAATGCGGCTGCTGACACCTGCAGAGTACGCGTACACGCTGAAGGTGGACGAGAAGAGCGACGTGTACAGCTTCGGCGTGGTGCTCCTGGAGCTCGTCACCGGCCGCAAGCCGGTCGGGGAGTTCGGCGACGGCGTGGACATCGTGCAGTGGGTGCGGATGGTCACCGGGTCGACGACCAAGGAGAGCGTGATCAAGATCGCCGACCCTCGCCTCTCGACGGTGCCCATCCAGGAGCTGACGCACGTCTTCTACGTCGCCATGCTGTGCGTCGCCGAGCAGAGCGTGGAGCGGCCGACGATGAGGGAGGTGGTGCAGATCCTGACGGACATGCCTGGGACGACGACGCCCATGACCATCGGTACGCGGCCGATTGTCGCCGACGACGGAGAAGAGGAGCAGCAGGACCATGACGGGCAGCAGCATCAGGACGCGCCACAGGGCTCATTGCCGCAGCAGGATCTCCTTAGCATATAGTGGTAGTAGTCAGTACCTTGTAGCATCCCCTGTACCTTCTGGTGTACTCTTTGGAATGTGTTAGTGTCGGGATGTGCGTGTAAGAGGCGGCAAGCATGTGCTGTCTCCTAGTAGATTAGTAGTGTGCTAAACCGTTGGTTAGGTGTGTGTAATCTGTGTACGCTCTTGTACAAAGCAGCTAGTAGTTGATCTCTCCGATTGATGTTTAGTTCCAAATTTGCAAGAAAGAAGAACGGCAACCCGTGCTCGTTTGTTTGAACCTTGCTGCTCCTCTGCTCCGGTGACATGGTTGCACTGATGCGCCCACGTAAGGTTGAGGCAGGAGAGGGCGCGCACGCTTGCTCCTGTAGATCGAGCTGCGGAGACGGCCAAGTGAGCTTGGCGCGTGCACGTGAACCGTCGTCTCCACAGTGCCTCGTTTCACTTGCAGGTGAACGACAGATAGGCCTGGACAATAGCCATGGCTGGCAATTCACCATGCTCGCACGGCACGGCACACTAGTGTCTGGGTTAAAAAGATGTTGGCACTGTGCTCGTCGCCATTGTTTCCGGGATGTACTAGCTTTTAGTGCCTTTTTTGCACAAGGCAGCGAACTCGATTCATACGGCCGGATCCTGCACTGCACTGGAATCAAGCACAGTAGATTAGTGGTACTACTCTCCTAGGCGACACCAAGTCTGTGACACTGTAAAAACTGTTTGAAGGGAGGCAAAGGTACCATTCAAAAAAAGGGAGGCAAAGGTTCTTGAATCAGCCGAGATCGAGTTACCGTGCAACCTTTTGTTACCGCGGCGGTGGTACTGGTACGTACGGCCGGTGTGGCTCTTTGAGAGCGCCGGCCGGCCGTGAGTGATGGGCTTCGTCTGATCACGTAGTCGGGCGGCGCTCAGCTTCTGCAGTCTGCAGCGCATGCAGTGGCGAGTGCGCTCCCACTGTTGCTACGCCGCGCGTGGTCTTGCGTTGTGTGGTCATTTGTCACAGGTCACGCCTGAGTTGGACCGGCGACGAGGCCGCCGAGAGAATCTTCTCATTTTGTCGTGGAAATCTGAGCGCCCCTCTCTCCTCGCCGCTCGGATCCGCTGTGTTTTGAGGCGACCAAATGTTCCTTCGGTTTCCAAGCTCCAAAAGCAGTGCTCCTGAAAAAGGTTTAGCATCTTCGATATCTAGTTTTTTTTTTTTTTTGCGTGCCTAACTAATTCTCAATTAAATTAGAATTAGCTTAGTTTCGTCAGATAATGTCATCCAATATCAGTTACAATCCATGTCACAACTCATGACCAGTACAAAGCAAAATCTAACGGTTTGGGGCATTTTTGAGTTGCTACCTCACTTGCAGCTTAAAAAATCTCACGTGCAACCCAATTTACAACTCATGGTGAACAAATCATAATGCAAATCCGATGGTGTAGCACTCGATTAGCTGAGAACCAGCAAACCGTTTTTTTTACCATACGAGACTCTCCTCGTCAATTTCCATTTAAGAAAACCACCATAGTTTTACATACCAACCGAAAAGGGAATAAAAGGAAACACAAAAACTAAGTTAGCAACAAAGTTATGATGAAATAACAAACATATGAGAATGGAGTCCATCCCCCTTTCCCCTTCCACTCGTTGCTTTGAGAGTCAACCGCCGATTCCGGCCAGATCTGGCCGCTCTCGCCGTCGACGCTCACGCTGGCTGGTGTGGAGATGGTCTAGGGTGCCGACCCGCCTTGTATAACAGTAGATTAGGTTGTAGTCTAGGGTTTCTCGAGTGTGGCGAGTTGTCCTCCGTGGCGAATGGTGTTTTGCCGTCTCCTCAGCCCCGAAGGTCAGCGGCTACGTCTTACGGGCGTGGTGTCGAGCACGCCGACGAGTTGTGCTTCATCAAGCCTCCAAGGAGGAGGAGAGGCGGAGATGGCAAGTCGTTGTTTGCCTTCTTCAATAAGCGCCTCGGCATCCTCTTTCTGTGGGCTCCTTTGCTTTTTCCAGCTGGCCGTGGTGGCGGGGAGGAGAAGAAAGGGTTGCGTGGTCGATGGTGCCCAGCAGTTACCCTGACGGCGAGACGAGCGCGCTATCGGAGTGGAATTGTCTGGCGCTGCCTGGAGATCCATGGTGGAGTCCTTCCACGTCAAGCATCTTTCGCTGCTTCAATAAGCTCGGTTCATGGTTTCTGGATCTGGCAGTCATTGGCGGCCACCCTGCAGCATGCGTGAAGATGGCGGCGAATCTTCCTCCGGCCGGCCGTGGCGGCGAGGGGCGGAAGGGGCGCTACATGTCTCCCTCATCTTTTGCAGGGTGGTGGATCGAGACCTTGCTACATCCACGATCGACACACGCGGTGGCCAAATTTGGCGCCGCGACCATAGGCCGGCATGGCGGCCATTCTTCAACCTCCGCGCAGGAGGCTCTTCGGAATCTGCATCGGAGCTCGACAGCTTGTTGTAGCCAAGTGGTTCGTCCCCGGATGCATCGAGCTGGCCGACGGCAGTGGTTCATCGCCGGAGGAGAGATTTCGAGCGTTTACCTCTCGATCTCGGTGCATCTTGCACCTTGAGGTCGCCGGCGACTGGTGGCGGCGAAGTCCAGGCACCTGATTTCTTTTTTCCTTTTTGTGCCGAGGGGCTTTTCGTAAGTTCAGAGGCCTTATCTTCAAGTACTAGGTTCTCTAGGGCGAAAGTTGTGAGGGGCCTCTTGGCAAATTTTTATCTGCCACGTGTTAAGTCAACATGATGGCAGCTCGGGGTCCTCGTGACCCCACCCCTTATTCAAAAGAAAAAGTTATGAAATAACGAACAAACTGCATCCGGGGAAAAGTCTCCATCCCTACACATGCACAAACTGTAAAATGAAACCACTGTTTTCCAAACACCTCGCACTTTCCTACTCTAGAATCACCATAACTTTTTTGTTCTGAAGGGTATGACAATGAGACATTTGTCATGCCATCAGTCTTTCTGTAGTTTGCGCCCATCACACCATACTTGATATTTTTCTCGTATTAATAGTTTCGGTTGTTTTAATCCTTTCTAGTGATTTCCTCTCGCTCACCGCACAACCTATGCACAACATTTACTATATCATCATAAAATTAATATTTAAAACATGCTTTATTTCGATTTTTTCAGCAAACTGTTGCTCCTCCACATGCACCGGTTTACGTTAGGATACTAAAAACGAATCATTAAAATTCCCAACCACATCTATAGCACTCTCAGGGGG
Source organism: Poa pratensis (assembly GCA_947311845.1). Taxonomy (NCBI): domain Eukaryota; kingdom Viridiplantae; phylum Streptophyta; class Magnoliopsida; order Poales; family Poaceae; genus Poa; species Poa pratensis. The sequence continues at coordinate 22,530,640 of CAMZMU010000064.1, forward strand.
TCTAACCAGGCCAAAAGCACATAGGACCACCAACCGAGCAAATTAGGGCAGGGCAAAATTCAACCGGAGATGATCAATTGTTCCTTGTGACCACAGAAATGACACTTATCATTCTCAATCAATCATCGTTCAAGGAGTTTTTTCTTGGTTAACATATTATTCTTTAGCATAATCAGAGGAAAATCTTAACTTTGAGAGGCACCTTAGTTCTCCACTAGAATTTATAAGGGAAGCTCACATGTCATTCCTTTGCTTTCAACATATCAGAAATGTCAACTTTCGACATAACTCTATCAGGGTCATCATTCAGTCTGACATAATCCACTATTCTCTTCAAATTTTCCCTTAGCACTGCGGTTTCACCAAATAAAGTCCTTTTGAGTCTATTGTAGCACCAACCTTCTTCTTTCACTCTACAAATAGTACTTCTCTGGTAAAGGTAAGATTACATAGTTTGGGAAATTGAGCTACCAGGGAATTATTCACCAAGCATCATCCCAGAATAAACTTTTTCCCCATTATTCAGCATTATCTTGACAAAATTGGGGAAAGATATAGTTAATCACATGACTCATTTTTATTCTCGTTACACCTCATGATTCTCATATTTTATGAGATGATTTCTTCTAATTTCTACTGATCACTAGTAACTGTAAAGATGTGCAAATCTTCTTGGTCATTTTATTCATTGCAGAAATGGACACATAAATGAAGAAATGCGAGAAAATATGGGAAGTATCATAGGATGGAATAATTTCCAAGTCAACGGGACACAAGAAGTAACACAAGATACACCAAGGCGCGGAACGAGCGCAAGTGATCATACTGGCGCTCGTCCCACTCGATGTTGCCTCCATGACGTCATCCTAGCCCAGACGAGTTTCACAAAAGGGGTCAGGTCTAATCGCTTGAGCTGAGCCTATAACCCTATTCTCATCCTCTCCACCATATAAAAGCGAGGGGGTAGTGGCCGGAGAAAAAGACGCATCATCTCCATCCGCATACTTTGCATATGGATCTAGTTTTAGCTCAAAACAATAAAACATAAATTATAATATGCATAACAAACTACAACACAAGTTGCAATTCAAAAATTTGGGCATCAACCCAAGACCCAAAACAATCTCCAAAGGCACAGAGTTTATACAAACACATAGAAGGAAGAGATTGCGATATCAATTATCTTTTTTTATGATATTGACCCTCGTTATTTCATACCAAGCCCTCGTCATTCATTCATGATGCTTAGGTTGGCTGTCACAACCCTAGCCTCCTCGGTGAAAATCTTGAGGTCCAATTCTTTTGTCTTGAGCTCTATCTTTTCTGCGTTGAGCTTTATTTCCTTTGCCTTGGGCTCCATGATTCTTTTGAAGCATTCAATGTTATTAATCTCTCTCTCATCCGTTGGCGAATTGGCGGAGGCAGACGAGAAAGCCCATGGCTTTTACTGGTGCTTGGTCAACGACGGCGGCTAGAGATTGTAGAGGAGGAAGGAGGATGGAACGTGAAGGGATTGCATGCAGTACTATGCCTGGCGAACAAAGAATGAACACGAATGGACGTGATTGTAGGCAGGGTTTTTCCAGTTTAATTTTGGACCCATGGCTAGTTAAACAAATATAATTACACAAATTTTGTATACTTTCTTTAGTTTTTCACCATATTATTGTTTTAACAAATATATGTTTTATACTTATTTAGCATTTTCAACCATATAATATTTTAAATTATTTTCCATTATATAGTTGTAATGTTTATGACTAGAAAAAAATTGAGTTACGCAAAAAGTTTTTTCCTTTGTAAGATATTGTCATGAAAAAGATAAATAATCATCTTAAATGTGAAACAAACAAAAAAGGAAAAATGCACTACTCTTTGATGTTGTTACAATTGATGAATTATATATCATATATGTATTATTAAATATTTCGGTAGAGATTCCAATGCATAAAACCTAGCAAATGTCTTAACAGAAGTGTGTAGTGTATTTTTATGTAAGCAAATATATTGAAACTTTGGAAACATAGATTGAACAGTTGAGATCATCATTTTTTTTACTTGGTCAAATGTGTCTTACAAGTTACCGTCACCTAAAATATTACGGGTTCTACTATTGCACACAGTAAAATTCAAGTATTATATATGCTCACTGAAATGCGTTTTTGTATACAATTGCTTCTGTTAGTTTTTCAAATAACTAGTTATGCATGAAATTAAACCTTGGAAATGTATCAATCAAATAATTAATATATTATGTGTAAGGTATTCGCAAGCTAGGGAGACTAGTAGCCAAGTTAAACTTACCACCACTTATTTAATTAGTTTGTTCTAATGTGGTACATCATATTGGTTTATCATGTGCAATTGTTAATGTAACTAGCGTGGTGACCCTCACAAATGCAAGGCAATCTTCTTTAGTAGGTTGAATATTTCGTAGAAATAAAAGTACAGTTTCATGGGTATCACATTATCTGTTATTCGCAAAAAAAAAATCTGAATGCAAATTATTTATAATCTGCAATTCACTATCTTTCAAATTCAAAATTTCTCAAATATGCAATTCACTATCATGCACTTGCGCTAATTTAGCTTTTTTTTACCTCAAAAAATATCGAGTGGTTTATCAGTAATTGCCTTCCATATTAAATGATATCACACTACCTCCAATAAAGAAACTATCAGGATAAATGCAAATAAGGGAAATCTTCTAAGACATAAAACACTTATGTGTTCCATGATAGAAAAAGTGTAATATGTTGAGTTTTCTTAAGCAGGTTGCAAGAGTATACTAATTTAATCCGGAGGACTCCAATCTTAAGATCTTTTTCACTAAATGGGCTATTGGGATGATTTGATTTAGATCACCTTCAACAACGGACCAGACACCGACATGCTGGGAAGCATGAATTCAAGTTCCATCGTGTAGTTTAGGTACCTTGTTTCTTAGAATTTTGTAAGGCACGGTGAAACGTTAAAGATGCAAAGGTTAGTCTTGGATAATACTCTATTTAGATTTACTTATTTTTAGTGAATTTCATTAAAATCAGAATTATATTCCTATAGACGTAGGTTAGGCTGTAGGGGATGCTTAAAGACATATCAATTGTTCTACTGATAAAGAAAGTACAACATATTTTAGTTTTAGAGAGTACTACCACCGTGCCCCTAGCCACATCTTTATTTTTTGAAATTGATTGAGAAATAATTCTATAATTTTTTAACATTCATATTTTGCCGTGGTAAATAATCACATGTGTGGAAAATATAATTGAAAAATTAACATATTTACTACATAATAATTTTTCCTATGAAGAACTTTAGTTACATGCACAATCAACATTTTTCGAAGTCTCAAATCTCAGATATCATATTAAGACCACGTCATCTAGATGATCAAAATTATCGACTTGATTGTTTGATTTCAAATTAATATATCAAATCAACATGGGAGTTACATTTGGATCAGAAACTGCTGAATGATCTATTTCATGAGTAGAGTGCATCATATTATTATCTTTACACCTACAAATTCTCTCCGGTCGTTTAGAAGTTGCAGCATTCTACATAGACTGATCAAACTTTTCAGATTACACTATATATAAATGGTTGAAATTGTGTTTTAAAACCGTGCAATGAATTAACTTCTTGTAAGAGTAATAATTATATGAATTGCTGAAGTTTGTTGTTAAAAATAATCAATGCACCGAGATCTAACCATATTGAAAAGATGGTCAAACTTACAAAGTAGATAATTCGGTGTTCGTAGTTTTCCTAATTAATGTGCAGAGGGTATGACATTGCTGTATTCAGCAGGATATTTTAGTAAACCAGGCTCCGAAATATTTGTATAGCCTTTTCGGTTCTGTTCTTAAATCAGAGACGTACTCGTTATATTTTTACACTCAACCATGCACATGTACAGATCAGCATACTCAACTATGTATTGGCCATTTATACTTTCTTTGATGTTTAAGGCATGGCCTGTAGCTAGCTAAGCTAGTGTACGCATCTTTTTCTGAACGGATTTTCTATTCCTACAGAGCTAGCTAGAGCATTTTTTTTTCTATAGAAGCTGGCAAACCCTAAACCCTGAAACTCAGTGCTTGGTTAATGGATATAGTAGACACAGAAAACAGCGCCTTGATAATAGAAGGCCAGCCCCAGATAGATCTATTTGATCAAGATGTCGAGAGCATTTTTAGTCTGCCATGTGGCAAAAGAATTATAGGCAGCGAACTAACGAAGGAGTGGATCCATCTGCATCTTGCATTGAGTACACTAGGGTTGCCGCAACCATCAGCGAGAAAGGAACACACAGCTTGAAGGCTGCTGAACATTTTCTGGAGTTGCCAATTTTATCCAAATCCAGCTAGATAGAAATCGATTGTTTGTTTTTTGTTGGAGTACCCTGGCCCCGGACTTTGTTTTCGGAGGCCTGTCTTGTAATTAAACTCTGCCTTCTATAAAATTATGGTACGCAATTGCGTACTCTGGAAAAAAAAATCGCTTTCGTTATTTTTGTGACTGGCCATGTGTTAGCTCCGTCAGCCAAGCATTAGGGGGAAAAGAAACGACTCGCCACTCGAACTTTCCTTTTGTCTTGTCCCGTCCGATTTTGGATGCATGGGATCCACTGTTTTTGGAAGCTCGCGGGCAGATCAAAGGCGATATGAAAGCCAAAAACGTACTCCCTCCGTTCCAAATTAATTGACTTCCATTTGTCCACACATGGATGTATCTAGACATGTTACACGTATAGATACATCTACATGTGGACTAATAGAAGTCAATTAATTTGGAACGGAGGGAGTAGTAGATAGATAACACTAATAGAAGCAGATGTCACCGTCCAAAGAAGTAAAAAATCAACGCCTAGCATTAGCATGCAAGGTTTAGGCTAGATAGAGGTTAGCTCTACGCGATGAACGTACGTTATTACGTGTATGTATGTCTGGCCGTCCATGATACGGAGACACGATGTGACACGGATAATGTAGGCCTGCACGAGCCGTCTCCCCTATATCGATCATCACATGAGAGAACAAGTTACTACTCCGTAGTAGCGAGTACAAGCGTAAGGAAAAAGACTGGCCGGAGATGAGACGTTTTGGTTGCATGGATACAGACGACATCGGACCGGACCCGACGGGAACCTCTGCCAGGACTCTCTCGATCTGGCTGGCATTTGTACCGCTTTTGTTTTTCTTCTCTCGTCTCGTTTCCTTGCCTCCTCTTTATCAGCCCTGCCTAGCCGATGGCTATGCGTAGCGTAGGTACTAGGTAGGTCTCCCTGAGAGAGGAAAAGCTTTGGGATTCTCGCTACAGTTGCATATGGAATCATGGGCGTGTACTTGTATTCCCATACTACGGCCGAATCGCACTCAAATGGCGTGTACAAACTACAACAGAGTACGAGACATATTCGTACCGGTACAGATGTACCAACCTCGGAAACGGAAAAGATTCCCCAAACCGAGATGATTTCTTATGAATCTGAACTAGTCCCTCCACCCAGACTATCCACGGTGAGAGTAACATACTAGATACTAAAGACAAAATAATTCTACAACCTTGCATGACACCACGGACATAAGTTACTATCCACTATGGAGGTGATAACATCCACTGGTAACATAAAATATGTTACTACTTTATGCTACTCCCCACTATGAGCAGCCTGACTAATTTAAGACATTTTAGTTATTTCAGTATTGACCACTTACATACCAATATGAGTGAACATATGTACACAATATGTATAGATACATACGAATCGAGAAAAAGTTAGTCTCTTAAATTAGTGAATGGAGGGAGTAAAGGAAAAAAGCTACATCCGCGCGAAGCATCCTCCGCATTGAGCGTCGGCCACGCGTCCCTCGCGTGGTGAAAAAACAAACGCGCGTGCGGGCCCCACCCACGTTGTCTTATCCTTTCTTCTTTCTCCTTCAATCCCCCGCACTCATCGTCTACCTCCTGCGTGAAAACAACCATGGAGCCATGGAGGGCTCACGCCGCGGCTCACCGGACGCGCCAACGCTGCCCACACACACGCCACCGCGAGACCGCCGGCTCAAATCCCGCCCCTCTCCTCCTATACCAGCATCGAAAATCTCCATACCCTTTTCTTCTCCGACGAAATTAGTCGATTGAGGTCTCCCCTAGTGATCGCTGCTGCACAATACGAGGTAACACCTCCTCGTAGGATGCTGCAAGGGCGGGCGGTGGTGCTGCAAGCGGCCGCCAGCGGTGGGCGGCGATGCCATGACGAGCGATAGAGCTATGGCGAGCCTGGAGTCTGACGGTGCAAGGACGAGCTTGGTGGTGCTGCAATTGCTAGGCAGCGCTGCTACCGGCCGGGGGCGGCGATGCTACCGCTGGCGGGAGGCGGTGCTGCTATAGGTGGGCGGCGGTGCTACTGTCGACGGGAGGCGCTGCTTCCATAGGAGGGCGGCGTTGCTACCGTCGGCGGGAGGCGCTGCTTCTAAAGGAGGGCGGGGCTGCTACTGTCGGCGGGAGGTGCTGCTGCCATAGGTGGTAGGCGCTGGTACTGTCGGCGGGAGGCATTGCTGCAGTGCTACCATAGGTGGGCGGGGCTGCTACCATCATTGAGTGTCGGTGCTGCAAGGAGCGGGCGAGGGTGCTGAAAGGAAGAAGCGGTGGCGCTGTCAGTCGTGGTCACCGGAGCTACGGACGACGCCACGTTGCTAGAAGTGGCGGTCTCCGGAGATGCCAACGGAGGACGGCGGTTCTTCGAGCAGGACGACGGTGCTTCGAGCGGCGGACGGCCGTACTGCTAGCCGTGCTCGGCGAGGTTGCGAGCCAGTGAGATCTCTCGCCGGAGAGTATCTCACCGGAGAGCAGCAGGCGATGTCGACAGCAGCATGAGCCGTAGGTCCGCGTGAAGGAGATATGCCCTAGAGGCAATTAATAAAGTGATTTTATTTGTCATATCTCAATTGTTCAGAATATGTTTTTGTACCATGCTATAACTGTATTAAGCAGAAAAATTAATACACGTGTGGTATGTAAACAACCAGGTCCCTAGTAGCCTCTATTTAACTAGTTCGTTGGGTAACAGATGATCAAGGTTTCCTGATCATGGACAATTATGTCAGTTGACAACGGAGGCATGTCAATCCGGGACATGTGAGAAAGAAATCGGAGAACTCCGGAAGCGTTTCGGGACATGTCCGATGTTGATCGGAGGGCTACGAAATATGTTTCGAAGCTTAAATGAATTAAATAATATGTATTTAATATTAATAAGTGTTATTAATGATTAAATATATTTTTTATTTAATTAATTTCGAATTTTTAAAGGCATTAAACCTAAATGGGTCTTAGAGGCCCATTAGGGAAAAAACCCAGAGAAAAAAGGAAAACAAAGAGAGGGGAGGGCCAGCCGGCCTGGCTGGACTGAATGGGGCCCAACAAGGGCCGGCGCACCCCCCATGGCCGGCCGAGCCATGTGGGAATAGTCCCACATGGCTTAGCCAGCGGGGTGGGCAGCCCTTCTCCTCCTTTAAATAGGGGACCCACTTTGCCTTTGGAAAATCCATCCCATCTCCTTCTTCTTCTCTCCTACCTTGAGTGTGGTTTCATTTCTGGAGCTGCGTAAGAGGAGGGAAGTCTCTCCACTATACGCACACCGCCGTGCTACTAGATCCAATCTTCTGCTTTCGTTGCTCTACTGGATCTGGAGCCCGGAGGTCGTCATCTACACCGTACGTTTGTGGAACTACGAGGTGCTACACGGGTGGCACTGGAAGACATCTTCTTCCTTTACACGACCTTGAGGTCGGCGCCGTCGGTTTCATCGACAACTTTTGTGCGGGAATGTAATCCCGCTTTCGGTCTACAAGGGTATGTACTCCGTTCTCCTCCGTATAGTATATCTGCATAGTTATAGATCTTGGCTAGTTTCTGGTTATCATCGGTAGGAATTTTTTTGTTTTCTGTCTACGATTCCCTTCGGTGGTATCAGAGCCGGTCTATGCGTAGATATATCTGTATGGTTAGAACACATGTTGAATGTGGGCATCGATTCTACATTTGTTACCCTCTCGCGTGTACTTGTTCATATCGCGGCATTGTTCGATGAAGCGGCCTGGACCGACTTTACGCGTACTCTTACGCGAGACTGGTTCCACACTTGGCATGCGGCTTGTACCGTATATGTGGCTGGCGGGTGTCTGTCTCTCCTACAATAGTTGATATAGCATTTACAATGGAGGGTCCCGAAAGGGGTGTAATAGAGACAATTGTCTTATCGCTGTTATGGTTGTATTCATAGGTAAGAAACATTTCTTGTGCGAAAGCCCTAGCAGCCACTAAAACATGCAAAAGATAAAGTAGAAAGCGTCTAACTTTATTTTGCAGGGGCAATGTGATATGGTCAAGGTAGGTTCGTTAAATTGTTTATAAACTGTGGGCGCGAAGGAGACCATCGGCGCAAGACCATATCATATCGCATTACATTTCATTTTAGATGTTATGTAGATTGAGTGCATCTTATATTGTTTATATATATATGTCTATATATTAGTTACATGGCGGTAGTAATATAAGATGATCCCTCCTAAAAAAATCATATAGTGTTCTCCCTATAGCGTGCACTACCGAAAGTTCTCCGATACGAGGCAGGCCGTGACGATCGGGTGTCAGCCGTATCTGCGTTCGCATAACGTGGGTGTAAGCCACGTTGCACAAGCAATAGACTACATGTTATTTTGGCGAGCCTAGCATGTACAGACATGGCCTCGGAACACAGTGACCGAAAGGTTAAGCATGAGTCACATAGTTGTTGTGATTGACATAAACGATGTCTACCTTTGAAGCTATGCTATCGGCCGTGACGATCGGGGATAGTATATCGGATGAGGATCGTGTAATCACTAAAATGAAGAGAGGGATATTCGTTTTGAGTGGGAGTTCTGGTAATTTTATTTTATTAAAACTTGAACCCATATTTTATTATGAACAAAGTCTTTATGTTTTGCAAAACCTTTGTAGATAATAACCTGTTTGATAGATCTTTTAAACTTAGGCGCATTCCTATGATTGAGAAACTTAAAAGGTGGGTCCAAACTTCATAGTTTTATACCATAGCTTGCGGATACTCCATGTTTCAAACATTTTAGCTCTATATGATACAATACCCATTAGAGATAGAACCCAGAGATTCCGCAAACAAAAGGATAATTTGGATTATCAAGTTTTGTGCGGATATTTTCATCATAGTCCAGTGTATCCTATGATCTCTCCCATAGAGAATAAACTGTGGGTGCGTGTTGACAGATCGCGAACATTTAGAATGGTCGCTGAGACTGATGATCTGTATCCACCGTAAATCAGGTTTTCTTCTCAGCCAAGATGGAAGAGAACACTCGCATTAAAGGAGCACGTGGCAGTCATACTTGATGACATTGGTCATACTTGATGACGTTAGGATGCCTCGCTCAGCTCGATCACTGGATGACAGACAAAGTTGCCAGATGCAAATATTTTGTCATAGACTATGTCATGCAAGGGGAATCGTTTATCTTCATGAATTTTTGGTTGAGTTGGAAAAACGATGGAAATGAAATGAATAACCGGGAAGTCATCAATGATGATAGTGTATATATGATATACGAGTTATGAATGTTTTTGCCTAAACAAGTACTTGCAGCAGTGACTAAGTTTTGATACTAGTCATGTTTTATGAAAACAACATTTTCTGCTTGAGTAGCTTGGAAGGATGAGGAGACAATGTGTGTTGATGATGGCAGGCAATATGTTGTAATGGCCATAGACACTCTCTCTACATCTACCATTTTGGATTAATTTGGATCTGAACAAATTCAGTTTGATCGCTTGTTAGCATGATCATTATAAGTATGTCTTGCCTCTAGCGAGACAATTATTCATATTTGTCAGTGAAAAAATTGTTGTCCTACATTTATGAGTGATATCTTTAATGATCATACACCGATTATGAATGAAGTGTTCTTATATGAATCCAGATGGTAGTAGCTCCCACATTTATAATATTAATGCCAAAGGATACAAACTTAATAATGACATCACATTATTGTGGCACTAACGTTTTAAGTCATGTCAATGTTATATGCATTAAGAAGCTCCATTCAGATGGACCTTCAAGTCGTTAGATTTTGATCTTTTGACACTTGCAAAATAACTAAGACACCGTTTTCTGGAAACAGACATTTAACTTATTGATAATCATACATAATGATGTGTGTGGATCAATGAAGTACGTTAACGTATAGTGGAAATCATTATTTCGTAAACTTCACCAATGATTTGAGTAGATATATGGATATCCACTTAAATGAAATGCTGATCTGAAAAGTTTGATAATATCAAACAAGTTCAGAGTGACGAAAGAAATATAAACATAACAAGAAAATCAAATTTCTGTGATACAGATCGAGGAAACAAGGATTTGAGTTATGGGTTTGGCATATCATTGGAAGACTTGTGAAAAGAGTTCCACAAATTACGCCGCATGGAACACCACAATGTTATGGTGTGTTAGGACGTCGTAATCACACTCTATTGGATAGTGTGTGGTAAATAAAATCTCTTATCGAATTATTGTGATTATTGGAGTTATATGGTAGAAAGAAAACATTCACGTTAGATAATAGGGAAACCATCTAAATCCGCGGAGGCAATACCATATGAGTGATGGCATGGCTTTTGGCCTAGATCGTCGTTTCGATATTTTAGTGTTTTGATATGATCAAACCTAAAACGGATAAATCTTTGTAGTGTACCTAAAGAAGGCCAATCTTGATTGCACTTTCATTGTCACACAAAAGAGGCACTTTGTCACAATTGACACCGTATTCCTTTAAAGTTTGCCTCATCCATAACAATTGAGTGCATGCACTAGCGGCCGCCACATACTCGGCTTCGGCGGTTGAGAGAGATATGCAATTTTTCTTCTTAGAAGACCAACTCACCAAGGATCTACCAAGGAATTGGCATGCCCCGGAAGTTGATTTTCTATCATCCTTACAACCCACCCAATCCGAATCCGAGTACCTGGCAAGAGAGAAATTAGAGCCCTTTGGATACCACAAACCAAACCTTGGGGTATAAACCAAATATAGAAGGATTCTATTGACCGCCTTCAAGTGGCTTTCTTTAGGAGCCGCTTGATACCTTGCACACACCCCTACACTCAACACAATATCGGGTCTAGATGCACAAAGATAAAGCAAAGAGCCAATCATAGAGCGATAAAGTTTTAGATCAAAATCAATACCGTCGGGGTTAAGTTCAAGATGGCATTTGGTGTCCATAGGAAACCTCTTCTCCTTAGCATTTTGCATATTGAACCTCTTGAGCATGTCTTGGGTATATTAGGCTTGAGAGATGAAAGTCCCTTCACTCAATTGCTTGATCTCAAATCCAAGAAAGAACTTCAATTCATCCATCATAGACATCTCGAACCTATCGGTCATAAGTTTTAAAAATTCATCATTGAAAGCTTTGTTAGATGAGCCAAACATAATATCATCAACATAAAGTTAGCATATGAAAAGCTCCCTTTAACCCTCTTGGTAAAGAGGGTGGGATCGATTTGCCCCACTTCAAATCCACGGTCTAGCAATAGCTCTCTTAGATGCTCATACCAAGCACGAGGTGCTTGTTTGAGACCATAGAGCGCCTTATCAAGCTTGTAGACATGGTTAGGGAATTTTGGATCCTCGAAACCTGGTGGTTGCTTAACATATACCAACTCCTTTAAAGGATCATTAATAAAGGCACTTTTCACATCCATTTGTTGCAATTTAAAGTTATGATGTGATGCATATGCAAGAAGGATACAGATGGACTCAAGGCGAGCCACGGGTGCATAAGTCTCTCCAAAATCAATGCCTTCAACTTGAGAGAATCCTTGTGCAACAATCTTGCCTTGTTCCTCACAACCATTCCATGCTCATCTTGCTTGTTCTTGAATATCCACTTAGTGCCTATAACATTACGGCAGTCCTTTGGCTTCTCAACTAGATTTCACACTTTGATGCGCTTGAAGTTATTGAGTTCATCATGCATAGCTTCCAACCAATCCAGATCTTCAAGAGTTTCAAACACTTTATTTGGTTCCACCATGGAGATGTGAGCTTGATGTTCACTAAATCTTGCCAATTGTCTCCTTGTGGTAACACCCTTGCTTAGGTCACCAATGATTGCTTCTAGCTTGTGACTTTTTATTTCAAAGTCTCTTTTAATCCTTGCTTGACGACGGGCTTCGATATCTCTATTGCATCTTGGAGGTATCTCTTGATCATTTGAGTTCTCGTCTTGACCGGAATGTTGACCTTGATCATCATTATGCACATCTTCAACAATAGAAGGAGAGGGTTGATCTTGGTCTTGACCTTGGCTAGCATCAACAAATGGAGAACTTGGTTCTTGCATAGCAACTTGGTCAACATGAGGAGGGTCTTGAACTTGTTCTTGGGTTGGTGCATCATTTGCTTCCATAGTGGGTGCCAGTTCAACTTGTGATGGTGATGAAGTTTCCACATGAGTGGAGCTTGGACTTGCTTGAGGAGGATCACAATGAATCTCAATGGGGCGATGGAAACCAATGCCCATTCTTCTTATTGCATCTTGAGGCTCCTTATTATCTACATTAGAAACATGAAATTGCGCCACTTGGGAGCCATCATTCTCATTGAACCTCACATCACAAGATTCTATGACTTTCCCAACGGTTTTGTCATAGACTCTATAGGTGTGAGATTCGACACCGTACCCAACAAAAACATCCTCTAAAGCTTTAGATTCAAATTTAGACAAACGAATACCTTTGATCTTATAGAAAACTTACAACCAAATACTCGGTAGTAGGAGACATTGGGCTTGTTGCCGGTGAGCATCTCATAAGGTGTAAACTTCTTGCCTTTGCAAAAGAATAACCGGTTTGAGGAATGACACGCCGTGGAGATGGCCTCGGCCCATAAGAAGAGAGGAGATTTAAACTCCGCCAACATAGACCTTGCCATATCCATGAGAGTCCGGTTCTTCCTTTCGGCTACACCATTTTGTTGAGATGTATATGCAGCGGAATATTGATGATGAATCCCCACTTCACTAAGAAACTCGTTTAGGGTGTAGTTCTTGAACTCGGAGCCATTGTCACTTCTAATGGCCAATATGGGAACATTGTGTTGGCGTTGAACTTCATTGGAGAAGTCGATGATGGTTTGTTGAGTCTCATCCTTCGTCTTGAAGAAATAAACCCAAATAAATCTTGAATAGTCATCAACAATCACCAAGCAATACTTCTTCCCACCAAGGCTAGGTTGTGGCACGGCACCAAAGAGATCAACATGAAAAAGTTCCAAAATCCTCTTTGATGAAATGATGGTGTTGCTTGGATAGGGAGAATCATGCATCTTTCCTTCAACATAAGCCCTACAAAGACGATCTCTAGAACAGAAGACATTGTCTTTTAGTCCAAGAATGTGGCCACCCTTGTGAAGACTTTGCAAAGTTCTCATGTCGGCCTTTCCGAATAGGCATATTGCTTGAGTGTTGGTTGACCCCGAAAAGTCCACCACAAACAACTCATTTTCAACATACCCAACGAACATGACCTTTAGAGTGTTGCTCCTCAAGAGTACCACCATATCAATAGTAAAATGGACATCAAAGTTCATCTTATTAAGTGCACGAACGGATATAAGATTGTAACTGAGTGACTCGATGTCGGAGACTAGTCCCAAGGAACTAGGGGCATCTCACTGATGCCAGGAATCGAGTAAGGGGCTGAACACGACGTCAAACAAATCCTCAGCTACCTCGGCGACGGTGCTCGTCAAGCTCGGTGAGGAACGTCACGGCAGAGACAAACACCAGCACGTACCCAAGTTCAGGCGCACCGCGAGGTGTAAAGACCCTACGTCCTGCTATGTTGTATTGCACTGCTTGGAGAGGTTACAGTACAATAGAGCTTGCCGAGGGCTCAACTATGGCTATGGTGGATTACAGTGGAAGGAGCTTCGTCTTCTCCCCTGCGACGTAGCCGATTGGGTGTAGAATGAGCGGATCGAATGCGGGATCCCCTCCTCGGTCGTACACTGCCTCCTTTTATACTGCCTCGGTCCTCTTCCCCAAAAACACAAGGCGGGAAGGGATACCACATGGTGGCCAAGGTGGAGCGCAGTGCACGGCGTCGGGGTTGTCCATGGACGCGGTCCATGGCAGAGAGCAATGTCTTCTTGGCAGAAAAAGCCACCGTCCATCCAGGACGATGGGGTGGCACCGCAGAGGTCTGTGGCACGCCCCACGGTGACGTCATCTTGGAGCGTAGCGGCTGCCGGTCCCCTTATCACCAAAATGGCAAAACTGGGAGTCCGCTTTGCTTGCCCCAGCTTTGTTGACCGCTTTATACATGAGAATGGCAACTGCGGCATCGTCGTCACCGCGCGCAGAGGCCATGTGCGCTCTGCAGCGGGTGCAGAGCTTGCTTCCACTTGAAGGAACCCCGCGAGGGCTGGGTGCCTCGCCGAGGTTCTGAAGTACTTGACGCCTCCCGAGGGCAGCGTAGGCGTGCGCCAGGATTTAGCGATTTTCGGGACAGGATAGGCCCTCCTGAGGGAAAAGTCCCTCACGAGGCCCGTCAGGCTGAGCATCTGGTCCTTAGCAGAAAAGCTCAGCAGAGTGAAGAAGCCCTCGCGAGGGAAAAACCCCTCGCGAGGCTCGCCAGGCTGAACGCCTGGTCCTTAGCAGAATTCTCCGCATAGCATCCAGGGTTGTGGCAGGCCGGCCCATGGTACCCTGGTTCCCACTGGGCCGACACTCGACAAGCATGACATTTACAAGAGTGATATCCTTTGCAACTACCACCTTGCCGAGACCCTTTACCTCAGCTTTTGACTTGTCACCATAGGAGACGGTTGAGTGATTTGTATTTGGTCCCAACTCCGTCATGATCTCCTTGCTTCCAGTCATATGACTAGTGCATCCACTATCAACCACCCATTTAGACCCACCGGAAGCATAGTCCTACAAGAAATCATTGCTTGCTTTTAGGTACCCATTTTGTAATGGGTCTTCTTTGGTTAGCAACAAGAGTCTTTGGGACCCAAATAGCATGCGCAACATAACCATCATAAGGTCCAACATATTTTGCATAAACATCACCATAATAATCAAAATATAGAATGTAGTGAGGGTTAGCATCTCCCGCAAAGTCGCTACGAGTGGTCTTACCCCTAGTGGCATTCCCACTCGCAATGGGAGTCTTGGTTTGTGCGGGCTTGGCCTTGTTGTTGCTCTTCTTCTTCTTTGCCTTGGCTACATAACCAAGACACTCCTTCCCTTTATGTTGCTTTTGCTCAGCAACATGAGCAACAACCTTTTTCTTTACCTTTGGGAATTGAGGTCTTGGCACTAGTGGCCTTGGCAAGCTCAACCTTCAACCTAGCATTTTCTTCAATAACATTTGCATGATCACATGAAGGAGTAGAAGTGCTAGATGAGTTAGATTTAGAAAGTTGAATTTGAAGTTGCTCATGAGACTTAACTAGAAGAGAGTGAGTACTTTCCAAGGCCTTGTGAGCCTTGTCGAGTTTCTCCATGTCCTCAAGAAGTCTAGCATTAGCAACCACAAATTTGGCTTTCTCTTTTTAATCACTTTATATTTAGCAAAGACATGGTCTCTATCCTTAATGATTTTAGCAATTATTTCATCATTTTTATCATCAAGGGACTCAAGTCTTTCCTCAAGAGTAGTTCTATATTCACTTTATTCTTCAAGCAAAGCTTTCAAGGATGCTATGGTAAGAGAGTCCTCTCTCTCAATTTTGCCCTTGACCTCAAGAAGGTCTTCGGCGGCACCAAGTTGGCTCATGAGAGCCTCAACATGCTTCTTAGCTTCACCTTGCAAGTTAGCCACAAACGTATCGAAGGCAACAAGTTCTTTCTTAATCACAAGACTAGAGCTATCATCCATTTCATGCATAGTCTTGGGAGTAGAAGATGATACTTCGGTGACATGAGCCATGATGCAATGAGCGGTGTTGATGGAGATGTTCTCATTGGGGATTCGAAGAGAGAAGGAGATGGAGTTGATACAATGGCAAATGCGGCCACCTCACGAGTGGGTTCTTCTTCTTCGGGATCATCGGAAGGATACTCTTCTTGAGTCATCAACACAATTCTTGGCGCTTTCTTGAAGAATGGCTTCCTCTTGACAAAAGGCTTCTTTTGAATCACTTTTGATTTATCCTTTGGGACAAGCCTTCCACCATGTTGTTCTCTATTCTCATAAGGACAATCTTTGATGAAGTGATGCTTGTCATGACAATTGTAGCAAGTCTTTGTCTTTATGGCAAACTCTTTCTTCCCACTTGGATTGTTTCTTTGATCAACTTGAGCCTTTGCCTTGGCCGGGTCACGCCAAAATGTTCTTGTGGTAAGAGCCATGTGATCATGATAGGCTTGTTCGAGATCATCGAGAAGAATGTTGCTTGGGCAAGCTTCAACTTCCACACTATCATCTAGGCACACCACTTTGGCCTTCAAAGCAAGTGAAGAACCTTGTTTCATTCCCATGGCCCTAGCACGGTTGTCTAGAGCATTCTTGGTCGCTACCTTGGAGGCTTGTACTTCTTGCATAACTTCATTGGATGACATTGCAAGATAGTTGAATTTTCCTTGAATAACCTTCACTTCAATGGGCTCGAAGGGCATGAGAGCATTCACATATTTCCTCTTGATCCAAGCATCATCCACATATGTTGCCCCAACATTATAAAAGGCTTTGGCAAGAATCTTGAGTCTTCCATACATCTCTTCATGAGTTTCACCCTCAAGCATATAGAAGCCTTTGGCTTCATTGCTCAAGGCTTCAAATCGATTCCTCTTCATGCTTTCATTTCCAAGAAATACCACCTCAAGACAATCCCAAGCTTCATTGGCGGCGGAGACATGTTGAATGTGATGCATACCATTTTCTCCAATGGCAAGTTCAAGCATGTGAAGAGCGGAGGCATTGAGTTGAGCCTCAACCACCTCTCTTCTTGTCAAGTTGTTTGGATCCACGGCCTTGAATCCCACTCGAATGATCCTCCAAAGCTCGATAGAGGCACTGTTGACATGATATTTCATTGAGTGTTGCCAACTAGTAAAAGCCAATGCATTAAGCTTAGGTGGCGGACCTAAGGTATTTATGCGAGGATGAGGGATAGGTGGGTCAGGAGAGTAGACACCAAGAGGAGAAACCTCATGGTACTCGGGCTTCCCACCTTCCGGCTTGGATGTGGATGCAAGGGAATTTTTAGGTTCGGTTTCTTCATCCCCTTTCTTTTTCCCTTTTTCCTCCTCGGTTTCACCGTCATTGGAGTTAGCGGAGTCCTCTAGTGGGATGGTCTCCGTAGGAACCTTGCCACTTGCGAGTTGATTGAGCAAGTCACGCATCTCAGCAAATTGGGTATCCATGGATGATTTCAAAGATGTCTCCATCAAATTGAGATCAGCCATGGATGCCGGAGTGGCTTGGTCATCCGCGGGATCACCCTCACGGGTCATACTTCTCTTAGGCGGTTAAGCCCGACAAGAGAACCATGCTCTGATACCAATTGAAAGGATCGTATGACACCTAGAGGGGGGGGGGGTGAATACGTCCTACTCCAATTTTAATACTTTTTTAAATTAGGCTTGACACAAAAGGTAAATTCTCTATATATGCAACTACGGTGAATTTACCTATATGACAAGCTAGCAACTAAGCAAGATACACGAAGTAAAGACGGTAAGTAAGTATAGAAGTAACCGAAGGTGAAAGCACGCGGAGACAAGATGTATTCCCGAGTTCCTCCTTTTTAGGGGAGTACGTCTCGTTGAAGAGGTGTGAGCTACCACAAAGGTCACAACTCAACAGCCACAAAGGCTTCACCTTCTTCTCCGATGAACCGCACCACAAAGGTTTGGTTCACCTTCCACTATCGGAAACCTTCAAGGCGGATTCCGGAGCCTTTACAACAACGATCCGGGGCACAACCCACAATAGGATTGGGGGCTCCCGAATAGCTAAGATCTGTCGCAAAGACAATCAAGTAAGTACACAAATGAGCTAGGTTTTCCAAATGAAAACCCTAGCAAAGGGTCCCTCAAATGAATGAGGGGGAAATGAAAATCCGCTTGGTGAAGTTGTAGATCCGAGCCTTCTCCTTCAATCCTCCAAAGATCAACGAGTTTGGGTGGAGGGATTGGGAGATCTAGATGTTGCGTGAGCTTGCAATAATGGTGTCTTCAAGTTTGGGCGAGCTACCTGGCTGACCTGGAAGGCCGGAGACTCCAGACTGACCGGAGACTCCGGACCCTGAAAGTGCGGAGACTCCGGCCTCGCACGGAGCCTCCGGGGGCACTCGATTGGGGGCGGAGACTCCGGACCGGAGGTGCGGAGACTCCGGCCGGGGCGGAGACTCCGGGGTTACTCTGGGGTCACTCCGGACCCCTATACCGCAGCTGCCATCCAGAGAATCACTTTGCTCCAAATCCTGAGAGGCCGGAGACTCTGGCCCCTGAGCCCTGAGGACCGAAGACTCTGGACTGGACAGGCAGATGCCGTCTTCCTTTTTCTTGTCAAGTGTTTTGATGCAACGTGCAAATATTTCTTTTGATTCCTGCACCACTTAACATTACATTAGATATATCCTAGTGTTGTTGCTTAACACACAAAACACCAAGGGGATATAAATATGCTCTTTCAATGGACAATTATGTTAGTTGACAACGGAGTCATGTCATTGGGTGAATGACGTGGTGGACATACCCAAAAGATATAGAAACGCAGTGCTCATACCTTCGACTGTGAGCTCATATCAAATCGATGCTTCTGGAAGGTGTTTTGATCGCATCAAACGGCGTGTCTTATATAGCGTGACAATAAAGGTGACACTTTCGGGTATCCGAAGGAAGCGGTGGAGGCAAGTGATCAAGAGCGGGATTTGCCAATCCACATAGCAGGATAGATACTCTGGGCCCGCTCGGTGAGATTACATCAATGAGCTTGCAAGCATGTGACTAGCTCACGGGGATGTAATATCACAGACGAGTAAAGATAGATTTGTCAATGACGAGATCATGCTCGGTAATCGTGATACCAAGAATGATGCTCGGACAATCTAAGTATCGCTAGGCAAAAGGATGAGACTGGACGTCTAAAGGTTCAAACGATGAAAAGACATTCGTGGACGCACGGAGGCTATCATGGGTATCCAGATCCCACTGTTAGTCATTGATCGGAGAACGTGTCTCGATCACGTCTGGAGTGATCCCGAACCATAGGGTAACACACTTAAGGGTAGGGTAACTCCGGAAGCGTTCCGGGACATGTCCGATGTTGATCGGAGGGCTACGAAATATGTTTCGAAGCTTAAATGAATTAAATAATATGTATTTAATATTAATAAGTGTTATTAATAATTAAATATATTTTTTATTTAATTAACTTCAAATTTTTAAAGGCATTAAACCTAAATGGGCCTTAGAGGCCCATTAGGGAAAACCCTCAAAAGGGAAAAAGGGAAAGAAAAAAAAGAGGGGAGGGCCAGCCGGCCTGGCTGGGCCGAATGGGGCCCAACCAGGGCCGGCGCACCCCCATGGCCGGCCGAGCCATGTCGGAATAGTCCCACATGGCTTAGCCAGCGGGGTGGGCAGCCCTCCTCCTTTAAATAGGGGACCCCCTTTGCCTTTGGAAATCCATCCCATCTCCTTCTTCTTCTCTCCTACCTTGAGCGTGGTTCCGTTTCTGGAGCTGCGTACGAGGAGGGAAGTCTCTCCACTATACGCACACCGCCGTGCTACTAGATCCAATCTTCCGCTTTCGTTGCTCCGCTGGATCTAGAGCCCGGAGGTCATCATCTACACCGTACGTGTGTGGAACTATGAGGTGCTACACAGGTGGCACTGGAAGACGTCTTCTTCCTCTACACAACCTTGAGGTCAGCGCCGTCGGCTTCATCGACAACGTTTGTGCGGGAACGTAATCCCGCTTTTGGTCTACAAGTGTATGTACTCCGTTCTTCTCTGTATTGTATATCTGCATAGTTATAGATCTTGGCTAGTTTCTGGTTATCGTCGGTAGATTTTTTTTATTATTTTCTGTCTACGATTCCCTTCACTGTGTTGGTTCGGTTTGGTGGCTAATCTCCCCTTGGGATGCTCAACACGCCCCGGGAGTAAAGTCCATGCGGTCAAACACATCTTCAAGATTGATGCCCATATGCATGTTAACTAGGGCTGGACTAACGAGCTGCTCGGATGCTCGTTATGACTCGTGATCGTTAAGTCTCAGATCGTTAAGCTCGTTAAGGATAACAAGCTAAATTTAAAGATTGGCTCGGTTCGTTATATGTTCGCGAGCGCTCGCGAGCAACTCGTTAAAACTCGTTAAGAAGATATATCAGTGTATTCAACTAATTAAGCAAGCTATTAAGAAAGCATCAGGAGCAACAGATTTTTTTCATCCATATAGAGTTTTTTGGTTCTCCTGATGCTAACGAGCTTAAGGAGTAGCTCGTGAAACTCGTTAGATTGATTGTTTAACGCGTTAGTGTTAACGAGCTAAAATTGCTGCTCAGCTTGGTTCATTAATAAAACGAGTCGAGCTACCGAGCACTCTTTAAGCTCGCCGAGTTTCGATCTTTATGTCCAGCCCTACTGTTAACCATAGTAGTATCATTGGGTAGAACATTATCGAAAAATTAAATGGTAGAACTCTTCTCATTATGAGGACACCATCATTAAATGGATAAACACAACTCCGATAGTACGAAGACAATTAGTCGGCAGGTGCTGTGCTCCGATAGTACGAAGACATCAATGATTCCCGCGTGTTTTCAGATGGACACATGACACAAAATCTAGTGGTAGTGCGCTGATACATGAACGAGCTCGGCATGGACGGACATGTTTAGGTGGGGTCAATAGTCAGGGCCTACTGCTTGTTGTAGACTGCTGTGGGAGGACGCCCAGGTTAGTATTTCAGTTTGTCTTGAAAACGGTAATATAAAACAAATAATCCCTCTGTTTCGAATTATAACATGTTATGGATATATGTTATATGGACTACACATAAGGATTAAAATTAGTTAAAATACACACTAAAACGCGTCTCACATACATGTGATTTAGGAAAAAGTTAGAATATTTTATAATTTCGAACGGAGGGACTAACTCTAACAGGAGCACCAGAAGTACAAATTGGTCGCATATTGATGTTTGCCATAATGGTATTTTCAACTAACATTAGACTAGATTTTAATATGCTTGCATTTGAATTTAGTTCACATTTTTGCATCAAAAGGTCCCGTGAGTCTGTACAACCGGCATCGAAGCCGAAAGTTGCTTCAAGGCATACAAAGTTCGACCAATGACAATTAAGACATGTACTCTATAAATATGATGGGATCTTAGTCTCGTATTAGAACACGTAATCATATGCAAATAGGTGTACCGACCAAAACCGGACGAGGCCATTAAGGGGTAGGTGAGTAGCCCATAGCCTCGCTTGAGAAATATGGGTTGCAATGGTCGATGTAGAGGTGCGGTAGCGCAGCCGTCACTCCTGGTGGCCATGGAGATAGGCCTTCGAGTCCCTCATCTATTTTAGGATCGTTTGTTAGGGTTTAACCTTCTTACGGTGTTAAATCGTCCTCCACTCAGAGGGATTTTCTTTCTTTTATGTATCGTGCCAGGACCTATATTTCAAAATGTTGGAGTAAATGTCCACGATTACGCCATGTAGCATGGGAGGTTTTCCTCTCCATTTTTCTCTTCGTTTGTTACGTCTGAAGATCATTTCCAACAATATGGGCACCTTTCAGAATCTCCTTTTTTAAAAGGATGGCTATGTTTCAGTCGACTGATTTTTTTAAAGTTCTAGTCCATTCAGAAGAATGCAACGATAGTTTAAAAAAGTGCAATTGAACTTTTCTCGAAATTATGGTTGCACTTTTCTAAAAAGTGACTAAGACTGAACCAAAAAACAGTCGACTGTGACTTAGCAAATCCATTTTTAAATCCCACGAACCAAAGAGGTGGTACTTAACAAAACTATTCAGATGTTGAGATTAGGATAAACGATAATTCTTCAGAAAATGATAATTTTCCTTTTTCGATCTAAAAGGAGGATTTTTATCTCAAGTTCGTGGGTGATTAATCATGCTTTCATTTTCTTCTTGGACGCAACCAAGACTCAATTTTCAAAAGCGACACATCCTAGCTATCTGTAAAGTGAGCAAATACACGTCGTCATGGGCCTCGTGGCGTCCCGTCCCATCATCACGACGCATGCTAACTTTTTCCCAGGCTCACCTGAACTGAAGAGTCGATTCCACTATGCGTCTCCTCTCCCGCGTCCTTGCCGAATCCGTCTGCATTTGGCCGACCAGTATGCATCGTCGTTGGTACGCCATCGCGATCCGCCGGCCACAAGCGCACGAATCGTGGATGACAGTGCAGTAGTGAGTGGATTCGCTTTACGACGAACAACCGCGCAAGTACACATGTTCCCTATCATCTTCCCCAGCTGCACTGCGCCACTGATTGCGAGTATAAATTTTTACACGCGAGTACACTGCACCACTGATTGCACTTAGCGAGAGAGCAAGAGCTAGCCGCAGGCCCGCGCTGGGAACGTACGACAGATCTATCCATCGATCGTTGATGTCTTCCTCCCTCCCTCTCTCGTCCGAGCTGCGAAATCATGGCCGCAGTCTGGCGCTTGTCGGCCGGGGGCGCGGCCACCGGAGCGCGGCGGAAGTGGTCGCGCTGAGCGCCCGCGGGCGGGCTGCATGCATGCGCAGCGAGCCTTGTGCTTGCCGCCAGCACGGGTTCGGAAGCGGAAAACCCATGGTCCCCGGCGGCCTGAAGCAGCGGTGATCTCCACTCCACTAGCTAGCTAGTTTCCTCCTGGAACATGGCCCGTGGGCACCCGGTAAACAAGGCAAAATCGACATGGTTGACCTCTAACTCAAACTTTAACACAAAATGAACCATGGCCGAAACTATTTCACGGCTCTGACCCTTTTGAGTAGCGCCCCACGATCAGGCGGCACACTACACAGGATAGCGCCTCGTGATCAGGCGCCACACATGTTGCCAGCGTGGCGAACCGGGGCCACGGGGGGCCCAGTTCTGGCGGTGTAGCGCCTCGTGATCAGGCGCTATGGTGCGATCATGTAGCGCCTGATCACGAGGCGCTACACTACTCGTATTAGTCAGCCGTAACGCGCCCCCGTCCCCAGCCCTAGCACTCACTCATTTTCCAGCCGCAAGAACAGAGGAACATGGCGGCGGCGGTTCTCTCACCCCCTCTCTAATCATTCACCAAATCCACTCCGATTTGAAGAGAAAAGCGAGGGGATTACATCCCTGACTATGGCTAACTGGCATGCCTTGTCTGGTTCCAGCGAGGGCGAGTCCCTCCTCTCGGTAAGCCTTTTTGTAGGATTTAATTTCACTCCTCTTTTTTAGGGATAGGTTTGAATTCAATTCGTCCATTTAGGTCTTGTAATCTTAATATCTTGTACCGATTAGGAGTTGCCCGACCGTGATTGTGCCCCTGATACTTGCGAGGACCCCACTTTCTTCGGTATAGCGCCGGATGCTCCTTCATTTTGCCGCGTCCACAAGCTCGCTCCTCGGAAGTGTGTTGCATTCGAAAGCTTCGACACTGGCAAATAACTCAAGTGACTTGTCAAGCGATTCGGCCACGGTTTCCTTGTATGCAACCCAATGAAGTTCCGAGGTGATACGCAAAAACTTACAACGGAGATGCACTCCATGACCCGCATTATGTCTTCCCTCCAACTCTACAAACTCATTTTGGTTCATCAAATTCAAGTCAATCCTAACTTGTTTCAAAACCTCGGCGTAGGTAGGACTTTGCTCGAACACCAAGGCTAACTCATCCGGGTCCGGTTCCATATTGCCTTTCAAAAAGGCCTCTTTATCCACATGATGAACATGAACAATTGTAGACATCCCTAACATAGTGGCAAAAAAAAGACAACTCAAATCATAGCATTAACCTAACAAGCACTAGCATTAACCTAAGAAGCACTACCCATAAGCTAACATATACCGTTCAAATTTGGATCCATTCGAATTTCTAGGGTTTCCAATATTTCGACATAAATCCATACTAATGCAAGAACCAGTGGGTCAAAACATAGGGAAACGAGTAGTAGCAAGATCCACGGACGATCGTACAGGATTCGGCGGGGGGGAAGCGCCAGCCGCCTGCAGTTCTGGTCCTCCGGGTTTGGGGAAGAAGCAGCTGGCTAGGGCGACCCTGCGTGGTTCTTATATACCAAAAGTTTAGCGCCTTATGATCAGGCGCTACACTAACGTACCATAGCGCTTGATCATAAGGTGCTACACTTCTGACCCGAACTGTTCCAGAGAGGTTCCAGAGAGCTCAGTCGAGCAGAGGCACGGGAAATTTTCTAAGTCAGAGTGTGGCGCCTTGTGATCAGGCGCTACATCCTTCACACTGTCGCTACGTTCCAATCATTGTGGGTCACCTCTTTCGGTCGTCCAACTAGAAAGTGCTCCCAGCTCCATACCGAAAGTAGAAGCGTACAACCACCAATGCCAACTTTATCAAGTGTCCTACGACAAGCATCATCCAACTGCATCAAAAATGAAAACACGGTCAAGTTATGACATTCTACAAATGGAGATGTAAATACAAACCGAAAAAGACCAATTCATTACCTGCCGGTACAAGTAGGCAAGTGCAGCAGAACCCCAACTCCACTTCGAGTCCCAAATGGTAAGCGCCTTCAGCCACATCCACTGAGCCGTCGTGCCACCACTGTCAGCAAACAAAGTCCTAGAGATAACGCACCACACGTACACGCGGGCATACGTCTGGATCACATCATCATTTGCATCGTCGGGGCAGTGCGCGAAGTGCAAAACTATCCACGTGTAAGTAGCGCCGACCGGGACTCTATCTTTGCTCTTGTCCTCGACCTCCTTTGGAGTCATACCAATAAGGGCCTCCATTTGCACGCGCCACCCTTCGGAATTTGTGCTCATATAAAGAGGCATACCGTCGATAGGAAGTCCAAGAATCATGGATACATCCATAAGAGTGGGGGTCATCTCGCCAGTCATGAGGTGAAATGTGTGTGTCTCCGGCCTCCACCGGTCCACAAGGGCGGTGATTGCGAGCGCGTTAAACCTTGGGGTCGAACGGCTCACAAGTTGGATGAAAGGGAGGAGGCCTAGCCTCTCGATGTACGGAGTGTACCGGTTATCGTACGGCATGTCACTCGACGAAGCCCCATGAGACCGAATCTTCACAGGTGCAAGCTCCTGCAAATAACACATTTGAAATAAAAATTTACAACGTATCCAACATAATTGCAACAAAATAAAATCAAACACATAGAGAAAACAAGCTTTATTTTATTACCTCCCCCATTACCGCCATTTTATAGGCCCGGTGAGCAACATCATACTCAGTATCGAGTAACCACACCATCCTACATATTATAACATATGTGAGCAATTTTACATACATAAAACGATATCACCTAACTATACAAATAATACTACACATATTTCCTCCACACATGTGTTCTACTGCATACTAATTTTTTCTTAATCGAGGCATATGTGCTTCAGGTTCTACAAATCAATTCACACATGTTTCTACTCAAACCGAAATCAAAAAATAGAGGAAAATTCGGTTTCTAAGCAAAAATAGCCTACTAAATTGTTACCAACTAATACTACAGATAACCTAATGCTAAAGATCATACAAGCATGCCATGGGTCAACAACAAAATCCAAATCAACTAGATTTTAGGGTTCAACCGAAACTTGCACATGGAGGTCAAATGGGGTCGATTTATTGGGCAGAAAGTGGGGGATCGTAGGAGAATACCTGCGGGAAGTATTTGAGGACGAAATCCCCTCGCTTTTTCCTTTAAATCCGAGCGGATTTGGTAAAAGATTAGGGATGGGGAGAGAGAACCGCCGCCGCCGTTTTGTTCTTCACTCGGGTAGAAAACGAGTGGCTAGGGCTGGGGACGGGGCGCGTCGCGGCTGACTAATACGAGTAGTGTAGCGCCTCGTGATCAGGCGCTACATGATCGCACCATAGCGCCTGATCACGAGGCGCTACACCGCCAGAACTGGGCCCCCGTGGCCCCGGTTCGCCACGCTGGCAACATGTGTGGCGCCTGATCACGAGGCGCTATCCTGTGTAGTGTGGCGCCTGATTGTGGGGCGCTAGTCAAAAGGGTCAGAGCTGTGAAATAGTTTCGGTCGAGGTTCATTTTGTGTTAAATTTTGAGCTAGAGCTCAACAGTGTCGATTTTGCCGGTAAACAAACACATACACCGAAAAACCTAGGGTGCCACGGCGGTGCAGAGTAGGCACCGCAGGGGCGTGCGATGCGAGGCTGTCCCTCTCCGTCGTGTCACTGCCCGCGGTGGAGTGGTCCGCTGCCTGCACATGGCGCTGAACCCTAGAAGAGTGCGATCCGGCCATCCAGGGACCTGTTCTTGTTCTGTTCTCGTCTTCCAGGCGAGTTGAGGTAAAGCATGTTTGTCTTGGCGCCACTGCGAAAGCCCCAGATTGCGACGGTCCCTGATAGCGGCCAAATCAGTGCCCCCTTGTTTTACCTTTCACAGAGGAGATCTCAAGTAGATTGTACGTACAGCTATCCTGTAGTATAGGCGTAATTTTACGCTGCGTGCGTATCTTGCGCTGGAGAGATTTTTTTTTGGTGAGCGTAAACTATAAAATGATGGGTTTTGGTTGCAGCAGAGCTACTGAGTTAGCCCCGTAGCTCCTCTTTGTACTGAGATCAGTGACCCTGTGAACTGCGGCGATTCCAGTCTGAACCGATAAGTTTGTCATTGCTTGCGTGTTTGCTGAATTACCGGTCCACGGCTAGTTTTGTCATTTTGATAGCTTTTCTTTCAAGGCATCATAGAGTAAAAATGCAACGCAATGCCATAGTTACATGCCCACGATGCAGCTTAGGGTCAAGGAGCCTTGTCCAGTGTCTACTAATTAGATGTATCCACTAAATTGTCTCCGAAATGCCACAGTTTCGGCAATATTCGCCTAGAAGCTAGCTTGCAGGTTGGAACCGTACCAATCCAGTGAAACTATAACGTGCCCAGGAACTGTCATTTGAGTGGAACTTCAGTTCAGAATCCACTGCAGCTTAACTGTGTGCGAAACAAATAAACAAATCCAGTCAGGCAGTTAGCATAGACAAGGGTCACTAGTACAGAACAGGGCATTAGTACCGGTTGTATTGGGCCTTTAGTACCGGTTGTGCAACCGGTACTAAAAGGTCGGGACTAAAGGGGTAACCCTTTAGTACCGGTACCAAAATACAACCGGTACTAAAGGGTCTCCACGTGGGCGCACAGACGCGCGCGACCCTGAGGGCCTTTAGTACCGGTTTTTCATAAAAACCGGTACTAAAGGTTCCTGCTATTTTTGCCCTCCCGCCTATTTTTTCAGGGGGGTTTAGGGTTTCGTTTTTTTCTTTTCGGTGGTTTAGGGTTTCTGTTTTTCCTTGTCGCTCATTTTTTCAGGGTTTCGGAGGAGATCACGTATAAAGTACTCACTACACATATGAAGTACTCATTACACACATAAGGTACTCTCGTTACATATAAAGTACTCATAATTACAATGGAGATCACCGCTAATAACTAGTACATGCATGGAGGGAGTCTATTGTTCGACATAGTGGAATTCACCGAAATCATCTAGGACATGCGTCAGAATGAATCCCGCCAATTCCTCCGCAATAGATTTCACGCGGTTTTCTGGTAGGAGCTGGCTCCGCTTTCTTTCCAACTTTAAAAGAAGGAGATCAAATCAGTTATATTCGGAACTAAACACAATTGATGGTAGCAAAATAAAAGTTGTGTATGATGTTTACGTACCTCTCGATTTCTTCGACTATTGACTCTCTCATTGACCAAAGTGTGAATATACTCGCAAACGTAGTATCCACATAGTTCCGTCCCCTGTGGTTGTCGCAGACACCACTATACAAGAATATAATTTAATCAAATAATAATCAAGAGAACGATAATGGTATTAGAAAGATACGCAGACCTAGATACGTAGTAGTACTTACAGTGTTAGCCTTGAACTCCAGCTTCTGTGGCCATTCACCGCGTTCTTCCGCGATGAACCTTTTCCAAACCCTGCCCGGAAAAGAAAATGAATTGAGGAGTTATTACTTATACTTTTGATATCCGAAAATGAACGAAAGAGGACGATATAGTGCGATTGAAATTACCTCCTAAGCATTAGACGCACGCTTTTGTAATCATCTTGATTTTTCCTCAATGAATCCCAGACTTCAACTAGTCCTTCCTCGAGTCTAATGATTAGCAGAATGAAGTGGTACCTGCGCACATTTATATACGCAGGTATTCAGAACTCATCAATTACACTTAATATCGGGAAAGCAAAATAGAATGTGTACAAGACAGTAACACTCACCCGAAGTT
Source organism: Poa pratensis (assembly GCA_947311845.1). Classification (NCBI taxonomy): domain Eukaryota; kingdom Viridiplantae; phylum Streptophyta; class Magnoliopsida; order Poales; family Poaceae; genus Poa; species Poa pratensis. The sequence continues at coordinate 22,559,178 of CAMZMU010000064.1, forward strand.
GTAAGGAAGAAGTATTTCCTTTCTGGTACTTTGTCGCTTAAAACAAGTTAGCACAAGTTCCTCTGTGTCCTTGACATACCAAGGTTTTTCTACGCTCTCCACATTAACTTTATCCGGGTCAATGAACCCAATGTCCCAGATTCCTCCCATTCGGCATTCACGAATCTTCATTCTGCATAATAGCGTACAAAAGAATGTTGTGAGGATAATTACAAGCAATGAACGAGTTGAACTATAAATAATTAAATTACACGAATAAATAACTTACAGACAATAGAGGCTGAGGATAGATTTGTCGAGGGCAAGTTGATTGTACATCTGAAAAAGTTCGGAGAACGCAACCTCCACACCATATTCTCGGAACAAGTGTTGTTCCTTAACTCCCGCCATGAGATATGTCTTCCCTTCTTTTGCGGCGGTCATGTACCAGGTATGCAATTTATATAACTGTGTTATTAGAGCACTCGGATTTTCGACCAGAGGCATCCCGAGTTCAAATTTATATTTAATTACCATCTCCGCTATGGGGACACCTGTGTCGCCAATGACAACTTCTCCATGCTCGATTTCCCGAGCTTCAGAAGGCACAATGAGCGGGGCGATCGATTGTGCTTCTTGTTCTCCGAGCTGGGCAACTCCTTTCCCGCACGCTTTTTCTTCCTCCTTCTTCTGTGAGGAAAGTACCTTGTCAATACCTCGCTCATAGTCTGAACGGGACGACGGTGGAGGGCAATACAGGTTGTCAACTGTGCGATCTTTTACCTCAGTTGCTATAGTCTTCAGGAGTTCCTTCATGGGGTCAAGTCTTGCCTCCAGTCTTTCCTTTTTTTTCTGTTCAAAAAAGGCTGCAGCCTGGCCTTGTGTCCTCACTTGTAATTCCTCCAAAGTCATCTCGCCTGCTAACTTCTCAGGAGCCTTGACTTCCTTGGTTTTTTTTGCACGTTTCTTGACAGGGGACGACGCCGTGAACAGCTTCCGCTTTGAAAAACTACTAGTGGCCGCAGCAGTCGGCTGACGGGAGGGCGCGGGCGTGGACTCGCGGTGGGGTCCCAATCGTGGGGGGAGGAGGGTGGACAATTATGTGGTGAATTTCTAACCGGAGGAGTCGGTGGCCTTGGCAAAATACACATATTTACATATTTACTAGAATAAATTTTCACATATTTACTAGAATTCAAACTTAGCAAAATTTACTCAAACTAAACATATTTACTCATCCTAAATATAAAATTTACTCAACCTAAAATTAATTTACTCACCCTAAAAACAAAAAAAATGAACACTTAATTTACTCAACCTAAAATGCTAATTGAAACAAGAATTTTCATACAAAAATGCTATCTATATTTCTGTTATTTTGCTAAAAACAGTAATAAAAAAAGTAATAACAGTAATAAAAATTGCTACTAAAAAAAAAGTAATTTAAAACTTAACTAAAAACAGTAATAAAAAAAGTAATAACACAAAAATTGCTACTAAAAAAAAATACTTAGCTAAACTAAACTTTTCTACATGGTGCTACTAAATTTTTCTACTACATGGTGCTACAAAAATTGCTACTAAAAAAAAATACTTAACTAATCCGCTGACGTCATGCTGACGTCAGCAATGGTGCGGGCGCGGCAGAGGCCGGCCGGCCAGGAGAGGGAGGGCGTTCGGTGCGGGCGCGGGCTCACCTGGCCGTGGAGAGGGAGGGCGCGGGCGCGGCAGAGGCCAGGAGCGGCGCGGGGGCCGGCGACGGGAGAGGCCAGGAGCGGCGCGGGCGCCGGCGACGGGAGAGAGGCGCGACCGCGCGGGGCCGGGGGCGCGCAACGGGCCGGGAGGGCCGTAGCAGGGGCGCGCGACGGCGGGGGACGCGGCGGAGGCCGGAGCACGGTGGCGGCGGAGGCCGGAGCACGGGGGCAGCGCTTCGCCGGAGCAGGGCCGTAGTGGAGAGAGGAGAGCGCTCGATCGATTTCTGCTAAGTGAGGAAGAAGAAGAAACGGCCGTGCGTTTAAGTACTAAAGGGCTTTAGTACCGGTTGTATATTACAACCGGTACAAAAGACCCCCCCTTTAGTACCGGTTGTAATTTACAACCGGTACTAAAGGCCTTTTTTCGGCGGTTCATTTTTCCCGCGGGAGAACCCCCTTTAGTACCGGTTTCTGTTAACAACCGGTGCTAAAGGTATTTGAAACAAAAATGCAACCGCTTGTTTTCTTTAATTTTTGGTACTGTTTGAAATAATTGAAACAAAATGCAACCGCTTGTTTTCTTTAATCTTTTGCTACTGTTTGAAATAATTGAAACAAAATGCTAAGTTTCAAATTTACTAACTTTCAAATTTACTAAAAATTGCATCGTGTTTAAAATTTTCAACTTAAAAGTTCTAACTTTGCTAACTTAATTGTCTACCTGATGGCATGTTCCCTGGCATTATTGTGTTCGTCATTGTTCACCGGCCACCTCCTATAGGTCGGTGAACAATGACAACACAACGACGCTGTTGGAAACACAAGCCCTCAGGTAGGTTGAATCCAACCACTGGATTAGGGTGACACAATGATGAATTGCCGAGGAGGTGGGAGTGGTGGTGGTGGAAGTGGTAGCCATGCTCACGACCACGCGATGATCATGCAGCCCTACAGGCCCTACGGTGCATTTGATATGCAGTCACTCACGAGGCACTGTAGGGCTGTATGACGGGGAAACCTTGTGTTTTGGTCTCATTTTTTCAGATCGCTATGTGTCTATGTTGGATACGCCAGCGGTGTATAACAGTAGATGGATGGTTAAATAAGAATGGACCCGAGCAATGTATTATGTTCACCACATAAAGGTTTAATACATTATTACACATCACCAACAACATCCCTAACTAGTGTTCACTTTTTTCTTCGTGTGTGTCCCTTTCTTCTTCTTGCGCCGTAGCCATGGACAATCTTCATCATTTAACACGATGCTTGGGTCAGTTTTCACTTTGAAGGGCGGAATTTCATGAAACTTATTGTAATCTTCTGACATGTCTGTCTTGTCCTCCACTCCCACGATGTTTCTTTTCCTGAAAGAACTATGTGGCGCTTTGGCTGATCGTATGATGTATCCGCTTGCTTATCTTTTCTTTTTTTCGGTCTGGAAGACATGTCCTTTACATAGAAAACCTGAGCCGCATCATTGGCTAGGACGAATGGCTCGGTGTGGTACCCAAGATTGTTGAGATCCACTGTAGTCATTCCGTACCGCCGGTCTATCTCTACCCCGCTGACAGGTTGACCCATTTGCACTGAAACAAAGGGATCTTAAAAGAAGGTCCGTAGTCAAGTTCCCATATCTGCTGTATGCAACCATAATATGTGTCCTTTGTCCCATCGTCGTTTGTTGCATCAAAGCGGACACCACTGTTTTGGTTACTGCTCTTTTTGTCTTGGGTTTCCGTGTAAAATGTATTCCCATTTATCTCGTACCCTTGGAAAGTCAATATGTCGAAGATGGTGACTTGGCCAACAAGTATAGCTCATCTTCAACAGTGCTGTTATTAATGAGATGTGTACGCAACCAACTGCCGAAAGTTTCCATGTGCTTTCCTTTAATCCAGAAGTTAGTCTCCTCCGGGTATTCGGAGCGTAAAATATCCATGTGTTTCACGATATACGGAGCCACCAATCTGGAATTTTGTAGAACTGTGTAGTGTGCTTGAGTGAAAGAATGCCCGTCCATACATGTTGTTGCTTTCTTTCCTAGCGTGCCTTTTCCACGCAGTCTCCCCTCATGGCGCGATTGAGGAACACCGATCGGCTTAAGATCATGAATAAAGTCAACACAAAACTCAATGACCTCCTCTGTTCCATAGCCCTTGGACATGCTTCCTTCTGGCCTAGCACGGTTATGAACGTATTTCTTTAAGACTCCCATGAACCTCTCAAAGGGGAACATGTTGTGTAGAAATACAGGACCGAGAATGGAAATCTCTTCGACGAGGTGAACTATGAGGTGCGTCATAATATTGAAGAAGGACGGTGGAAACACCAACTCGAAGCTGACAAGACATTGGACCACACCCGTACCTAAACTTGGTAGAGTTGCTGGATCGATTACCTTCTGAGAAATTGCATTGAGGAATGCACATAGCTTCACAATGGGTACTCGAACGTTTTCCGGTAGAAGCCCCCTCAATGCAACCGGAAGTAATTGTGTCATAATCACGTGGCAGTCATGAGACTTCAGGTTTTGGAACTTTTTCTCTGCCATGTTTATTATTCCCTTTATATTCGACGAGTAGCCAGACGGGACCTTGATACTGCTCAGGACTTGAAAAAAGATCACCTTCTCTTCTTTGGTAAGAGCGTAGCTGGCAGTACCTTGGTACTTCTCTGGATTCAGGTTGTCTCGTTCGTGCGTACTTTGATGGTCCTTCCGTGCATCCGATGTATCTTTCTTCTTCCCATACACGCCTAAGAATTTTAGCAGGTTCACGCAAAGATTTTTCGTCACGTGCATCACGTCGATGCAGAGCGAACCTCTAGGATTTTCCAATAGGGTAAATCCCAAAATATCGAGCACTTCTTCCACATGGGTACGTGTCCATCAGCGTCTTTCGGAACATTTAGACTGCCAGGACCCTTTCCAAATATTACTTCCAAATCCTTGACCATGCCATATATAACATCACCATCAGGGCGTGTAGGCTTCGTTCGGTTATCTTCCTCACCTTTGAAATGTTTGCCTGCCTTTCTTACGTGATGCTGTTTGGAAGAAATCGACGATGACCAAGGTACACATTCTTGTTACCTAAATATACACTGTCAGTCTTATCTAAACAGTGCGTGCATGCATTGTATCCCTTGTTTGACTGTCCTGAAATGTTACTAAGAGCAGGCCAATCATTGATGGTTACAAACAGCAACGCTCGTAGGCCAAATTCCTCCTGTTTGTACTCATCCCACACACGTACGCCTTCGTCAGACCACAACTGTAAAAGTTCGTCAACTAATGGCCTCAGATACACATCAATGTCGTTGCCGGGTTGCCTCGGGCCTTGGATAAGCACTGGCATCATAATATACTTTTGCTTCATGCACAACCAAGGAGGAAGGTTATAGATACATAGAGTCACGGGCCAGGTGCTATGACTGCTGCTCTGCTCCCCAAACGGATTCAAGCCATCTGTACTTAGACCAAACCTTAAGTTCCTTGCGTCAGCTGCAAAATCCTTGAACTCACTGTCGATGTTTCTCCACTGCGACCCATCTGCGGGGTGTCTCAGCATCTCGTCTTCCTTACGGTCTTCTTTGTGCCATCGCAACAACTTGGCATGCTCTTTGTTTCGGAACAAACGTTTCAACCGTGGTATTATAGGAGCATACCACATCACCTTCGCGGGAACCCTCTTCCTGGGGCTCGGCTCACCCTCAACATCACCTGGGTCATCTCGCCCGATCTTATACCGCAATGCACCGCATATCGGGCATGCATCAAATTCTCGTACTTCTCACCGCGGTAGAGGATGCAGTCATTGATGCATGCATGTATTTCTCCACCTCTAATCCTAGAGGGCAGACAATCTTCTTTGCTTCGTATGTATTGTGCGGCAATTCATTATTCCTTGGAAGACTCTTCTTAAATATTTGTAGCAACTCCTGAAATGCCTTGTCAGATATTCCATTCTTTGCCTTCCACTGCAGCAATTCCAGGGTGGTACCCAGCTTTTTCTGGCCATCTTCACAATTTGGGTACAACAATTTTTTGTGATCCTCTAACATGCGCTCCAACTTTGACCACTCGTTTTCACTTCCGCACTTCATCTGTTCATCAAGAATGACCCGACGAAGATCATCATCATCGGACTCATCAACAATGACCTCGAGCTCAACTTCGTCTTCCCCCATTGTAGTATCGCCGTGTTCAGAGAACACAGGATAGTTGTCATCATCCTCTTCTTCAGGGTCTTCCATTATAACCCCTCTTTCTCCATGCTTGGTCCAACAAAAATAATTGGGCATGAAGCCTTGTCGCAACAAGTGGGAGTGTATGGTTCTTACGCTCGGGTAATTCCTCGTATTCCGACATTCATCACATGGACAAATCATAAAACCATTCTTCAGCTTGTTTAACTTAACCACATCGAGAAAACGATGCATGCCATCAATGAACTCGGGACAGCGTCGATCACCGTACATCCATTCTCGGCTCATCTGCATTACATAAATACATAAAAACCATTACACCAGCTAAATAATGAATAGAGATACGTGACCAAATTAATTAATACAAGTTCATCACATTAAAACCAAAGTAGAGTAGTGCCCAAATGTGATACATAGTTCTCACGAAACATACATCAAACGAAACTAACATACAACTATCTAAAGAATTTAAATCCAACAACAAATGCGATCAGAATCGCAACCAAGGTAACTATTGAACCAACAGCATAATGATACCAAGCCTCTTGACTAATGACATATTTTCTAATCTTTTTAAGCTTGACGCGCATTGCATCCATCTTCATCTCGTTAGCAGCGATGACGTCGGCAAGCTCGACCCCGTGAGCATCGACGATGTCGGCAATCTTCAAGTCCAATATCATCTTCTCTTCCAGGCATTGGAGACGAAGATCTTCACTTATCTTCAATTTTGCTTTTAAATCGTTGTTTTCTTTTTCTAAAAACTCGACAATAGGGTCGGCTGGAATTTCCGGTTCAACTACCTCCTAAATAAAAATATATCTATGTCAAGTTGGTCGACATGATTGTTATAACCATGAAACAAAATAAATAGTTATAAAAATATACCACATCGAATCATAGACCGGACGAGGGCCGACGGGGACGGATATCAAAACCATGACACTATACATATAATAAAACATAAGAAAATTATACAAGAAATAATTATGCATTTAAATCATATAACTAACATTTTTTAAAATAAAAGATAAAAAAGAGGCTCACCGAGGTGGTGTCGGTGACGGAGCGGCGCGGGCGATCGACGGCGGTCAGGAAGGGGACGGGACGACACTATATAAAACCACAAATTATACTTTAATTTGAGCTCAAAATGCATATAAAACAAATGAAATCCCTAACTTAGGAATTTCATCAAACACCTTGCAAGCACCACCAAAATCAAACTTGCTAAACTTGCACGAAAATGAGCTAAACTTGAAATGCCGGAAGAGAAGATGAAGTTGCTAACCCTTATATATGTAGGTGCCACCAATCTTGGAAGTTGTTGGAGAAAATGGTGGTGAATTTGGAGCTTGGGAGAGCAAAAGAGAGGAAAAATGGAGTGAGTTCGAGCTCAAAATGGTACTGGCTCGGGGTGGAAGAAGGTTATAGTGGCCGGGACCTTTAGTACCGGTTTTTAATACAAACCGGTACTAAAGGTCTGAGCGTGGGGCCACGGACCGCGGCCGCTTGTGCCGGCGGGGGCTCCACCCCTTTAGTACCGGTTTTTAATAGAAACCGGTACTAAAGGTCTGTCTTTAGTAGCGGTTTCTATTAAAAACCGGTACTAAAGGTCCTCGCCGCTGTGCCACAAACACAACCGGTGCTAGTGCCCTCCTTTAGTACCGGTTTTAGTACAACCGGTACTAAATGTGGCGTACCAAAGCCTCCTTTTCTACTAGTGGGTGTAAACAGAGTACGTACTAGAGTGTGGTATATACGTGCGCACTCACACGAGCAAGCACCGACGCACGTACCTTAATTTCGAGCTGCACCAGAAGAGCCGAGCCAAGAAAATCCAAGATGAGAGGAGAACCACACCGACCCCGTAAACTGGCCATCAGATAGCGGCCAAAGCACACATGTAATCATGTAAGCACCAGACGAACATAGACAGTGACGCAAGGTCGCCATCGTACACTACACTTGTACCAGCCAGATGAGCATCTTGTGAACATTGAAACGGAACTACTAGGTAGAGACACAGAGGCCGCAACGCAAGTGCACACAGAGATCCCACATTAATATTGCATTACATTAAACAAATGCTTGGCAAGTTATCTTTTTTGGTGAGATCTAATGCATCTGTTGGGAAGCTGATGATTCCATTTCATGTGCATGCCTCAATCATGCAGGCTGGCTGCTCCATGGAAAGGGCTCCATGAGGTGTTCCATCCTATGCCATGCATGTTATTTCTTCTGTTCCTTCAGTTTCACCCCCTGTTGCCTGCACTGCAATGCCCATCATTTTTCTCCCTTTTGCCTTTAATTATTAGGTTAATTAATCTAATAATGATGTGTTCACTTGCTTGAGTACCGGGCAAGGAGTGGTGGCGCGCACTTTTATAGGTGCTGATTTGAAACCATGTCTTTGTCTGAAGAAGACAGGGGCACCGGACATTCCATGACTTCGGATCTTCCCAAACTCCCAAACAAATGCCCTAATCAGTGTGCGTGCATCCGCGCTAAGCAAGCAGACACCTTTTCGGCTCCTCATGTGGCTTACTATGCGTTTGGTTAGGATAAAGCAACGCCATGAGCCCATGATGACGTTGCTTTTTCTGCAGGAACTTTGACTGATACGAGTTGGCGAGGATGCATGCATGGGCTCTCTTCACATTAGCCCAAGCTTTAGGGATCGAGCAGTGAGCTTATCAGACTGAGAGTGCATCGGTGACTGATACAAATGTAGGGAATATTTCAGTCACCCGTTACATTCTTCAAGATTTATCCCAGGGAATTTGACTGCCTTGAACCGGGGGATTGACAGTGCTATTTAAAAGCCCTAACCACCTCTTCTCAGTACATTCATCGTAATGTTCCTTTCAGAAAAATAAAGAAAAGTAATGGAGACAGTTTCAAGATTCCGTTTTCAATAATTCCAATGCGACAGCATACGTCCATCGACCATCGAGTCCTAGATCTTATGGAAAGCTAAAGAATATATGAGTGTACTATTTTGATACTTGTATATTCACCCTATTTCGTACTATAATGCAGTGCATCATGCCACATTTATCTGTTGCCCTCCTCAACCAACAGGCCAGCTATTTCATATTTTCATAACTCCCCAACCAACACTGCACAACCATAGTTTCAGCACAGTTCCTCTGAAACTCCAAAGGTAAACCCATATATACATAGGAACAGAACATCGCTTGCAAGCTAAACAAGCAAACAAATGCCTCAGCAAATTAATAACACCTCATGCAAGCATGGATCACAGTTCCGTACGCTATGCGAGAATAAAGGTTTGATCATGTGCGCACAAATGCAAAACCGGCAGCTAATCGACAGAAAACATATAGATACATACATGATCGCACGTGGTCAGGCGTCCACTAGCATAGAGACGTTTGATAAGTTTTATCTTTGACTGGTTTGTTAAGATAATCTCGTGTACTGGATCATCTCAACGTTGCCCCCGTCGACTGCCCTGGAGCCAAGCAGGACTCGCTGAAATCATACGTCCAGGAGACGAAAATCTCTGCGCATTCTTGGTCCATTCCCATTGGGTGTTTCTGGCCCCATTTATGCATGTAAGACGCAGATGCAAATCCACGGTCTCGTGAACCCTGACGCTTGCGCACATACGCTACGAGATAGGGTTTGCAGTTTGTTTGACAAGCTGCTGCATGCAAAGAAACAACAAGGGTTATTATCATCTAGCAGCAATGCCAGTTTTTCATGATGGTATCTGGCCGCAACTCCGAAACCAGTATCAGGCTATCAGCACGCATGCGGTACTGACTAGAGAGTACATGGTTCCGTTCGTGGCGATGAAATCGCATACAAAATCGATGCGGAGTCAGTATACCAACTGATTAGGTGAATTACATGTGCAAGTGTGGTCTATACATCAATGACTGTTACTACGCCCCCGCAAAAAAAAAAAATGACTGTTACTACGAACCGTATATATACAGAGGGACCCTGTCATATTAGTTTAACTACTGTTAACATCTGTTCTCTGCAGCTGTTGCATAAAGTATTTAGTATACTACATCCATAGGTAGTGCTTTATATGATGAAACTGATATAAAACAAAAGAGAGGCTGAGCTGATTGATACTACAGGATTCTCCCAGTCATGGGCGAGCGAGCAAAATTAGGTGTTGATGCAGTGAAGAGATGAGAGGAAAAAAGCTAGACAACACGCAAAGCGAAAAGGAAAGCATAAAGAATGCCGAGACAAGAGCAGGTGGAGGTCACTCGCCGCCTTGATAGAATGTTACATATAAAACGTTTTCTGTAGCAGGTGTCCTCAGGGAATAAGATGTAACAGCGATAGCAGTAGCAGTAGCATGTAGGAAGGAATAATAATGTCAATTTCTGTTGGAGTGGCCAAAAGTGACGGCGCACAGAAAGAGAGAGAGAAAAACTATCAGTCGTCTAGTACCATCATGTACCAACTCCAGGCTTGTGTGGAGAGACGGGAAGTGTAGATCACTGAGAGAAGTGGTTGAGGCCCGTCGCTTGTGGCCGGGCTTCTGATGATGATGTAAACAATCTCTGTAATTGTTGTGCTTCTCTATCTTAATATAAAGACACGTGATGCTTGCGTGTGTTCTTGAAAAAAACTCCAGTGTCCCCTGTTGCCATGCTCTTCAAGAGTTCTTTTTCCTAGAGAAGTGCACGACGGGCCATGAAAATTCCAAATGATGAAGAGCTGTTTGTCAATTTCTTTTCAAGCTTTAGATTCAGTGGTGCGTTCGATTGTACCTCGACGTCGTAGCGTGACCTCGTGATGGTTTCGTACTTGCCAGGAACGTCGTCTGCTTGTGCTGTACTCAAATGTTTGAGAGGGAGCTCAGGGTGAGACGAAGAATCTGGTTTGATCGCTTCACATGGGACTTTGTTTTGTTTTGATTCGCTGGTGTACATGACAGATATGAATAGATGTAGATGCTGAATTTGAATTTGGACGCCTGCTGGAGTGCAGTTGTACTAGCTAGATGGCTTCTGTCCATTCGGTAATCCTGCCACTTCCTTCGGATTCACGCTCGTGTTTCCATACCACCAGTTCAGGACCAAGTTGTCGATTGGATTTTACAAATTTGGTTCCAAGAAGATTCTAAATATTTTGGCTCCACGCCCTCTGCGATGCCCAAGCACTGACATGTCATATCTGATGTGATTCAAGCTTTAATCATGATCTATGTCGACAAGGTTGCCCTTTCGGTGTAGATGTGGCTATGCTTTGACCCAAACAATCAACGACCAGTTTTCTTAGCAAACATGGTAATGATAATGATAGTTTTATACTGCTGTACTCCCACTGGAAGAATCATAACATATGATCCTGTCTTATGGGCCTGGAAGACCTCTGCGGTTTCTGAAGCAATCCTTTTTACTTGAGAGTTCAGAGAGGATGGGGGGTCCCGATCTTCTTATGGGCCTTCACTTCACCCTACAAAACTAAACATGGAGCATGCGCTTTAAACTGAACCTATTTTACTTGCAGATGACATTTGCTGATTTGCAGCTCATACAAGTCAGAACACCTTCAGTCAATAGACGCACAATATAACGGGCACCACTCTCAGGAAGCAAATCATAACACTATCTGAAGATAACGCATAGGTTCAAGCGATTGTTGGGGAACCATTTAGTCTATTGACAATTTTTCTTCTGACTAATACAACAAAAGCTAAAGCTAAGGGTGGCATGAACTTGCAGTTGCCAGTAGTAGCATCACAGATTGTATTGGTTCACTTTCATGACTCAGGATTTCATATGAACAAAGTCACCTCTCAAACAGCAAATATGAAATCTTCTCCAACATTGCTGCCAGAGAAGTAATGGCACTGTCATAGGAGATGGCAAGGCTGTTAGCCAAATCCAGGAGGCAAGTCAGGATCCTCATCATCGGCGTCCCCCAAACTACCAGTGTCAACTGGCTTACCCTCAGTTGGTTTCACCTGGGAAAGATTCTCCCCATTCAACGGCTGGTCCTGCTTTACCGAGGTGTTGCTGCTCTGATGGTTACTGAAACCAAACCCTGGTGGTTCCTCTGGATCATCATCTTCTTCCGACTTGACTGTAACAGAGGTTGAGGCTTCTGCTGGAGAAACTTGTTCCTCTTTGCCATTTCTCTTTAGCTTCTTGGACGAAGGCCCAGCGTCGTGTTGCTGTTCAGGGTTCATTATCCTATTGAAGACACCTTCCACAGTTCCCCGGATATCAGTTTCATTAGACTGGATGACACTCCATATCTCGTCTGAGATTTGGCCCATTATTTTGCTCCTGATATGGAAATGCAGCATAGTACAGATAAGTTACTCATATGGAAATGCAGCATAGTAATGACAAGTGCCAATTGAAGGAAAAAAAGAACGCTCAGCTTACCCAACATCTTGAAAAATCGCATCCGAGAGTTCTTTTAATTTTAACTTTTCAGAACCATCTTCACTTAGAACCATTGACTGCTTGACTTCTGTGATTATGTTGTTGCGCAGCACCTCCTGCAACAAAATAACTTGTCATTACAGTGGTAATATCTTATCTGGTGCACCCCGATGTTGTATTAGGCTCCAGTCCGCGAATCAGGAAAGTACCAAGCAAGGTGCTAATAATTTTGCACGCCATGTAATACTCTCATCTAGCTTGGTGCAGCATAACAATTATCAAAGCAGATTTCATATACTAGGGTATTAACCCAGCACAAAAATTGCCATTAAGATGCAATGGACGGCATATGTTAAAATACAAAATAAGGCTAAAAGTACCAGGGGTACATGGTCAACAGTATACCCTGCAGTTGAGTTGAAGTATGGCAGCAGTAAGTAATTTACAATACGAAAAAATAGATAACATGTAACCCAGAACTAGGAAAGCTCTAGTATAGTGTACATACACAACTTAAATTACTAGTAAGGACAGGGCACTTATCAGATAATGAAAGAGTTAATGCCAGTAGAACACAATTTGAGATGAAGTTGAGCACCTAGCAATCAGCTTATCCACATAACTGACTGATAAATAAACAAAGGGCATCAGTTTACTCTCTATTAGTCGCTGCATTGTATATGTCAAAAGGTGACTAAATAATAATGGTACAATGTCACCAGACCTTTGCAATGTATTAAGCTATTAACTGGTAACAATGAGATCAGTTATTCCACAAAACTAGATTGATCAATAAAATTGATAGCAACGAATCGTCCAAATTAGGTTGATCACTGAAATTGACATCAACTACTACTCAAAACTAGATTGATCAATGAAATTTTAAGTGGTATATGCAAGCTTCTGTTGCTTTTTGACCATCCTGCTCCTGCATGCCACATAAGCTTATCTAGACTATAATTGACAATGATGGCTGTAGTTTGATTATCTATCTCTACTTGTCAGCGTTGAAGCAGCAGCCGGATCGGGTGTACCAGACTAATAACAACTACATCTGGATGTGAAAAGCTTACCGAATATTCAAGGCGCTGGTTCTTTTCCCTACTTATCATTCATTTCTTTTCAGCATAATTCGAATCATCCTTGAAATGTGAATCAGGCAATCAGCAACTATCTTCTTTGTGATGGTAAGTTACCACCCTTTAGTTCTTTTTCCAAATGTGTAATTCATTTATAGTCCTTCATCAATGCTGCGCACACCATCTGTACAAGCAGTAGGGCCTAACGTTCCCATAGTCCTCGTATGACAAAAGCATTGATCGCCCACAACGAATTAAATAAGGCATACATGATGTACTGGTTCCCAGTTTTTTTTCTCAGGAAACCGTGTGCATAATTTTCACATCCTAAGGCCTCGAGCAGTGTTACATGGTCACCCATGCCCTTTTTTTACCAAATCAGACATCCCAAATTTACAACATTATCAAATTCCAAGTGTTATTTCCATGTACAACAAAATAACTTATAAAATCGGACACCTGAATCCGAGTCGGATACGGGCACCCGTGCCCATGGGCCATGTCCAAGTAACACTGCATTGGATATGGATGATAAGTCTAAATTTATGTAGATTCAAAGCCGGTCTTTGCTTGGATTGCGTGAGTTTTAAAAGTTGTTCAATGTGGATTCCATATTAGTTCCTCTGTTTCCATTTGCGCCATGGAATGGAGTTCCCCGTTCAATCCAACACAAGCAAGATCGAGTTTATGCTGCAAATTACCTTATTTTGTACTCCCTCCGTTCGGAAAAGGATGTCACAAAAATGAACTATAGATAGACCATTTTTGTGACATCCTTTTCTAAACGGAGGGAGTACTAGTTATCCTACCAAAGATTTTTTAACTACTGCTAAAGACCAAGCAACACCTACAGGCCATTTTTTTTGGGTTGATGCTCATGACCAGACCAAACCAAATCAAACCTATGCAGAACAAGCTCTACTCTCTCGGGCTCTCTCGGCACTCCGGCCTATTCCAAACATCAATTTTTTAATGAATCAGGCGATAGCGCTCCACCAGAGAATTCCACTCCAAGCTTCATTCGACGATTTGTGCAGAACTCCAAGCGCCCAAACGCAATACTTTCAATACCAACACAGGCAAACTGTCCACATGAAACCTAGAAAACACATGATCGATTCAATTCCCATCTAAGGTTCAATCAAAAGGGACCCCTTTGAGGCAAATCCTACCACAGTACAGCAAGAATCGAACCAATGTAGAACAATTTCTACTCTTTCAGCAATGAACTCAGATCTAGGCATCTAGCACAAACATAAAAGGTAATGACGCTCCACGGGGGATTCCATTTCGACACATCGAGGCTCCATCACGCATCAGAAACAACATCGGAATCGTGCAAATTGTAAGGCAAATAATTTGGGGGGAGATGGGGAAACGCGCTTACGTTGTCCTTGACCTTGCGGATGATGGCGCGGCGGAGGGCGTCGAAGTCGCCGTCGTCCTTGAGGCGCCCCACCACTTCCGCGGCGGTCGGCTGCCGCCGCATGTCGTACCCGCCCAGGTCGGCCATGGGGGACGGAGGAGACGGGTGGCTCCAAACCTCAACCCTAGCGAGAGCAAGATCTGACCTCTAGAAAGAACGGAATCTGCAAGCACGATTAATATGCTGGCCTGAACTCGTGAAGGCGCGGTGTGTGAACGAGCTAAAAAAATTCCAAATCGTGGCCGACGATGGTGTTAATCTTCTCCTTGTACTAGTTCGTAATAGATGGACACATTTTGTTGTTTTTTAAAGATCTATCTACACCGAAAAGTAATTACAAAGCACGTTAATAAAATCGAAAATTATAATGGGAACCTTGGGATGCTTTTCGTCTTCAACCTACAGACCGTGTCGATGGCGGGTCGCCTCTGCCGTTCTTCCCAAAGCCGGCCTGACGTTATTGGTTACAGACGGGACGGGAAGTCGCCGTACAGGTCAAGAAGACCACATCCGTCCCAAATCCGAAGAAGAATGATAAACCACCGATGAAGCTCCATGATGATTCGGAGAAAGCCACCGCCAAAAAAAGTCCTCGAGAACCACACCACTCTCAGAAGCTTCTCGACGTCGCCGTCGAGATGGGGCTGAAGTCGGGGAGACATTATTGTAAGAATCGTCAAATAATTTTTGTAAAAAAATTATGAAATTTTCAACTCAAACTATCCAAAGCTGAATGTAGCAGATTTCTCAACCCTGTGATGATTTACTAATGTGATGGGTGTTGTTCAACTTTTGATCAAACTAGAGAAACGAGGAGTTTGACTTCAAAGAACTTTCATGTCAAAATTCTTTTATTTGGGAGAATTTCTGATGTCGGTCTACGGCCTACGCACACCTTTGATCCCCGCCCTACACTCAACTTTGGCACACCAACATCCTTATGTTGGGAAATTAACACACTTATAAACGTGATCTGAGAAAATTATGCAGCAGAATCAAAATATGACTTCAGACCCACTCATTTACTAATTCTAAAGATCATTGCTCAATCACGGGAAAGAACATATGCATCTTACATATATGGAGATTATTAAGTTCAACCTAAACATAGGACAAGTCCTGGATGCAAACAGTCAGGTAGTATAATTAAGTACTATCTGATTTCAGCAAGCAGATAATAAAAGTACTAGTTAACAATAAAGATTGGTAATGACACATCCACATAAATATGCTTGGTTAGCTCATCGCTTGTCTGGGTCATTTGCAATAGAGGTAATAGCACTCGACATACAACTACTTGCGTTGTAGGTGCAAATTCATACAACAAGTTGTAAATTGGGGTGAAGTGGTACATAAACTTGCCAAGTTGTGCAAACAGATACAAAATCGTTCTATACCTGACACGTAGAACTGTTTTCATTTGCAAAAAACACCCTGCATGTTTTTCTACCTCAAATATGACCTGCTCATCTACCACCAAATACACCGGGAGTACGTCAAACTCGCGTTGGGCGCCACTCCACGGCGTCCCGCTCCATGGCATCTGCCGCTCCGCGTGCCAGCTCGCGCTCGCGTGTGCCACGTCCGACCTTGAAAGCCGAGTCCGAGATGTGCGCCTACGATGGCAACTTCCCGTCACCGGCCGCCACGCTCTAGGATGGCAGGACCTGTTCGTCACCGGCAACGGCGTCGTCAGAGTCCAACTGCTCGACGGCGGACAACGGCCGACGGAGGCGGCGGGGCGTTGGCGCCGGCTCCGATCTCACAGATGTCGTACTCCAGGAGGTTGTTTACTCACCGCGATGAAGTCGCAGTTCGAGGCGGACCAGTTCGCTGCCTCCTCACCGCCTCCATGAACGCCGCAGCCCCACTCGCAGCCTCCGCGCGCCTATGTTGTTACCCTGAGTTGTCCCTTGCGCACTCGAGGACGATGCAGATGACGGCGGCCAGAAAGTCCTGGCGCAGAGTTACAAAATCGTAGGAGCGAGTCCGTGGTGCTCTGCTCGGTGGGGCTGCGGTGCTCCACGCGCCCTTGAAGGGCGAGTCCATGGTGCTCTGCTCGGCAGTGCTGCCCCGATCGACACGGCTGTTTTTGCTCCTGATTGCTCCCATGTTCGTTGCTTGCTCTCGTGACTTCTTTATGAACTGATGGATGAAACAGATCCACGGGTATTTGATAGAACACACCGAGGCAAAATTATTCATCAAATTTCCTAGATTTGTTCTCCCATTGATCAATTTGTTAGTGCCGCTGTTTGAATAACTGAATTTAATAATTTTATATATGTCATTAGTTGGGGCAAATTACAACATTGCATCTGCAAGGAGGCAATGCCATTACCTTGCTCTGTATCTGTGCAAATTCATTTATCTAACATATGTGCAGGAGCCTGCGTCCATGCATATGCACTACCGTCAAGCTGAAGCTCTACTTCGAGACCTTCCTCGGTTCCTCCCCCATTGGCGTGCGCGTAGGAGTAATTCCTCATCTATCTCCGTCTCTGTTCGCGGATGCACTGGCTGCTCGCGCAGCCCAGCTCCCTTGGGAAGGTCCTGGACAACGTGCGTGCTGTGCGGCCAAGGATCAAACCCGTGGGCACGGACCACGTCGCGCCGGGGCGCACTCGCGCGGCGGAGGATTGGAAGAAAAGGTGAAGGTTATAATTGCCATGGAAATACAAGAGGGTGTTTTCGCAAAAATACAATGCTACGTGTCAAGTCTAGAACGATTTTGTATGTGTTTGCACAACTTCACAAGTTTATGTACCACTTCATCCCAAGTTGCAACTTGTTGTATGAATTTGCACTTGCAACGCAAGTAGTTGTATGTGTGGTGCTATTACCTCTTTGCAATATGAGTAGACGAAAAACTATCACAAATAAGAAAGGTGAGTGCATCACACGAAACTCCAAAATTAGCCAGAAGCCATACGTTTTGTACTGCGGCAATTACAGAAGCTCAGCTTCAACACTAAAGGGGGAAACTATTGTGTGTTTCTTGAACTTCCATACAGGGTAAGAGTTACCAAGAAAAAAGACAGTCGCTAGTGACACATCGACAATCAATATGATCGCTCGCCTACCTAGAGTCGGGTAAGCATGAAGCTGGAGCTTATTAGAACAGCATAGAACAATAAGCAATGACAAAGTGGGGTCACAATGATGTACACAAGACTACCAACAAAATGTCAATATCGATCATCAAGTAGTGTTATCAGTTGGGTGCAACTGCAAAATGGAGCTCCATGGGTGTAGCCACAATGCGAGTACAATGAGACCACATGAGATCAAATCTTAAGTGTATTGATGCCGAGAAATATAGTAACCATCATCACTTTGACCATCCTCAGTTCATGGAAAATAATCGAGAGACCCCAAATCAGACATCTTGAATTGCACACTCCAGTTTTTCTTAACAAAATCAATGTACTCGAGATCTCATGTAATCAACATGTCATCCAATTACAGTAGAAGCAAAGTATGACCATATGCTCACATGTATGAGCGAAAAGGGCTTGATCACGCTCGCTAGAAGAGAAGTCAGCAGTACCGTAAAACTAAACCACTCAAATAAAGCACTGAGGGGCTTGTTTCAGCCCATAAAGAGCCTTTCAAAGGCGACTTACTTGACTTAATGGAACCTCAACACGTGCAGGTGGCTGCATATAAACTGCCTCATGTAGATCACCATGGAAAACATTCTTCACGTCCATTTGGGGAATTTTCCATGATGGAGCCACAACCACAACAATAAAGTGCAAACATAAGTCATGTGAGTAACTAGAGCAAAGGTCTCATCATAATCTCTCTCATGAGCTTGGCGTAAACATCTTGCAACAAGTCGAACCTTATGTTGTTCCACATAACTATCTGACTTGTTTTTCTGTACATCCGTTTGCAAGTGATAGTGACGGATTTAGGGGGTAAAGGTAGAAGATCCCATGTACTAGTACCCTCTAAGGCTGCAAGCTCATGAGACACAGTACCCTCTAAGGCTGCAAGCTCATGAGACACAGTTAGCTACATCTTGATAATTAGCTCATGAGCTGCTCCTACACAAAATTGCATTCCTACATCAGTTTGGAAGCTCAAGATAGGAGATCATGAAGAGAGTGTCTGATTGTCTTAGTCATCAATGCTATGGACAGTGGTGCTGGTCGGAGGAGCAGAAGACACATAGATCAAAGATTGAGTAGGTGGAGCTGAAGAAGGTGGAAATGGCGGAGAAGAGGGTGGAGCCGGCAGTGACGAAGGTGAGCGTGAAAGTGGGGGTGATGAAGATGAATCGGATGGTGAAACTAGTGGTGGCTGATCAGAGACTGACTTCTATCCGTGAAACTGGTTAACATGACCACGGTTAAGAAGCAGAACAAAAACAGAAACAGAAACATGTTTTCCATGGAACCGACGTTAGACACCAAAAGAAGACAATATAGCACGCTGCTTTGTACCATTCACATACATCCGAGTTTAAAGTTTAAACAGATCATATATCATCAGACAAATGAGGCAGAACAAAAAAAAAAACTCTGTCTTGCTACATATGCAGAGCGAGCGTCACAGAGCCACATAACTAGACTAGTCTAGTATATAACGGACATGCCAGCTTCACATTTCAGGTTACAACTTGTCAACTTACAACTCTCGGGTGAGAGACAGAAAGATGTGTATGTCAGCCAATGAGTTTTCATGTCGAATATCAGATGCTCAAGACTTCAGAGAACTGACAGTCAACTGGAGATAAACTTGAAGACTAATCAGACTTCATCTGCTCATGTCTCCCAAATTATCTGTCCTGAAGGCGTTTCCAAAATTTCAACGGCTGAAACGCTCCGAAATCGACTTCGGTATGAGGCTCGTCGTGCTTGATTGTTTCTCTAACCTGTGTCAAGTAGCGAGCAATGCTGTTAACATTGCACAAAATCTTGAACACAAGACATGGAGGGTGTAGGCAGAAGGGATCAAGGGAGCAGGAACCTCGCAATCTCTTCTACAGATTTCATTATTTGCTCTGAACTTGTTTCAATCACTTGTCCTCCAAGTATCATTTCATCCAAAACTGTGTGCAGCTGCATTTAATATTACAGTTAGCCAAGGAAGAATGGTGGTTATTCTTAAGTAGTTGCTGCTCATCAGTCATCACTATGACGGGAGAAAAGTCTGTTGGTTGAACCACCAGAGTTTTGATCTGACCAGAAAACATTGTGCATCTCTACGTATATAAACTTCCATCAATTACATGGTGTATACAGAAAGAATGGGTTAGCGGGTAGTAACATCATCGGGGGAGACTTGTATAGGATCTGTTCTTTAGGTGAAATCATAGGATCCTGTCACAAAAACAATATTTACAGGCTTGGAGCTTCTTAGGGGCCAAAAGTGTCCCTAGCCTTCCATTTCCTAAAAGTTTCTCAATAACCGACTATCACCACTGCTTAGTGACAAATGTTATTGATGTTTTGTTCAAAGGTCAATAGAGTTGGCTCTTTCTACATTTTTCTTCAAGCTCTCTGCCAGTGGAATACTGGACACTAATTGTAAAATTACAGTTAAGTCATTCAAGCTCTCTGCCAGTGGAATACTGGACACTAACTGTCAAATTACAGTTAAGTCGTCGTTGCTAAGATCTAGAGAAGACTCGGTATTACTTCTATTTATGTTTCCTAACTTGTATTCCAAATTGAATCATACTTAAGTTACAATTTTAACTGTGCTTTTGATCCTTTGTTCATATGTAAGCACTTACCCAAATTTTAGGTACCACTGCACAGACAATAAAAACTTCAGAGGCCACTAGCATGACTTAACAGCATATACTTTTAGCAATAAAATACTTCAAATCTAAACTGTGATGACTTGATCGGTAGTGGATATGCAGACTTAACAGCATATACTTTTAGCCAGAAAATGCTTCTTGGAGTTTCAACTGTGACAATTTCGTCGGTAGTGGACAATGAAATAGAATTGCAACAAGCCAACGAAGCCGGCAACGCAGATCTTGTTAGATTGAATTATTTGTTACATTGCACAATTGGATATGCGTTTTACATGATCCATGTGTCAAAAATTAATTACATGCACCAAATCAAAAAACATAACAAACTAATGCTACATGTTGTGAAATTTACTTTTTAATTATAGCAGTGGCTTTTCTTTTCACGGGGAAAAGAAATTGCTGATTTCGTTGAGAAAATCATAGCAGTGACTATCCAGAATAAAATATGAAACAGGAGAATCATGGTACCTTGTTGAAGTTAAATACAATGTCAAGTTCGCAGACATTCTTGAAGCACCTATCAATGTTTCAACAAATACTGTGAAAAGATAAAGTTTCTTAAGATTAGTTGATCACCTCAAGGAGTTGATAAAAGGATCTTAAATGTGACAGAAAGAGGAGCAAGGTGATTAATACTTCACCCAGCGTTAGAGGCGACAAATGAATGCAAGTTAACAATATGCTGGTGCAGTGACATGAATAAGTGTTTACAGCAGTCAGAATTTGAATTAAAATACAGAGTAGAAACCTGTACACAAATAGTATATGCATGGTGAATACTAAAACAACCACAGTAATCAGACAAACATCCATAAGAGGCAGTAGAGCGGGTCTCTACCAAAACATAATAAGTAGTAATGTGTAGCATGATAACACACTTAACACAATTCGTCCCTAATGAATATCTATGCAGCCTCATTTTTCATTGCCGTGCACCTATCAGTCATAGTAACTGAAGAAACAATTGTGCTGATAAGGATTTACGTTACCTTGTACAAGGTCGAGCATAGCAAGCTCATTCTCAGAGCTGTCAAAGACAAAAACGAAGTATAGTGTCGCCAAATGCTTGTAGACCAGTTTTGTTCCCTGCAAAGAGAAAAGAAAATCAGACTTCTTTTACCTCTCTTACAACTCACTTAATGTAAAATAGTCGCAAAGTTAAGTCAGATAATTCAATCACAAAAAATTAATCCGCGTACCAATTTAATTGACAAAATAATTGTTTGCGGCAACACATGCTAAATATCTTTTCGGCACTCTCTTTAAAGAGTTATGTGAAGCATTTGTGTACATGCTCAGTAGTTTGTTGCATAAAGATTGACTAAGATAGCAAGTTAGGTTAGAAATTTAAGGAAATAAACCAGTTGAATTCCAAGCAAGAGGATTCCAAATTGGCATTTGCGTACCATTTATCCCTTTTATGCACAAGATTTACTACTGGATAAGATTAGACTGGGATAGCCTTAGAGGGTGCATTACCGGTCCAAAGATGGCATCGGCCTCAACGAAATTGCTGACGCCCTCCGGCCTCGCGGACAGCACTGCAAGAAGAGACTGGTCAGCTCAAGCACAATGTACAAATGGCGAAAAGAACAGGAAAGCGAATCGAGTGTACACATACACTGAAAGACGCCGCGGACGAGCTCCTGATGCTTCTCGGGGTCCTGCATCCAACATTTAATCCGTGAAACGGAAGAACATAGAAACCAAAGAACATGAACATAGCTTGATCCGGGTGGGGAAATTGGCCGAGCACTTGGTGGGTGGGTGAAGAGAAAAGAGGGCACGAACTTAGAAACAAGTGAGAGAGAGAGAGAAAAAGGGGTGGCGGATGGAGAAGGTTCGGGACCTGGAAGTTGTAGAACTTGAGTAGGCGGGGTTTTCCGAGAGTACTGATGACCATCACCGCTTGGATCATGGTCGCCGACGAAGAGGAGCCGGGCGACGGGGCGAGATCGCGACAGCCTTGCAGCTGCAGGGAGAAGTAGGACGACCTGGGGGATTAACCGGGAAGCTAAGAAAGAAATAGTTTATGGCGAATGAACGGAAACTTGTTGTATTGGCGCCTGTAGCTCAGTGGATAGAGCGTCCGTTTCCTAAGCGGAAGGCCGTAGGTTCGACCCCTACCTGGCGCGCGTGACAACACCTTTATTATGCTCTATCTTTTTTATGTTCAATAAATTCAGAAATCACAGGACCCCGGTTGTTTGCATCTAAATCGTGCTATTCAAATATTGAAATTATGTTTATTCCCTACAAAATTATGCTAAATAAATCTAAAAAAAACCTAACCTTGGTTTTATATCTTTAACCATACTATTTTATTTAAATAAACTAAAGAAAACTGGCCGTGGCTTAGGCAACGCATTCTCGTAGAGGACCCTCTTCCACCGAGGGTAAATGATTTGTGTGGGATAAGGTAGTTATGAAACTTTGACCAAGATTTAATACTCCCTCCGTTCATAAAAGGATGTCTCAACCTATTTCAAATATGTATGTATCTACACACTAAATCATGTTTAGATACATGCAATTTTGAGATAGATTGAGACATCCTTTTGTGAACGGAGGGAAGGAGTAACTGATTCTCATAGATGACCCTCTTCCACCGAGGGGTTTCAGTAAGATTACTGATCAATGTTCTCTCCGCTGCGGCCATCTTGGGCGTCTGTGGCTGACTCGGAGGAGGTGCCGGACTCCGCACCTCCTTCCCCTCGCCTTGGTAGCACAGATCAAGCTCAGGCCGACGTCATCGATCCTCCACTGCGGCTGCGCTCCACCATTTCTGCTCCGCCTTCTTTCCTGCTGCGGGACTCTGAGGAGAGAGGCATTTGCCCGTCCTCGCGCGCCGTCTCTCCGCCAGGGGATGAACGGCCATGGATTGGCGTCTCTCGGCAGCGCCGCCCGCATCATGGCGAGCTTTCTGGCCGTGACGACGCTGCTGGTCGGCCCGCGCCGCGTGGGCGCATCGAGCAAAAGCAAGCCAGCCTCCTTTGCTTCCTTGCCAAGACCAGGGGGAAGTGCCCCAGATGCCTTGCACCCCCCCATCGCAACTCCAAGTGCACGGACAAGATCCGTTGTCTCTCATGCGACGAGTCCGGCCACCGCGAGCGCTTCTGTCCTCGCCGTCGCAATTCCAAGCCTCCTGATTATACTGCTGCTCGTGCTAGCACGATGGATCGGGCTACGTCTTCCCCAACCGCCCGAGGTACCCGTTCTTGGGCCGAGATTGTTGCTCCTCCTTTGACGCGCGAAGGCCGAAACGGCCTCAACGTTGATATCACCGGTGGTGGCCGGCACGAGCGTCGAGACAATGCTTCCGAGGGCCATGACCGGCCACGCTGCACGCGCACACCCTCCCCTCTTGGGTGTCGCCGTGCTGCCTCGCCGGCCCGTGCCAATGTCGCTACCGTGGAGCTTCACCACGCCCTTGCTGAGCAGGGGCACCTCCTTCGCGACGACCTCAACACCGCCCTGGATAAGGCCCTTCAGCCGTTAAAGGAGGATGTTGCTGCTTTGCGCTCCTGGCTTGGCTGCGCCTACTCGTTCCTTGAGCGTGCAGAAGAGCTCGTTGCCAGACTCGACATCGCCTCGCCAGAGTTGGAGCGTGCCCCCTCCCGTGTTCTCCTGCCGAGGGGCCTCTCCCTCATGTGGTTGTGGCTGCTGGGCCACCGTGTGCCGTTGTGGGGCCAGTTTTGACGCGCAATACTGTGGGGAAGACCCCCACAGCGTCAAAAAAAATTATATATATGGAAAGGTAAATATTTACATACAGTCAAAAGTTTGAAAATGAAATTACAAACTATCTATCCATGCTTGCATGCCCTCCTTCAGACTGGGTTTAACCCTATGTCTGATATCTTCTATGGAAGCTTTGAAGAAAGCCGAACATGTATTCATACTCCTCTGTTCATTGTCAAATATGATCTTGTTTCTGTGATTCCACAAACTCCAGCAGCCAGCCATCATCGCAACCTTGAAAAAATTGTTGCCTGACCTGTTTTTAGCATCCATGATCATGTTGTTGAATTGCAGTTCAATATCCCAGCTTTCTCCTAGCTTGTTCCAGAACTCCGTACTAAATTTGCATGAGAAAAATAGATGTGGCATAGTCTCAAGTACAGAGTCATCAGAAAGGACACAAGATGATGTTTCAACATGAGAAAAATAGATGTGGCCGTTGTGGGGCCAGTTGGGACCCATGACTCGATGCCTCTACATGGAGGGCATGAAGCCTTGAACGAGTGTACGCCAATCGCCGCGGACGCCTCCCCGACGTTCACCTCCGTCACGCCATCTAGCTCGCCGCCCTCTCCCGTGGGTTCACAGTGTTTGCTTTTCGTGTCCCGCGACGACTCCCCCTACCTGGTGCGTGACATCTCTGCTGACTTTGAGCCTGTGGCATTGGGAATGCCCATGACCCCGCCCTTGCTAGCGTCGACGGTCCCGTCCGAGGGTATTGCGCACCCTCCGTCTCCCCAGGAAGATCACGGACCTGGTCCTTGGCCCCATGGCGCATGATTCATGGACACTACAGAAATTCATCGCCTCTGTGACTAAGCCCGTGCGCATGCCGTTTCTGTCCACACCGGCACCGAAGAAGACCATACGAGGGATGCTTGACACTCCTCGCCGCAGCGGCCGTATTGCGCAGCAGAAGAAGAAGCTGCCAAGTCTCAAGTCCAAGGGTGCCCGAAGGAAAAGAAAAAGCCTTCTGCCGTGAAGACCATCCCAAATGTCTAGTGCAGGTTGTAGTCTGAGCAGCAGCTCTGAAGCTTCTGTGTTTCAGGTGTTTGCTCTGATCGTTTGGGCGGTAGAACCGTAGGGTTAGCGATTCTTAGCCCGGGTGTGGGTGTCGATGCAACATCTTAGGTGTGGTTGGGTGTCGTCTTGTCGCGGCGACCCGATGGAGGCGTGATCTCGAGACCGGTGTGTGTCTTTGTTGTAACGGTTTTCGTCCGGTTTTCCATAATTAACCGGGCACCTCTCTCTTCTTAATAAATGGAACGGGCAAAGCTTTTGCCTGGCGGTTCAAAAAAAAAAAGTTCTTTCAGGAGATGAAAACTGCATCCTATGTATTCCTTCATTGCCCCGTCTCCCGTGGCGTGTGGCACCTATTGGCCGGATGGGTCGGAATTAATCTTCTCCACCTCACTCCCAACCAATTCAACAAATCTACAGACTGGTGAAACTTTATGCCAGGTAGTTTCTCAAAAGATGAACTGATGGTTGCCATTTACGTGGTCTGAAACATTTGGAAGGAACGTTGCCGATGAGTGTTCTAGCACTAGGTGGCGACTGTACTGGAGATTTTCAAGTAGCATTCTTGTTTTCTCGGTTCTGTTTTCTCTTTTCTTGTTTCTGTGTATACTAGGATCTCCCTAGCTTGTATTTGTGGATTTCTTTCTCCTCTTAAATGAATTGGCAGAATAAATACGGGTTTTCCTCAAAATGTGTGTTTAAAATACATTTTTAAATGGGTGCATATGCATCCGGGTGCCAAAACGTCCCTCCCCATATAGATGTACTAATGTTAAAGAATATCTTACTCTCGTAAGAAGTTCCGTTCAATACGGAATCTTACCAACTGACAACCCCGTCCACTGGATCTCCTGCAAATCCGATAATTTATACATTTGTATCAGAGCAAAATATACGTGTGTGCACAAATAGGTGATGTAGACTCGTAAGGGACACGGTGGCGGATGGGCTCTCTGCCCAGTGGTTGGGACGCGGTGGCGTCACCCAGCCGGCCAGAGTTCGACTCTGCGTCCCGCACCTGCGCGCGGCACTGTTCATGTGAACAGTGTCCAGCGTGACACTGTTCACTTGAACAGTGTTGACGCTGTAGCATATTTCTGGAGGGCCCTATGGGCTGCATATATTCGCAGAAGACTGAGCCCATAAATCAGTCTGTCCCAGTTCCAGCTACGGAGCCAATTCCACCGCGGTTCGACACTGGTATTGTGGTGTGCCCACCACCGCAGGGATTTTCCGGAAGATCTAGGCTCGCGGAGGCTCAAGTCTTAGTACGGTTTGATTAGGTCTAGCTTGCGCACGGGTGGCGTGCGTGTGGTGTTGTGTGTGTGGAGTGCGTAGTGCGTGAGTTCAGATTCTACAAGCTGTAATAAGACCAGGAATTCTCAAAAAAAAAAAAAAAAGACTCGTAAGGTAACCATTACCTAGTTTGAGGTTTTTGAACACACATGGTGGCCAACTCGACAGCTATACATTATTTTCTTTCTGACCACCAAAACTGATCTCTATTTTTTACATGGCTAAAATTTACGTCTGTGTTTTCTTACTTTACTCCCTCTTCCTGCAAAACAATAAACCTTTACTCTATAAAATGCATGCATTTCCAAGATTTAAATTTGTTCTATGAATAGTCAAACTATATGATTATGTGATACAAAATCGACATCATTAAAATGTGTCTTTTTATACGAACGCAACAATAAAAAATAGACCACGTATTGTAGATGGAGGGACTTCTTTTGAGCAGTCAAATCATGTTTTGAGCCTTAATTTTGTAAGTTGGAAAACTAGAACTAGTTAATTTAATTTTAATTTGTTGGAAAATTAGAAGTAAAATTTATACATGCGCATCAAAGCAAAAAAATGTGTGGGTAGAGATAACTGATGCAGACACGTAAGGTAACCGTCACCAAGTTTGAGATCTTGAATACAAGGTGGCAAACTGGACGGTCATATATGCATTTGTTTCTGGCCACCCAAATTCATCTCTTCTTTTTACATGGCTGGAAATTGACATCCTTTTTGTGCCACTTAAAGTTACAACCACACCAAAATCACATGGACGACGTATATAGTACTACCAGATTAAGCCATACATTTGTCGTGTTACTATTAGCCAGAGTAATTGGATGCATTTCTTTAAACGAAATAAGCATTTGAATATTCAAATATAAATATGTCATAAATAATACTGCAGTAAGTCAAACATTTGCCATGTTATTATTAGCCAGAGTAATTGGATTCCCGTCTTTAACGAAATAAGCATTTGAATATTCAAACATAAATAAGAATTCAACCCACATTAAAATGACAAAATATCAGTTACCAAAGGGCATTCATCAACAGCGTTACCTACCAAGGAGCTACGTGCGCAAAATGAAATGAAAACAATAGGTGGGCGAACGGATTCTTTTTCATTTAGACCATTTTTGTGACATCCTTTTCCGAACGGAGGGAGTACTTATTATTTTCGCTACATATTTCCGAAGAGAAACACGGAAGTATGAAGTCATGGATGAAGAGGTGGCTTTTGGACGTTGGTGCCCATTGTGTGAGGTGTCAGTTGAGGGATTTACGGGGCTCAGCTTCATCCAAAAATATGTTCGTATAATAGAGAGGGGAAGCTCCTTCTCCATGCTCATATCATACCAGCACACTGCAGCACCGGGCGAGAGACAAAGGCGGAAAGAGAGGCGATTGGGTTGGTTTCAAAAAAGTGGCAACTGGATCCTCGAGCTCAATCTGGTAAGTGACCCTATGGTATCCCTCTTTCATTCTACTCTGAGTTCTTTAATGGTGTTCATGGAAATACAAAGGTTTCATCATTTGGGTATGGCTAATCTGGTTGTGAGAGTTGAGTTTCGAACCTCGAATCCATTTCTAGTTCGTTGGCTCTCCGGACGCTGCTCCCGTATGCTTAGCTAGGTCCTAGGGGAGCCTTGTGCTTCCATTAGTTTGTTGGTGTAATCATTGGTGTATTGAGGCGCTGGTCCTAATGTTGAGAAAAAATTCGATTGGTCTCCCTCTTCGTTCGTGTACCATGTTCTGAAAATCTTCAATATTGCTCATCAGTTGTTTTCTCTTAGTTCCTTGACGAAGAGGAAATTCAGAGAAACCTTTGCACTGCAGTACTGCACCCTCTCGGGACCCCGAGCATGTTAAATTGAAGAACTAACCATGTTTCATGTGTGACATAATAGATGTCCATCCATGGAATTATCAAGTCATGAGTTTTTTTTGTTTCTCTTTCAACTTTGTAACCCTAAATTTCTGTAACTCAGGAACACTTGTTCCTTTCCCTCTTCTATAATGCAAAGGCAGAGCTCCTGCTGGTTCGGGTAAAAAAAAAATCAAGTCATAAGATGTATCAGCTATAAAAAAACTTCTACTCAAATGTAAATTTTCTATGGTGCAGTTCTTCAGAAGTACAGTATCTGTGAGCCTGTCAAACTAACCACCACAAAAATGTGCTTTTGCAGATGGAATGCTCCGGAATACCCATGCTCTAACTGCTCAAATCCCCCATCAAATTCTAACCTCCAATGTGAACAACTTCAGCTCAAATTGTGCAAAGCATGGGTGAAATTCCAGAACCAGAGGTAGCCAACCTCACGCCGGAGCCATCGTCCTGTCTCAGCCTGAAAGTCTTCTATCTGAAGCTGAGCAGGTGCGAGGTGAACGAGTCCATGCTGGACACTCTCACCCTCACCCACACCCGGCTCACCTCCGACATCGTCCTGGAAGCGAACGGCACCAAGCCAAGCACCAACAGCGGCGGCCACGTCTCGTGCCCCCTCCGCAGAGATCGCGTGAACGCGGCGTCGCGGGAGGCCACCTACGTCAGCACGGAGACGGTGAAGATAACCGGGAGCGTGCGCTTCGAGGTCCGGGTCGGCAAAGACGAGAAGCTCCTCGTCGGAATCGTGGAGATGTGCGACGCGGTGAATGGTTTCGGGGTAGTTGAGAAAGGATGGGTGATGAAGTGTCAGGTCGCGATGCAGCGCGGCTCAGGGTTTCTGAAGGGCACCGGCGAGGATGCGAAGTCGCCGATCATCGAGGTGTACGTGGCTAGCCTGTTCCGGGGCAGTCCGATCGTCTTCACCAAGGCGATGAAGCTGCGGTTCAGGAGGAAGCGTCAGGTGAAGGTGCCTTTCATGGAGCCCATCCCCGAATGCGGCGAGCACGGCGAGGACGCGAAAGACCAGAAACATGGTCCACAGGTAGTTTCAGACATTCATTGTGTTCAATTTCATCCTGGATTGGATTGCAATACTGTTGTCTGAACTGCATCTTGCACTCAGGAATTATCGGAGTACAGGTGCTACAAACCGGAGCCGGACATCGACGGTGTCGACCTCGACGGCTTGTACATGAGAACGGCGGGTCTGGAAGGCGAGGACAGCGAGCTCTCGTGGTTCACCGCCGGCGTCAGAGTCGGTGTCGGCATTAGCCTAGGCATCTGCCTCGGCGTCGGCATCGGCGCTGGTCTCCTAGCCCGTTCGTACCAGTCTACCTCCAGGAATCTGAAGCGGCGGTTAATCTCCGGCCTGCTCTGAAACGACCACTGACATTCCAACCCGGGGAGCCAGGACAGAACAACTCTGCTTCTCGCCAAATCAATGCGCCTTTTTCTAGGGAAAAAGAAGGCCAAATTGATGTACTGTTTTTGTACATTCTTCGGCATGTTATATAGATGCCCTCGTCTTCACTGCATATCTTCTCCATTATGCGAACTGAACATGTGTTTGGAATTCTTCGGTTCCACCTGAAGTGAAAAATTTCGCGTGGAGAGCAGCTTCAAATGCTCTTGCGACAGAGGAAAATAAATTGAGCCGGCACATGAAAGTCACTGGCTTTTGTCGGATATGCAACAGGGAGAAGGAGGACATATTACATGCCTTGTATCTGTGCCCTCATGCAAATCATCTTTGGAAAGCTATGCGGGAATGCTGGCAGCTGCCCACTGACTGTGACCTGCAGGCGCCCTCTTGGGGTTGGTTTCGCACGGTTTTGAGGAAGATACCTCCTCATCTAGTTGATCATACTATGCTGGTGGCTTGGAGAGCGTGGCACGCGAGGAATGAGATCACACATGATAAACCCTTGCCTTCTGTGGAGGGTTCTCGTCGCTTCCTCTCCAGTTATGCCAATATTCTTGGTAATATTCGGAATACGTCTACTGATCAAGTTTTGAAAGGGAAGCAACTGCTTGTCACCCAAGGTACTGATGTGGGTACTCAGCGGAGGTCTGAACCACCTGATAAACATTGGTCTAAACCACCAGACGGCTGGGTGAAACTTACCATTGATGGGTCCTATAAGATGGAAGATGGATCGGCTGGTACAGGTATGATCTTGCGAGATGTAAGCGGCTCGATTATCTTCGCTGCTTGCCGTTCGCTGCAGTCATGTGGAGACACATTGGAGGCTGAATTACGTTCTTGTCTGGAAGGTTTGGAGCTTGCTAGTCGTTATAGTCAGCTTCCAATCATTGTGGAATCAGATTGCTCTCAATTTGTGGCTTCTGTTAGTGATAAAGTTCAAGATCGCTCCTCCTTTTTGCATGTCATAGCTGAGATTAAGGAGTTATTTACTAGTTTTAGTGAGTGCAAAATTGTTAAAGTGGATCGAGGGCAAGTGAGGGCTAGCCACTGTCTTGCTAATTGGGCAAGGACAGAAAGTAGAACTTCGGTTTGGTTAGGTTCAGGTCCTGAATGTGTTCTTCAGGTGTTGGCCGCTGAACCTTTGTAACCTCTATTGCCTAATATAGATCTGTTTTACCCGCAAAAAAAAACATGTGCCTCGCGTGTTGCGTACTTGCGTTACAACTTACAAACGGTGTGTACGTATATAGGGCCACCTTTTCAGCTTCTGGGATAGCTTCTAGATCCCCACCGCATAAACAGAAAAGAAATCTCTAGTTTTTATCTACCGAAAAACTCCTCAGAAGCCATCATATGTGCAGTGGAGAGAGACCAGTTTCCCGAGCTTCTCCACTCAGCCTACAAAGTGTTCAGCAGAAATGGACATGTCGTTCACGCAGTTTACCCCCAGAATGCCACTTCAATCGCCGAGCCAATTTTCCCACGCCTCGGTCAACGAAACGCTAGCAGAAAAAAAGGAAAGAAACCCACCCTGACCAGATCCCGCTCGCGGAGCCCGATTTCCTCCCCGACCTGCTCCTCCTGAAGCTCTGCTTCGCCCAGTCACCCGGTGCTCTGCTCCGCTAGGGATGGCAATGGTTACTCATTACCCGTGTACCCTGCGGGTAAAAATCCTATTAGGGCAAGGGTTTGGGATAAAAAATTACCCATGGGTATATAAATTGAAAAATCTCATACCCATCAGGTATAGCGTGTACGGGCATGAGGTTGTACAACTCATACCCGCATACCCATGTGCCCATATGAAATGTTATGATTTACTTCTATATTTTGTCGTGAGTTTGTAAACTTAAAGTGTATATATATGTGTCTGTTTATGACTATACTGATGTTTATCATTTATGATCTTTGTTCTTTATGGGGAAGAGTTGTTGTTTATTATCTCGTAGGTATGTGTTGTTGTTTATAAATTATGGTTATATGTTCTTGTTTATTATTTATTATAGCTCAATTTGATGTGTTGCTAGCGCGGGCATTTTTACTCACGTGTACCCATTTACCCTTGAAAGGATCAGTATGGCCACCTAGAGGCGGGGGTGAATAGGTACTACTCAATTTTTAGCTCTTTTTCGAATTTAGGCTTGACACAAAGGTAAATTCTCTAGATATGCAACTATGGTGAATTTACCTATATGACAAGTTAACACTAGACTAAGCACGATACAAGTAAGAACTAGCGAGAAAGGAGTAACCGAACGGGAAGCACGCGGAGACAAGGATGTAATCCCGAGTTCCTCCTTTTTAGATGAGTACGTCTCGTTGGAGGGGTGTGAGTTTCAAACTCAAACGCCACAAATGGCCTCACCCTATTTTCCGATGAACCTTGCCCAAAAGCTCGGTTCACCTTCCACTATCGGAATCCTTCAAGGCGGAATCCGGAGCCCTTACAACAAACTTGAGGCTCAACCCACAAAAGGATTGGGGGCTCCCAAGCACCACAACACCTGCTACACAAAAGTAAAAAACAAGTAAGTACAACAAGATGTCTAGGTTTTCCTAGTGGAAACCCTAGGCTTGAATCTCTCAAGTGAATGAGGGGGGAATTCAAATCGCTTTGGTAGACTTGTAGATCTAGGTCTTCTCCGTTGATCCTCCGAAGATGGGTGAGTTTGGTCGGAGGAGTTGGGAGTTATGAAGGTTTGGAGCTCAGCAGTAATGGAGGAGAGAGAATCTGAATCGCCAAGTCTTGAGGTAGAAGAAGCTGCCTTTATATAAGGGAGCCCAAAAAATTGAACCGTTATGTGTAGAAAAATCTGCACAGCGGTACTACCGCTGGGACAGCGGTACTACCGCTACTGATGCCCTGGCGGTACCCTGTGCACCGCACTGACCAATAGCTATGGTACCTCATAGGGGTACCGCTGCCTCCAGGCTGGCGGTACTACCGCGGAGCTGCCGGTACTACCGCTGTGGTCCTTAGAAAAATTTCAAAGGATTCCAGCGGTAGAACGTGGCGGCTACCTGCGGTGACCCAGCACACCACTGCATGTTGTAGTCTACAAGTCGTTGATGTAACACGCACAGAAGGACCTCTCCGCAAATATTACATCCCTCAGAGTGGTACAACAGAAACATAGCCGGTCCAAGGTAACACTATAGGATTACAACACTATTCAATACAAAATCTCGAGACCCTTCTTAAGCAAGTCTCTTGCAAATGAAATACAGAAAGATCCAAATCGTAACTCTAAGCTGGAAATCAGCTCTAACTCTAATTCCTCATCCACTACTGCTGTTGTCACAACCCTAATCTATTCCATCTGGATTATCTTTATCCAGAGTTGTACTCCTCCTTCCGATAGACTCTGTCTTCTCCGTCAACAATGTGGTCATCAAGTACATCATTGCACTAGTTTCGTTGCTCTTCCATTGGCGTTGTTGCCGTTGTTCTTCCATTGATGAAGTAGCACTTGGCTCCTTCCAACTTCACCAGGTAGACTTGATTCCTTGTTGAAGACCTTCTCGACGTCGTGATGGATAGCTGTCAACTCTTTTGCTGGCTCCAGAAATCTAAGCACGGGGTCAATGGGTAAAGGGTGAGCAACACGAGTGTTACTCAGCAAGTTCAAATATTATAGGAAAGAGTTTTTGTTTTGAATGCACTAGCTACTACCATGACCAACGGTCATAGGCATAATGCAAGTTTTGGAAAACCTTTCTTCAAAAGGTCAAGTTTTATTTCAGAAAACTATGCTCACAGCCTTGTTGCCTTTCCGAGCGGCCAAACTCGTCCATACTTCCATGGTATGAGGCCAGGTGTGAGTCCAAAGCCAATCACTGCCCCTCTCCGCACAACACATATCCGCCCATTTGTGGCGCGACCGGTAACAAAGACCGCTATCCCGCCACCCCTCCCGAGCTTCTATTCCAATCACCCCGTCAGGTGGGAAGGTCACGCGCTTCCACGCTGTTAGCCGCCGCAATGGACACAACCAGGTAATAGCCTGCCGAGGATATGTGAACGAGAGAAGATAGCAGCTGACTTTACCGTCCCATGCCAGATCTCATGGTAAACGCTTCAATACGGCGCAAGGATCACTGTGACATTGGTAATTAATCCTAGGTATATACTTCCCCGTACAATGGAACCTCCACCACAACATCAAACCGTGGTTCCATTGCCAGCCAACATAGTATATATAGCAATTCACATCATTTGAAAATAGGTTTTTCTTTTTTATGCAGATGATAAAATATATTACTTTCATAAAAATATTTCAACGGACATGCAAGAATGAACTTGCCTGTGGTAGAAATGGCCGTTCAACTCTTCGGGGTTCTAGGGTTTGCGGTAAAACCCCGAGTTCTGAAAATAGCAAAGTAATCCCGATAAGGACTACCGAAAGTTCTAGCAGCATGCTATTATGCATAATCATGAGATGCATCGTCACCCCAAAATACCCAAGTTGCGGATTTAAGACTTTTCGAGTGTTTTGGAGTTATTTAAATTATTTATAGAATTTGACAACAATTTTCATGAGGAATTAAATTTAAAATTATTAAATTTAAGCAGTCAATGTAATTGAAATTTAATACTGTATTTTCCCATATTATTTTCTTTTAAGAAAATAGTTTTTGGAAAAATTTCAAGTCATTTCCACTTAAGGATCTTTGAATTTGTATTCGCAAAATATTTTTAAAAACTTCAAATAAAACTTACATAAAAATTCCTCATAATTCATATAGTGTGTTGACTATTTTTAGCTGATTTTTGTTCCTCTTGTTTGGGATTTAAAATTCATTTAAGTTTGGATAATTTTATTTGGTGAATTACCAAAATGCCCCTGGGTCGAGTGGGTTGAACCCAACCCATTCACTTTGGCCTAGGTCTGGCTCGGTCGGGTCAAACCCGATCCACTCTCCCTCTCCCGAGCTCACTCGATCCCTTTCTCCTCTCGCTCTCGTGCGGGCGCCGCCGCCGTCGCCATGCTCGGCTCCGGCCGCTCCGGCTATCACCGGCGCCGCCGCTCGTCGGAGCTTCTGCGCCGCCTCCTACTTCATCTATTCCCCCTCTCAAATCGCTCCCTCTTGCTCCAAGCGCACATGCCCGCGAGCTCTAACCCTAGCTTGTCGCCAGGTCGGTTCGGCGTCGTTCGGCTTCTGCCCGGCGTCGGTCTCCTCCTCAATCTCACGTGCATCACCGCCGCCTCGCCCCTACGCTGCCTTGTCAACAAGGGTGGTCTCCTCGAGCCCCAGCTCAAGTGTGCCGCCACGGCCTCCACTTGGACCGCAGCGCCCGAGTAGCTCGCCTTGGCCACTCTCCTCTGCGTCTCCTCTGCATCGGCTCCGAACCTGGTGTGATGGTGGTGGTGCGGTGTTGTTGTTCGATCTACGGTCACCGACGGGACGGCAGTGGTGCCGCCACCGCAACCACGGCGACATGTGCTCCTACGTCAACTTCCTCTACGATGCCTACGCCAACTCCTCCATGCTCTGCCTCGGCTACAACTCCACGAGGTAAGCACTTCTCCTGTGACCAGCTAGTGAGCTGATGAATTTTGGTGTTCGTGTGCTACGCCAGTTCATCCTAGTGATGAACTTATCTATCTAATTGTGCTGTGCTGCGTGGGATGCTCCTATTTGGATGTTTTGCACATCCAAGCATCAGTGGCTCTAGGTAAAATACGGTTAGATGTCTAGTGCAAGTGCTTGTGCTGTTGGCTAAGGCTTTAGTCTCTGACCAAATGGCTAACTGAAGAAATATTCAGTTTTACCAGTTTACTTATGTCAATTAACTTCAGAGTGAGAATCTAGGTGATTTACTCAGTCAGATGATTTAGTGAATGTTTTATCAATTCCTGATTGTTGCTAGTGATCACTAGATAATGTGCATAGATGATTTAATTATGTGGTGGTACTTGTGTAGATGCAACATGGATGTACATGCATTTTACTAGAACATATCTACTACATGCTTGATTTTATTGTTGGTGCTTATTAGATTCCATTACTATTGCTTCCTGGTCATGCATATGACCAAATGATATTTGAATGTGATGTGCTGATTTATAGAGGAGAATTTGTTGTCCTCTAGGCATGGACTAGTTGCTGTCCTGAATTACTTGTGTTGTTTTAGAGGCTATAGATGATTTTCTTGCTTGTTCTCATGTTGTAGATGATCAGAAATTAGTGAGATGTGTTATACTTGCATACCGGATGATTTAGTGGTTTCTGGGCAGGAATTAGTTGCTATTCAGCAACTAGTGCACTGTAATATACTTCCCATTCATATTCCTGTTCTTTATATTCCTTTCTCCCCATAACTGATAAGAACAGATCTACTGACACCTCTTCTCTCTTCCTCTAGATATGAACTGATAAGAACAGATCATGAGCTTGATTTCTTAGCCCTGCCTATGATGCAAAGGCTGAGGCATTTCTTTTTGATAAGAATATATACGAATTGATGGCTTTTATTCTTTGTGATGAGCTATGCATAGCACTTCCATGCATAACTGAGAGAAACACTTCTTTCTATTCTCCTAGTGAAAATCTAGTTGAAGGGTAGTTGGAATGATTTAGAAATGTATTCTTGGATCGATTTTGATGTGCTGCCCTGCTCTCCTCTCTTTCTAGCATTGTCCTGTCATTTACAGGACTTGCTACCACCTCTCCTCTGGCTCACACACACAAAGAATTAACCTGATGTTGTTGAGCAGCTTGGTCTTCTGGAAAATGATGATAACCTGCGTCTTGTGGCTAGCCTGCTCCTCCTCGCTGCTTCAATGTTCCTAGGGTGTATTTATCTAGCTGCAATTTATTTCTGTGGTTGTTCTTGTGTTCTTGAGCTAAAGATGATCTGATGTGAGCAAAATGTGATGTGTTCTTGCTGTTTAGATGTTGTAGAAACAGCAGGGTACTGCTAGTAATGAATTTCTTGATGTAGAGAAGATTTGATGTGGCTAGGATGTGTTTGTGTGTGCAAGAACAATGGCTGGTACTGCTGTCCTGTTTATATACTGATTTAGGACGGTTTGGGCTGTTGTTGTGGTGGTGACACACAACTAGGTGACTCCTCATTTGCATGGGTGAGTAAGCTACTTGTTGTCAAGCTCTCATGCTTGGGCATTACTTGGGGTTCAAGCTAAGCTAGATATTTTGCTTGTGGATAACTCTCCTATGTGGCATGCTCATCCATCTCAAGCTTGGTCTTATCTCCTTGTAGAATTTATTCTTGAGCAAGACAAGTGGCTTTTGTCACTAGATGGACTTGTGGGCTGATTCTCATATGTGGGCTTGTGAAATATTAGTGGCTTTGCAAGTTATGGGTGGTGATCATGTGGGCTTTACAATTTCAGTTTTGTGGACTTCTTCATTTGGTTTCTTTTCTTCTTTGGTAATTAATACCATTGGAGAAATATTTTTATGTGGGCTTTCCTGTTTAGGAACTTGACTAGATTAGAGGGAAATAAATATGTTGCCTAAGATAAATAAATAAATATGGAACAGTGTTGCCTTTTGTCCCTTCTTTTATTTGGATCAATGTTGCCTCTTGTCCCTTGTTGCCTATATATTCCAAAATGATCCAAATGATCCAAGTGTGATCCATTGTTGCCTTCGATTTAATATTGATCCCTCTAGTCAAAATATGGATTCTAGGACAAGTTCCTAATATCCATTAGTTAAGTTCCAAAATTAAATTGCCTCACCCTTGTGGTGAAGGCAAACATTTTAATAACAACAAACATTCCTTTGTCTTTGTTGTTTATTTTGCAGGAATAAAGATTGAGAAGATAAAAGATAAGATGATCAAGATGATGATGAGAAGATCAAGATTTAGTTTTAGGATTCTTTATTCATTTGTAATTTTCTTTTCATTTGGATGAGATATGTACTTATTCGATTAATGATGTGTTATGATTTATTATTTCAACTTTCAGTTGTAGAGTTTGTGTAAATGTCTCATTTGTATGGAATGTAGCTTATGGAACTATGGACATTCAAGTTTTAAATTAGTAATTTGATATGTGTATAAAGATGTGATAAGATGAGGATTTGAGATAATAACTTGATGTATTTAAATTCTTGTATGATCATATATTGTAAATGGTGTAATGAGATACTTATATTCATGTGGTTGGAGATGATTGACGCTTATTAGAGTACATTCTTGTCGTTTATTAAATTGTGATCAAAATGTTAGAGAATTGAGAAAGGTCATGTCCAATTTTGGAATAACTCGATAGATGATCCTAGTTTCAAACTAGTTGTTATAAAGATCATGTCAAAGTTCCTAGCACTAATCAGGATGATCTAAACCCTAATTCATCGAGTTGAGAGAAACATGATCACTTTGCATCCTTTAATTTAACGCACCAAAATTTCCCGCATTTTCAGATGCATGCTATGCAAATGCACAAATCATATTTATACCCTTCTGACTCTCTAAACTGTGGGGTATTACATCCTCTCCCCCTTAAACTAAACTTCGTCCCGAAGTTTCGACTCTCTCACGTAGAATAGAATAGAAAGAACTACTGCAGATATGATCTCTCAAACTCCTTTCTGATGTGGACGTATATTTATGTGATCCCTTGTCCAAAATCCTTCTGTACATCCTCCACTGATTCATACTTCCATCTGCCAATTGTCCTCGATTATTTGATAAATTCCAAGAATCTTACTACTCTTTCATGTCTCTCGGATTGTCTATTTCAGACATTCTTGCATTATCCTTGGCTTTATAGCCTTCTGTCGAAGATCCTTTTCTACATCCTTAAATGATCTCCGGGTGGTACACTTCATTATAACCATGAGCTTAAGATGATCCCACTTCTGATGGTAAAGCTCATCTCCTTTTGATCGAGAATATGAGGTAACTATTCTTAACATGTCTTATAGAACATAGTTTGCTCTCAATGGTTTGCTTCCTCTGAATGCATTAGACCCTTAATTTATCCAACCATGATTACTCTATGTTCTCTGGAATCAATTGTAATCAGGGTTACAAATCCCTCGGATATTAATCCCCTTGGATCCTAGTCTCAATCAGATCCAACAGGAATCAGTATTCAGACTTTCCCATCCATGAACTCTGGTCTCTTTTGTTCACTCTACTTTAGATCATTTAGTCATAGCTTCTATGACCACTAAATCCCTTAAAATTTCCCTTCCGACTCTTAACTTCTTCCTTGGCTTCATAATTTATCAAGGATTTTTGACAATGCTCATCTTTCTTGAAGAACTTTTAGAGCATTAATAACCAATTCAGTCTTGTCTCAGTCAAAGTCTTCTTTTGAATTTCATGTCATCTTCTGTCAAGTACTTTCCAATACACATGTTCACTCTCCCCCTTGGAATTCCCTAAGACTTCCTCCATTCTGACCCTCTGTCAGCTGAGCTTCATTCTGTCGGCTCCATTCAGTCAAGCTTCGTGATCCTTCTTGGTGCTTAATCTTCCAGTATATGTGCCTCATGGTCTCACAAAGAACACGTGGTATATCCATCATGTTGTGAACACCCAGTATCGTTCTCCGATAAATAGATATTAACTATTCCTATATATCCAACAGTTTCCCAAAGAATACGTGGTATGCCCACCATATTGTGAACAACCAAAGTAATCCTTCGATAAATTGGATTCCTACTATAGCTAGATTTCCAGTTGGCTTATCCGATGGTCTCAAGAAAAGAATTGCACACCTAAATTTATGCATTGCACTACAAGAAATATGCTAACTTGTGACCCTCGATATTGGTCACAAAAATGGTCATGAACTGTCATTTATGACCTTTTTGTGACGAAAAACGATTGGTCAAAAGATGAGCGTCACAAATGGCACTATGTGACCTTTTTTCGGATTGGTCACAGACGGTTGTGACCAAACCAAAAGGTCACAAATTTTATGACCAACTGTTTTGGTCACTGCCAATCTGGCCACTCCACGTCAGATCCAACGTGGCAGAGCTGACGTGGCAACATTGTGACCAAATGAAATGGTCGTAAACAAGAATCAGCCCAGTCCAGTTCAGCCTTCTAAATGGGCCTGGCCCAATAATTAGCACATTTAATATTTTTTTCATGTCTATTTTGGAAGGCTACATGGGTCAAGCCCAACAATTCGGCCCTTCTACATACTGGGCCGAGGCCTTTTTGGCTCAATAATTTTAGTTTTCTATTTATATAAGTGGGTCCCTATTGTCAAGTTCTGGCGAGTGGGCCCTAATGGTCAGGTTCTGGCAAGTGGCCCAATTGTCATGTTCTGGCTGGTGGGACCAAATTGTCAAGTTCAATTCTGGTAAGTGGTCCCAGTTGCTCGGCATAATCTTCATTTTCAATTTGACAGTATACAAATATTCAGTATATAAAAAGGCAGACTAAAAACACACATAATACATCAAATAACAACAGCCACGTAATACATATATACAATGGCAATCACAGTTACAATCTCTACAAGTGTAATAACTGATGCTTTACAAGCTCTACAAGTGCAATCTTCTTCAGCATGGAGCTCCTTCGATAGCGATCACAAACTAGACACCTGCTCGTCATATGAACAACATGCCGGACTCACTCGAAGGACTGGGCTAACAGAACCGCAACATGAACTACCATCTTGCCATCCACAGTTACCCTGTTACATGAATCAGCAGAGAAGAATCAACAAAACTGGAGCCAATATATTATGAACAGGCCATTAAAAAAAAGGACATAGTTTTTTAGAATGATAAGACAGAGTTAGCTTGTTCCAGGCTTTTTGTTATCCAGCTAGTTAAAATGAGATTCATGTCATGCAGACATCAAACCGAACAAACAAAAGCATATCAAAGGTTAAATATTACAAAGAAAGCATTCATCAGGTAACAGGCACACAAACTCAGATACTAATAATGCATCCAAAGTTGAACAAAATCAGCATCATTACATCATAGTTTAAAATAGAAACTAACTTTGTATCAGGTGACAGTGATCCAACATCGTTATGGAGTAAATACAACAAACATTGCAGATGTATGTCCTAAAGATAAAAATAATTCACATTCAATCATGCCTTCGTAGACCAAATACTGAAATGGCCACTGCAAATTTGTAAACTCATTGTCCATTTAATTTCTTTGCGAGTTGCTTTACCTTTAGTTAGTCCTTAACATGTTCTAGCTACTGCAGGATCATATTTTAAGGACTACTGGACCAGCATTCAAGGATAACCAACAAGAGCTCTTGAACCAATTGGTATAGCAAACATGGGACTTAGATGGATCTGGGTGGTAGGTAAGTACTTACAGAGCGGTCTTGGAGGCAGTGGTTGTCAGGCTATTCTTAAGATGGCGCCCAAACTTAGTTAACTACGAGCAAACAATATATATCAGTAAAAGGTCAGGCAACATAGTAAAGACATGCAGAGTTAGAACTACATGTAACATGACAGTCGCATATAGTTGATGTGTGTGTATAACTGTATATACAACAACAATCATTGGTGCAACTTAATAATTACCACAGGGCAAACCTTCACAAGATGATAAACTTTGACAAGATAACAGGAGGTGAATGATGCCATATATACGGTGTGCAGCTATGTAACATGTCATAATGGTATTGCGCAAATCAATATAGAGAAAACTTTCCTGATAGGAGTATATCAACGCTAGCAATCAGACAACAAGTGCAAGTCCAAATCATCATCGTATCAGCGCATCTTGCAAATTACTAATAGTTTAGCACAGGGAAACAATGTTCACGGAGAAGATTTATGCTAACGCTCAAACCCTGGCCTAATAGGATGGACACAAATCACAGCCACGGTAATAGCACATCCACAGGAGTTGACTTGGAACATAAATAGGCAAATCCGAGCGCAAGCAGATGGAATTGCGAGGTAGCACAGCCACCCCGCATCACGGGTATCCCAACCAAATCCAATCTAATCATACAGTGCGGCTGCTCAGTTTAACCTAATCGAACCAGATCGAATCCCTAATCTCAGAGCCAACGAAACTAGATCTAAGAATAGGAAGTAAGGGGGAAAGACGAGGGGTAGCTACCAGGATGAGGTCAAAGAGGGTGGCCTGGTCGACCTTGACGAACTCGGAGTCCAAGTTCTTGAGGTCCTCGGCCGGTGGCGCTGGCGCATCCGCTCCCGCCGCCCCAGACGCCGCGGCACCAGACGCAGCCACATCAGAGGCTCCACCACCCACCAAAGCTCGCGTCCGGGGGTACCTGCAGAGAGAGAGATACTGAGAGAACCGTAAAAAAAGTGATACTGCGGCGAGAGAAGGTGGATGGCCTGGTGAAAGGAGGGAGGTGCTCGGGGAAGCGGGAAGGAGGGGCTCGGGGAAGCGGGCGTGCGCATGGTCGATTTTGCGCGGTGAGGGCGACGCCGTCGCCGTCGCGACTGGCGAGAAAGCGGCGCACGGCTCTGGACGGCGCGCACCAGAGTCAGGTCCAGCAGTAGCCGTCAGGGCGCCTGTCTCCTGCGTGGATGAGAGGGCGTGACGTCGGCGCGGTGCAGATCCTGGGGAGCGGCATCCCGTGAAGTAGCCGAGGCGGATCTTGGCGTCAAGTAATCGGAACGGCGTCGCCGTCGCGCTCTGGGAGCGGTCGTCAGAGGCGCTGGGGGCGAGCGTGGAGGCGCAGCCGGTCGAGCACAGATAGGGGCGGAGCGACCGAGCTCGAGGAGGGGGAGCGAGAGCACCTAGGGATTAGAGGAGGCGAGATGCGCCGGCGCGAGAGGAAGAGAAAGAATGCTAGGGTTTTCCTCGAGGGATTGGGGCGACGCGCTGGTTATAATCCAGACGGCGCGCAATACGTACCGTTGGATCGTCATCTGACGGCTAGGGGTGCTCGAGCCGCGGTCCAATGGGCCTAAAGTGCGAGGAGGGGATAGAGAAGAATTGGGCTGGGCAATTTTCGGCCCAGTTTGGCCGAATATGATGGGGTTTCATTTACTTAGTGAAAAAAATCCTTTTCTATTTTTCAAACGGAAATAATGGGGTTTTTCGAAGAACCTACCAAATTTTTTTTTAATAAATACCGCAACAAAATCTCCGCATGATTCAACTGCTAGACACGAACGGTCACGGCGGCGACTTCGAGTAGATTTTCGAATGAGCATACGAAATTCAAAAAACAATCAAAATGGAAAACCTCTGTGGTGCATGATATGTGACCTAGTTACCAAAAAATTATAGACTTGCAATGCGGAAGTTTAATTAAAAAAGTGTTCTCAAAACTTATTATCACGAACGAACATTCATAACTTTCAAGATAAATAAGTAATGTTTTGACCATATTCATGACTAGTTTGTTCAAATGTGCTCAAATTTGGCACATGTGTTCATTGTGGGATGGCAAGCAATGTTGCCAAAAAAGATTCCGACATGTTTCACAAAAAAACCTACTTTTCATTTTTCAAGTGCTTAAAATAGCATTTTTTGTGAAGCGGTACCGAGAAAGTCGTCCAAAATGGCACCAGATAAATTGTTTTCACAAAGTAGACATCATTTCATGTACAATCACCAAAAGGCATGCATTTCGAGCTCTCTGCCTATTTCCGGCCATTTAAACGACTTCCTGTCGATTCAGCTGGAAACGGCTAGATTTTGAACTGCAGCTGCCACACAGCTTGCCCGTTATTTTTCCTAAATTTCATTTTTAGATTCACAAGTATCCATTTCATCAGAGATACACCAAAATATCCACATGATTCAAACACTAGACACGAACGGTCACGGCCACGAATTCGACTAGATTTTCAAATGAGCACACGAAATTAAAAAAAAATCAAAATAATGGAAAACCTTCGCGTAGCGTCATATATGTGACCTAGTTACCACAAAAAATTATAAACTTGCGTTGCGGAATTTTTGGAAAAGTGTTCTCATAAACTTGCTATCACGAACAAACATTCATAGCTTTCAAGATGAAGGAGCAATGTTTTGGCCACATTCATGCATAGTTTGTCCAAATGAGCCCAAAATTGGCACATGTGTTCATTGTGGGATGTCAAGCAATGTTGCCGAAAAAGATTCCGACATGTTTCACAAAAAATCCACTTTTCAATTTTCAAGTGCTTACAATAGCATTTTTTGTGAAGCGGGTACCGAGAAAGTCGTCCAAAATGGCATCGATAAATTATTTTCACAAAGTAGACATCATTTCATGTACAATCACCAAAAGGCATGCATTTCCGAGCTCTCTGCCTATTTCCGGCCATTTAAACGGCTTCCTGTCGATTCAGCTGGAAACGTCTAGATTTTGAACTGCAGCTGCCACACGCTTGCCCGTTATTTTTCCTAAATTTATTTTTAGATTCAAAGTATCCATTTCATCAGAGATACACCAAAATATCCACATGATTCAAACACTAGACACGAACGGTCACGGCCACGAATTCGACTAGATTTTCAAATGAGCACACGAAATTAAAAAAATCAAAATAATGGAAAACCTTCGCGTAGCGTCATCATATGTGACCTAGTTACCACAAAAAATTATAAACTTGCGTTGCGGAAATTTTACTGGAAAAGTGTTCTCAGAAACTTGCTATCACAAACAAACATT
The DNA here is from genome assembly GCA_947311845.1 of Poa pratensis. Classification (NCBI taxonomy): domain Eukaryota; kingdom Viridiplantae; phylum Streptophyta; class Magnoliopsida; order Poales; family Poaceae; genus Poa; species Poa pratensis. Next base: position 22,603,658 of record CAMZMU010000064.1, read on the forward strand.
CATAGCTTTCAAGATGAAGGAGCAATGTTTTGGCCAATTCATGACATGTTTGTCCAAATGACCCAAAATTGGCACATGTGTTCATTGTGGGATGGCAAGCAATGTTGCCGAAAAAAGATTCCGACATGTTTCACAAAAAAACCACTTTTCATTTTTCAAGTGCTTAAAATAGCATTTTTTGTGAAGGGGTACCGAGAAAGTCGTCCAAAATGGCACCGATAAAATTGTTTTCACAAAGTAGACATCATTTCATGTACAATCACAAAAGGCATGCATTTCCGAGCTCTCTGCCTATTTCCGGCCATTTAAACGGCTTCATGTCGATTCAGCTGGAAACGGCTAGACTTTGAACTGCAGCTGCCACACAGCTTGCCCGTTATTTTTCCTAAATTTCATTTTTAGATTCACAAGTATCCATTTCATCAGAGATACACCAAAATATCCACATGATTCAAACACTAGACACGAACGGTCACGCCACGAATTCGACTAGATTTTCAAATGAGCACACGAAATTCAAAAAAAATCAAAATAATGGAAAACCTTCGCGTAGCGTCATCATATGTGACCTAGTTACCACAAAAAATTATAAACTTGCGTTGCGGAAGTTTTACTGGAAAAATGTTCTCAGAAATTTGCTATCACGAACAAACATTCATAGCTTTCAAGATGAAGGAGCAATGTTTTGGCCACATTCATGACATAGTTTGTCCAAATGAGCCCAAAATTGGCACATGTCTTCATTGTGGGATGGCAAGCAATGTTGCCGAAAAATGATTCCGACATGTTTCACAAAAAAATCCACTTTTAATTTTTCAAGTGCTTAAAATAGCATTTTTTGTGAAGCGGGTACCGAGAAAGTCGTCAAAAATGGCACCGATAAATTATTTTCACAAAGTAGACATCATTTCATGTACAATCACCAAAAGGCATGCATTTCCGAGCTCTCTGCCTATTTCCGGCCATTTAAACGGCTTCCTGTCGATTCAGCTGGAAACAGCTAGACTTTGAACTGCAGCTGCCACACAGCTTGCCCGTTATTTTTCCTAAATTTCATTTTTAGATTCAAAAGTATCCATTTCATCAGAGATACACCAAAATATCCACATGATTCAAACACTAGACACGAACGGTCACGGCCACGAATTCGACTAGATTTTCAAATGAGCACACGAAATTCAAAACAAATCAAAATAATGGAAAACCTTCGCGTAGCGTCATCATATGTGACCTAGTTACCACAAAAAATTATAAACTTGCTTTGCGGAAGTTTTACTGGAAAAGTGTTCTCATAAATTTGCTATCACGAACAAACATTCATAGCTTTCAAGATGAAGGAGCAATGTTTTGGCCACATTCATGACATAGTTTGTCCAAATGAGCCCAAAATTGGCACATGTGTTCATTGTGGGATGGCAAGCAATGTTGCCAAAAAAAGATTCCGACATGTTTCACAAAAAAATCCAGTTTTCATTTTTCAAGTGCTTAAAATAGCATTTTTTGTGAAGCGGGTACCGAGAAAGTCGTCCAAAATGGCACCGATAAATTATTTTCACAAAGTAGACATCATTTCATGTACAATCACCAAAAGGCATGCATTTTCGAGCTCTCTGCCTATTTCCGGCCATTTAAACGGCTTCCTGTCGATTCAGCTGGAAACGGCTAGATTTTGAACTGCAGCTGCCACACAGCTTGCCCGTTATTTTTTCTAAATTTCATTTTTAGATTCACAAGTATCCATTTCGTCAGAGATACACCAAAATGGTTGTGTGTCAAATAATTTTCATCTACCTCTCGTTAAAAAGACATTCCTACCGATTCAGCTGGAAGGGGGTCAAATTTGAACTATAAGTGTCCTGTAGTTTTCTCATGATTTTTGGAAAACATAATATTTAGGTACACAAGTACCTAGTTCATCATAAATACAACAAAAGTTTTGCAAGATTCAAGACCTAGCCATGAACGGTCATGTCCGCCGTTTAGACCGTATTTTTAAATCGGCCTACGAAATTAAAAAAAACAAAAACATGGAAAACCTTCGCGTTGTGTCATTATATGTGTCCTAGTATCCATAAACAATAATAAACTTGGAATACGGGAAATATATTGAAAAAGTGTTCTCAGAAATGTATTGAATTTAAAAGAATAATCTTTTTTTTGATACATTTTTTTCAAATTCTTCAAAACCCTATGTAAAGCAATATATAAGGTAAGTGGTATTTTGTTAGTTGGTTTTGACTAAAAATAGTCCCTAATAGTCTATAATTACAGATTACATCGTTTCAACAAAATGCAAAATTTATTTGGTAGAAATTGGAGTTCAAAATCATAAGTAATAAACGAAAACATAAAGAATAATAAAAAGGAATAAAAAAAGAACCAGGCCGAGCCGGCCCATTAACTCGATGCACCAGCCCAGGCCTATTTCCTTACCCAGGTAGCTTTAACACTAAATAGGCCATAGCTTCAACTTACAAACAACAACACGTCCATAGTGTAGCGGTATAGAGCACGGCTGGGGAACGCAGGGTCTTCGGTTCGAGTCCCAACTTCCGCATGATTTTTGCCCATTATTTCACAGGTGTGGGGCGGGATCTGATGGGTCCACATGTCAGGGCTTGGCGGGTTGGTCCCACTTGTAAGGGGTTGGGCGGGTCCCACATGTCAGTACTGTTCGGTGGTGGGTGCCACATGTCAGGGTGTTGGGGCGGGTCCCACACGTCAGGGCTGAGTGGGCGGGTCCCACATATCAAGGTGTTGGGGCGGGACCCACACGTCAGGGCTGAGTGGGCGGGTCCCACATGTCAGGTCGGGATGGGGGCGGGTCCCAACTGTCAGGGCTGGGTGAGGGCGGGTCCCACCGGTCAGGCTAGTCACCAAGTCCTATCAGAGTGACACGTAAGCGGAAATGTCACTAACACATAGGCGAGACTGCTGAGTTGGCTGTCCAATCAGAGTGACACATAAACGAAAATTACACCTAAGCAGTGACACGTAGGCGAGACTGCTGAGTTGGCTATCAACTAATGCGAATGACCATTTAAATTGGTCGTAATCGGTTAGAAAATATATATTAAATTAGTGTTATTTGCATTATGACCAATTCATGAAAGGAGATTATGACCTTTCTGACAGATTTGGTCGTTATATTTTTGGGTTTAGACCCTCCAAAATAGCGAGTGACCAAACGATACAAAATGGTCATAGATTTATGACCAATATTTTCAGGGTCACTGTCAAAAGGTCATAGGTTAGCATATTTCTTGTAGTGTTGGATGCTATCTTAACTTCAATTTTGAATATGATGTTGGTCATCATTATAAAATTCAGCTGACGTATCATTTCCTTCATGTCTGGTACTATAGACTGATTCCAAACAGTACCAACTAGTTTGAACATGTAACTCAACAATCTTGCCTTGATGCATCCATCACCTCAGTGGTTGGCTCTAGTATGTCAATCCTCTTGGTAATACCTCTTTCTCCACAATTGTTCGAGATATAAACTCTGACTTTGGTACTTCGACATCATATGTGGTGAGGTGCCTTCATCCAAATTAGTCCACCTTCTAGACTTGTCATCAATCCATGACAAAATTGGACTCTTCTCCCATGGTTATGATGCTTTCTTGAACATTGGACTATGTAATTGTACTTCATGACATGGTTGATATGTCATTTCTTAAATATTAACGTGTTTCCATTCAACTTCTTCACTTCCGTCATCCCTTTCTAACTTATCATCATTTGTCGGATGACTTTCTCATCCACTCCTTCTTGTAATATGTTTGTGTATCCAACACAAATTCTCCTTATATATCCAAGTTCTAATCACGAACTCTTATTTGGCGGTTAATTTTACCGCTTCCATCTCTAGTAATGCCTCTCAATAGATGATCAACATTTCCTTTATTCCATTAGAACTGGAAATATCCATGTTCTTCCTGTCTTCATACTCCTTTGTCATCAACCTTAATATATTCTTAGACACATAAGTGTTGCTAAACTTCTTCTGGAACTCAATCCAAGTATTATCAATATCTCTGTATTACTTCAACATTAATCTTTTCCTCCAAGTTATGACAACTCCCTATGTATCCTCCATATTTTCCTTCTTTCTTCTTGATCTTGGACTTCCATGAATAAACTTCATGCCTGAATATGCAGAAACTTCATAACTTTCCTTCTGGGACATATATCCTCAAGTGATTTTTTCTGGCATCCTCCTTGATAGATCTTTGTCCAAATGGTGGTGATAATCTTTACTGAACTTACTTCCTTCCTCCTCCCTTCCATGGACTGGCGAAGTATATCACCTAAATCCTAATATACGATGTAATACTCTCCACATTCCACATCAGTAGCTTTATTGACTTCTGTCTTCTGGACTTCCTTCTCTTCATAAGCTTGCTTTGCTCACTCATTGTTGTCTCAATCTTCTGAGAACACGCCTCTCCCGCACATGAATACTATCTACCTCTAGATCAGTAACATCAAGAAAAGAACTTAATGGACAATCATGCCATTGTACATCAAATCCTAACTTCATGCACCAACCTAGTCAATCAAAAATCCAATAAGATCCAATAAATCCGAATGCAGTTATATAGCAAACATGCAACATAAGCCTGTAAAATAAATAGTACTTTGAGTAAAAACATCTCAAGAGTACCCAGGCTTAGATGCTATACACTACAAGATAGGTTTATATCACCTTATAGTCCTATTCTAACAACTTTTTGACTCAGTCGTTACCCCAACTGCCCATTTGCAAAGGGATAATGCTAAGACAAAGTACTCATAGAGTAGTTGTGGTCTGGTTTGGTTACGTCCAGAACTAAACTCCATGTAGATTGAATTGCTTTGGCTTAAACAACGTCTCTTGACATCTCTGGATCCTTCATGTAGTTGCGGATTGTACCCCATCAGTAGTACTGTAGCTTCCTTCATTGTTTATGCCATCTCCTAATATCTTAACAATCTATACTATACTCTAGTGATTCCTTCTAGAAGTGAATCATTAGGATATTGGCATACTTTCCCTAGTTGATTGTAGATGATTCTTCACCATCATCAAACACCTCCCGACTTCATCCTTCACACACTTACGATAGGGTTCTACTTCATCATATGTCTTCACATATAGGATGGTGTTATCAATGATACCATATAAGTAACACTGACTTGGATGTAAATCTATTGGTATAATAGCTAGTAGAAAATAGTTTCAAACTTGTCATACCAAGTTGAGAAAAATTGAGATAGATAAGTACTATACCTATATAAGAATAGTAAGAAGATTTACTCTAGTCGAGTAAGAAAAGTCTATACAAGTATAATAGTAGTATTCTCAAGTGAACCATCATAGTTGTAGAGATATAGAATTTAGATAAATATGATAACTTCCTATAGTCTTACCAACCTACAAGTCTCCTAAAAGGGTTTTAATCCTAAGGTCGTTTTGCTCTGATACCATCTGCGGTGACCCAGCACACCACTGCATGTTGTAGTGTACAAGTCGTTGATGTAACACGCATGGAAGGACCTCTCCACAAATATTACATCCCTCAGAGTAGTACAACAGAAACATAGCCGGTCCAAGGTAACACTATAGGATTACAACACTATTCAATACAAAATCTTGAGACCCTTCTTTTTATATTGAAGCAAGTCTCTTGCAAATGAAATACAGAAAGATCCAAATCGTAACTCTAAGCTGGAAATCAACTCTAGCTCTAATTCCTCATCCACTACTGCTGTTGTCACAGCCCTAATCTATTCCATCTTAATTATCTTTATCCAGAGTTGTACTCCTCCTTCCGATAGACTTTGTCTTCTCCGTTAACAATGTGGTCGTCAAGTACGTCATTGCACTAGTTTCGTTGCTCTTCCATTGGCGTTGTTGCCGTTGTTCTTCTGTTGACGAAGTAGCACTTGGCTCCTTCCAACTTCACCAGGTAGACTTGATTCCTTGTTGAAGACCTTCTCGACGTCGTGATGGATAGCTGTCAACTCTTTTGCTGGCTCCAAAAATCTAAGCATGGGGTCAACGGGGAAAGGGTGAGCAACACGAGCGTTACTCAGCAAGTTCAAATATTATAGGAAAGAGTTTTTGTTTTGAATGCACTAGCTACTACCATGACCAACGGTCATAGGCATAATGCAAGTTTTGGAAAACCTTTCTTCAAAAGGTCAAGTTTTATTTCAGAAAACTATGCTCACAGCCTCCACGGGTCTTTAGTCATCACTTGGGATGCCTTTCCCGCAGCGTTCTGTAGTTCCTTCCGGGAACACGGATGTGACAGCCACAATTTCTTGTTGTTGACTCTGCAGAGCTGCGTAACTTTACCCATGAGAGAAACCCAGCCTTGTTGCCTTTCCGAGCGGCCAAACTCGTCCATACTTCCATGGTATGGGGCCAGGTGTGAGTCCAAAGCCAATCACTGCCCCTCTCCGCACAACACATATCCGCCCATTTGTGGCACGGCCGGTAACAAAGACCGCTATCCCGCCATCCCTCCCGAGCTTCTATTCCAATCACCCCGTCAGGTGGGAAGTTCACGCGCTTCCACGCTGTTGGCCGCCGCAACGGACACAACCAGGTAATAGCCTGCCGAGGATATGTGAACGAGAGAAGATAGCAGCTGACTTTACCGTCCCATGCCAGATCTCATGGTAAACGCTTCAATACGGCGCAAGGATCACTGTAACATTGGTAATTAATCCTAGGTATATACTTTCCCGTACAATAGAACCTCCACCACAACATCAAACCGTGGTTCCATTGCCAGCCAACATAGTATATATAGCAATTCACATCATTCGAAAATAGGTTTTTCTTTTTTATGCAGATGATAAAATATATTACTTTTATAAATATTTTGATAAAAATATTTCAACGTACATGCAAGAATGAACTTGCCTGTGGTAGAAATGGCCGTTCAACTCTTCGGGGTTCTAGGGTTTGCGGTAAAACCCCGAGTTCTGAAAATAACAAAGTAATCCCGATAAGGACTACTGAAATTTCTAGCAGCATGCTATTATGCATAATCATGAGATGCATCATCACCCCAAAATACCCAAGTTGCGGAGTTAAGACTTTTTGAGTGTTTTGGAGTTATTTAAATTATTTATAGATTTTGACAACAATTTTCATGAGGAATTAAATTTAAAATTATTAAATTTAAGCAGTCAATGTAATTGAAATTTAATACTGTATTTTCCCATATTATTTTCTTTTAAGAAAATAGTTTTTGGAAAAAATTTCAAGTCATTTCCACTTAAGTATCTTTGAATTTGTATTCGCAAAATATTTTTAAAAACTTCAAATAAAACTTACATAAAAATTCCTCATAATTTATAGAGTGTGTTGACTATTTTTAGCTGATTTTTGTTCCTTTTGTTTGGGATTTAAAATTCATTTAAGTTTGGATAATTTTATTTGGTGAATTACCAAAATGCCCCTGGGTCGAGTGGGTTGAATCCAACCCATTCACTTTGGCCTAGGTCTGGCTCGGTCGGGTCAAACCCGATCAACTCTCCCTCTCCCGAGCTCACTCGATCCCCTTCTCCTCTCGCTCTCGTGCGGGCGCCGCCGCCGTCGCCATGCTCGGCTCCGGCCGCTCCGGCTATCACCGGCGCCGCCGCTCGTCGGAGCTTCTCCGCCGCCTCCTACTTCATCTATTCCCCCACTCAAATCGCTCCCTCTTGCTCCAATCGCACATGCCCGTGAGCCCTAACCCTAGCTTGTCGCCAGGTCGGCTCGGCGCCGCTCGGCTTCTGCCCGGCGTCGGTCTCCTCCTCCATCTCACGTGCATCACCGCCGCCTCGCCCCTACGCTGCCTTGTCAACAAGGGTGGTCTCCTCGAGCCCCAGCTCGAGTATGCCGCCACGGCCTCCACTTGAACCGCAACGCCCGAGTAGCTCGCCTTGGCCACTCTCCTCTGCGTCTCCTCTGCATCGGCTCCAGTCCTAGTGTGATGGTGGTGGTGCGGCGTTGTTGTTCGAGCTATGGTCGCCGACGGGACGGCAGTGGTGCCGCCACCGCAACCACGGCGACATGTGCTCCTACGTCTACTTCCTGTACGATGCCTACGCCAACTCCTCCTTGCTCTGCCTCGGCTACAACTCCACGAGGTAAGCACTTCTCCTGTGACCAGCTAGTGAGCTGATGAATTTTGGTGTTCGTGTGCTACGCCAGTTCATCCTAGTGATGAACTTATCTATCTAATTGTGCTGTGCTGCGTGGGATGCTCCTATTTGGATGTTTTGCACATCCAAGCATCAGTGGCTCTAGGTAAAATACGGTTAGATGTCTAGTGCAAGTGCTTGTGCTGTTGGCTAAGGCTTTAGTCTCTGACCAAATGGCTAACTAAAGAAATATTCAGTTTTACCAGTTTACTTATGTCAATTAACTTCAGAGTGAGAATCTAGGTGATTTACTCACTCAGATAATTTAGTGAATGTTTTATCAATTCCTGATTGTTGCTAGTGATCACTAGATAATGTGCATAGATGATTTAATTGTGTGGTGGTACTTGTGTAGATGCAACGTGGATGTACATGCATTTTACAAGAACATATCTACTACATGCTTGATTTTACTGTTGGTGCTAATTAGATTCCATTATTATTGCTTCCTGGTCATGCATATGACCAAATGATATTTGAATGTGATGTGCTAATTTATAGAGGAGAATTTGTTGTCCTCTAGGCATGAACTAGTTGCTGTCCCGAATTACTTGTGTTGTTTTAGAGGCTATAGATGATTTTCTTGCTTGTTCTCATGTTGTAGATGATCAGAAATTAGTGAGATGTGTTATACTTGCATACTTGGATGATTTAGTGGTTTCTGGGCAGGAATTAGTTGCTATCCAGCAACTAGTGCACTGTAATATACTTCCCATTTATATTCATGTTCTTTATATTCCTTTCTCCCCATAACTGATAAGAACAGATCTACTGACACCTCTTCTCTCTTCCTCTAGATATGAACTCATAAGAACAGATCGTGAGCTTGATTTCTTAGCCCTGCCTATGATGCAAAGGCTGAGGCATTTCTTTTTTATAAGAATAGATACGAATTGATGGCTTTTATTCTCTGTGATGAGCTATGCATAGCACTTCCATGCATAACTGAGAGAAACACTTCTTTCTATTCTCCTAGTGAAAATCTAGTTGAAGGGTAGTTGGAATGATTTAGAAATGTATTCTTGGATCGATTTTGATGTGCTGCCCTACTCTCCTCTCTTTCTAGCATTGTCCTGTCATTTACAGGACTTGCTAGCACCTCTCCTCTGCCTCACACACACAAAGAATTAACCTGGTGTTGTGAGCAGCTTGGTCTTCTGGAAAATGATGATAACCTGCGTCTTGTGGCTAGCCTGCTCCTCCTCGCTGCTTCAATGTTCCTAGGGTGTATTTATCTAGCTGCAATTTATTTCTGTGGTTGTTCTTGTGTTCTTGAGCTAAAGATGATCTGATGTGAGCAAAAGGTGATGTGTTCTTGCTGTTTAGATGTTGTAGAAACAACAGGGTACTGCTAGTAGATGAATTTCTTGATGTAGAGAAGATTTGATGTGGCTAGGATGTGTTTGTGTGTGCAAGAACAATGGCTGGTACTGCTGTCCTGTTTATATACTGATTTAGGACGGTTTGGGCTGTTGTTGTGGTGGTGACACACAACTAGGTGACTCCTCATTTGCATGGGTGAGTAAGCTACTTGTTGTCAAGCTCTCATGCTTGGGCATTACTTGGGGTTCAAGCTAAGCTAGATATTTTGCTTGTGGATAACTCTCCTATGTGGCATGCTCATCCATCTCAAGCTTGGTCTTATCTCCTTGTAGAATTTATTCTTGAGCAAGACAAGTGGCTTTTGTCACTAGATGGACTTGTGGGCTGATTCTCATATGTGGGCTTGTGAAATATTAGTGGCTTTGCAAGTTATGGGTGGTGATCATGTGGGCTTTACAATTTCAGTTTTGTGGACTTCCCCATTTGGTTTCTTTTCTTCTTTGGTAATTAATACCGTTGGAGAAATATTTTTATGTGGGCTTTCCTGTTTAGGAACTTGACTAGATTAGAGGGAAATAAATATGTTGCCTAAGAGAAATAAATATGGAACAGTGTTGCCTTTTGTCCCTTCTTTTATTTGGATCAATGTTGCCTCTTGTCCCTTGTTGCCTATATATTCCAAAATGATCCAAATGATCCAAGTGTGATCCATTGTTGCCTTCGATTTAATATTGATCCCTCTAGTCAAAATATGGATTCTAGGACAAGTTCCTAATATCCATTAGTTAAGTTCCAAAATTAAATTGCCTCACCCTTGTGGTGAAGGCAAACATTTTAATAACAACAAACATTCCTTTGTCTTTGTTGTTTATTTTGCAGGAATAAAGATTGAGAAGATAAAAGATAAGATGATCAAGATCATGATGAGAAGATCAAGATTTAGTTTTAGGATTCTTTATTCATTTGTAATTTTCTTTTCATTTGGATGAGATATGTACTTATTCGATTAATGATGTGTTATGATTTATTATTTCAACTTTCACTTGTAGAGTTTGTGTAAATGTCACATTTGTATGGAATGTAGCTTATGGAACTATGGACATTCAAGTTTTAAATTAGTAATTTGATATGTGTATAAAGATGTGATAAGATGAGGATTTGAGATAATAACTTGATGTATTTAAATTCTTGTATGATCATATATTGTAAATGGTGTAATGAGATACTTATATTCATGTGGTTGGAGATGATTGACGCTTATTAGAGTACATTCTTGTCGTTTATTAAATTGTGATCAAAATGTTAGAGAATTGAGAAAGGTCATGTCCAATTTTGGAATAACTCGATAGATGATCCTAGTTTCAAACTAGTTGTTATAAAGATCATGTCAAAGTTCCTAGCACTAATCAGGATGATCTAAACCCTAATTCATCGAGTTGAGAGAAACATGATCACTTTGCATCCTTTAATTTAACGCGCCAAAATTTCCCGCATTTTCAGATGCATGCTATGCAAATGCACAAATCATATTTATACCCTTCTGACTCTCTAAACTGTGGGGTATTACACTACCGCTGGGTACCGGAGGCGCAACCGAAGCTAAAAAAGTGTCTAGCGATACCTCTGGCGGTACCACCAGCAGTTGTACCGCTGCCTGAAGGCATCGGTACCCCGCGGTACCACCGCCAGTGGTGGAGTACGATGTGCTGCAGCAGTCTCGCTCCAGGAGGAGCGGTACTACCGCCACACACAGATTAGCTGCCCCTGGTTCTCTTTTCTGGGCCTCTCCTCCATGAACGACTCTAAACTTTGTACTAGTGTTGATCCTATAAATTCTGCAATGGTCAGCAACACATTAGTCCAGAGGGAGTGTTGTCATTATGCTCCAAAATAGATCAAGAGCAAAACATGCTCTTTCAATCTCCCCCTTTTTGGAGTATGATGACAACACTGAAACAAATGGTTCACAAAATATAGACGGTCTCCCCCTAACAATGTGCATCATTTAGATTTTTGCTTTTGAATGCAAGATGCATATTTGTTAGGATCAACACTCCCCCTATATTTTATAAACCAAGCAATTTAAAGATATAGAATTAAACACAAACTTGCACAAATAGGATAAGACATACATAAAAGGTTATTACAACGCATAGTCTTGCACAAAATTGAGTTCTTCACCATGTCTTACCCCATGAGTCTCGAAAACAAATAAGATAAACATAGACACAAGCTATAAGATCCAAATGAAAACAAGAGCTTGTGCCCAACCCATGCAAATCCTCGGAAACCTAATAGACTCTCTCCCCCTTTGGCATCATGACACCAAAAAGGGAGAGGCGATGCTAGCGCCCCTAGTGAGAGTCACTCCTCGGAGCTAGTAGCGTGGGCGATCTCCTCGTCATCATCATCGTCCTCACCATCATCTTCCACTTCCTCATTGTGGGAGGCACTAGGTTCTTCACTGGGACGAGTCCACGGCTCATGAGCTCGAGAGGATGAAGCATCATCAAGAAAAGTCGGATCCACCCAAGAGTGCGTGGACTTGAGCCAATCTGCGGAGGAAGTAATGTTGTTCTCGGAACCGGCAGTCACTGGCACACCCAAATGCTCAAACCTCTCACGAGTGAGCTTGCAAAACTCCTTGTGCCTCTTGTGTTCCAAGTAAGCCCTACGGTCGCTATCCTCTTGACGGCAAAATATGGTCTTGAGAGAGTTTGCAATCCACTTCATGAACTTGTTGTCTTCACCCTTGTACTTTGGTGGGAGCTCAAATGTGGGGTCATCTTCATCCTCATGAGAGCTTTCTTCTTCGGTGGGAATGAGAGGAGGAAGGTGAGACTTCATAAAAAGCTCCTTGACACGGTGCTCTGTGGGCTCCTCATTATTGTCCAAGTGAGAGAGAGGAAGTTTCCGTTGGGTCCACTTATGAATGATCAACATGTAAATAAGAGCACCAAAGATGGAAACTCTCCTCTTCATTATCACGTCATACACTTCATTCCAAATGATGTCCATCACATCAAGCTTCTTGCCTTGACCAACCATGAGGGAGGACTCATACATGAGATCAATCATACGACCACGGATTTGATCGAAATTGCCCACCCGAGGAGCAACGGTGTTGTGGAAGATTCTATGCATGATGTCCCACACCTTCAACATATTCTTTTGCTCACCCACCACTGCACGGCCTCGGATGTAAAGATCAAAAAGTACCTCGGGTTTCATGGGCTTGTTGTTGTAGTTGAGGCGGAAGTATTGAGCCTTAGCATCGTCATCCATGTCAAAACCATGATCAACCATGCCAATGAGAGAGGCAAAGTCGCTCCATTTGGCCTCAAACACTTCATCCTTGGACATCCACTTAATCCTTCTAAGCTCATCATTGAAAAAGTGGACCGTGGCAAAGAATTGCATTACAATGGACTCATTGTAGTCTTGTTGGAGCCCAATGTAGTCATATATCCCAAATTCCTTGCAAATCTCAATTGCCTCTCCAAAGTATTCCTCATTCTTCTCCATATAATCCGTGTCAATACAAAACTGCACAACCACCTTGGTCTTGTGCTTGGGGAGAACTTCAGCGAAAATCGTTTCTTGAAACAAGTTGTGGAAACCCCGAGTGGTAAAATTGCGGAGCCGGGGGTGGCATAAGGATTCAACTTTCTCTCCCGCACAAACTCTCTAGCGTTCATGAGGGTGAGAGATTGACTTTGCTTTGCTTTGATCTTTGCTGCATTGGAAAGCTGACGGCGAGAGGGCTGCATAGGCATAACTTTGGGCTCTTCTTCCTCAACATCTTTGCCCGAGCGAGAGCGCTTAGCAGCCCGCTTAGTGAGAGTCCCACTACCCTTCTTACTAGGTCCTGAGAAAGCATAGGAAGATAGCACAGGGATGAGTATTGCAAAAACAAACACGACCGAAAGAAAAGAATCGAGATTGTACAGTTCTTAACAAGTCCCAGTTCTGGCGGCAGTACCTCCAGTCCACCGTAAGTACCGGTGTCCGGTAGTACCTCCAGTCCACCGTAAGTGCCGGTGTCCGGTAGTACCGCTGTGGCAGCGGTAGTACCGGAACCTCCAGATCTGGCGGTTGACTCTACGGTATGACCCCGATCTAAGGAATCGTCCAACCAAAATGCACAAAAATGATTCTAAACTAAGTACCAACACTTTCCTACAACTTCTACCACGACAACTACGAAAATCGCTAACTCCAAATCATCTCAACGAATCAACAAGATTGAGAGAGGAGAGAGAGGTTACCGGAGTTCATGGTGGAGGAGAGGAGGAAGGGGAAGGTTCTCGTGTGCCCACGACTGGAGAGGGACCGTTCAGGTGGTGGGAGGCACTCCCTGCGGCAGGGAAGGACGGCGGCGGCGGTTGCTCCTTTTCTCTGTTTGGGAGTCGGGGGTGGAGTGGTAGAATGAGGTCCTACCGCTCCACTTCCAACTTAACCCCGTGAGAAAAGGCCACAGCGGTAGTACCGCCCGCACTGATACTACCGGTAGCGCACTGGGGTACCGCTCCTGGGAGGAGGGGAGTATCGCCAGGCTAGCGGTAGTACAGGCTACCTGGTACTATTGGTTCCTAGCGGTAGTACCGCTGGGTACCACCGGTAGTACCGGGTACCTAGTGACTACGGTAGTGGCAGCGGTACTTCTGCACCTGGGAGATGGAAGTCTCCAGGCAGCGGTAGTACCGCTGCACCACTGGTAGTACCGGGCGCCGTGGTCCAGAACTGCCGCAAGGAAGTCAAGAAGTTTTGACAATAGGGAAGGAAAATGTCTTAAGAGATGAGATTTTGGCTTAGGTTTAGACAAACTCACTGGGGGAAGAGAGACAACCAAGTTTGCAAGAATCAACATGAAAGTCCAAACTTGGTGTTCTCCACAAAACAAAGAGGTCTAAAAAACCAAAATAAATCCAAATAAAACCAACTCTTCATAAAGAAGAGGGCGGTGGCCGAAGCCACCATGTATGAGTTTATGGCGTGACACCGCGAAGATATATCTTGGGTTCACAACCAACACTCGTCATTTTAAGCTCACAATTTCAACCAATGAAAGAAGAGAGACAAATGAGGTCTTACTATCGGCATAATGGGGGGAGGGATGGTCCAATGCATTAGGAACACACTCCCCCTATGTCCATGCCTACACCTAAACACAATAGATAGTTAAGAAATAGGTGTGTATGCAAAATAGTCAAGCCAAGCTCCTTGAATCCACGATATTTAGCTCATTCCTCAAATAGGTGAATCTTGCTTCATCAAGAGGCTTCGTGAAAATATCGGCAAGTTGATCTCTTGTGGGAACATGGCCTAGCTCAATATCACCTCGGGCAACATGGTCTCGAATGAAATGATGACGAATCTCAAAATGCTTGGTTCTTGAATGTTGCACCGGGTTATGGGCAATCTTGATAGCACTTTCATTGTCACATAAAAGAGGCACTTTGTCACAATTGACACCGTATTCCTTTAAAGTTTGCCTCATCCATAACAATTGGGTGCATGCACTTGCGGCCGCCACATACTCGGCTTCGGCGGTGGAGAGAAAGATACAATTTTGCTTCTTGGAAGACCAACTCACCAAGGAAGCACCAAGAAATTGGCAAGCCCCGGAAGTTGACTTCCTATCATCTTGATCACCGGCCCAATCCGAGTCTGTGTACCCACGAAGAGAGAAATCCTTGTCCTTGGGGTACCACAAACCAAACTTTGGGGTATGAATCAAATATCGTAGGATTCTTTTGGCCGCCACCATGTGGCTTTCTTCAGGAGTGGCTTGGTACCTTGCACACAACCCTACACTCAACACAATATTGGGTCTAGATGCACAAAGATAGAGCAAAGAACCAATCATGGAATGGTATACCTTTTGATCGACATCTATACCCTTTAGGTTAAGTTGTAGATGAACCTTGGTGTCCATTGGTGTGCGCTTCTTCTTGGCACCTATCATATCAAACCTCTTAAGCATATCTTGGATATATTTAGTTTGAGAGATAAAAGTCCCTCCCTTCAATTGCTTGATCTCAAAACCAAGGAATAACTTCAACTCTCCCGTCATGGACATCTTAAACCAATCGGTCATAAGCTTTAAAAATTCATCATTGAAAGCTTTGTTAGTTGAGCCAAAGATAATATCGTCCACATAGACTTGGCATATGAAAAGCTCCCCTTTTACTCTCTTGGTAAAGAGAGTGGGATCGATTTGCCCAACCTCAAATCCACGGTCTACTAGAAGCTCTCTAAGGTGCTCATACCACGCACGTGGAGCTTGTTTAAGTCCATAGAGCGCCTTATCGAGCTTGTAGACATGGTTAGGGAGTTTGGGATCCTCAAAACCCGGTGGTTGCTTAACATATACTAATTCTTTAAGTGGACCATTTAGAAAAGTACTTTTCACATCCATTTGTCGCAAGATAAAATTATGATGAGATGCATATGCAAGGAGGATACGGATGGATTCAAGGCGAGCCACGGGAGCATAGGTCTCTCCAAAATCAATGCCTTCAACTTGAGAGTACCCTTGAGCCACCAATCTTGCCTTGTTCCTCACCACTATCAGAGACTAGTCCCAGGAACTAGGGGTGTCTCACTGATGCCAGGAATCGAGTAAGGGGCTGAACACGACGTCAAACAAATCCTCAACTACCTTGGCGACGGTGCTCGTCGAGCTCGGTGAGGAACATCACGACAGAGAGACAACACCAGCACGTACCCAGGTTCAGGCCCACCGCGAGGTGTAAAAACCCAACGTCCTGCTTTGTTATATTGCACTGCTTGTAGAGGTTACAGTACAATGAGCTTGCCGAGAGCTCAGCTATGGCTATGGTTGATTATGGTGGAGGAACTTCGTCTTCTTCCTTACGACGTAGTCGACTGGGTCTAGAATGAATCGATCGATCCCCCGCGTAGAGCGTGCACCACCACCTTTTATAGGCGCCCCGGACCTCTTCCCCCAATTCTCGGGCGGGAAGGGTTACCACATGGCGACAGAGGAGAAGTACGGTGCATGGCTGCGGAGCTGTCACTAGTACAGAACGACACATTGGATACCCCTCTATGGAAACGGCACGAGTTAGGCGACGGAGAATCGCGCTTTCCGCGAGAGAAAACCCGCCGATGGGCCGCGTCCCATCCTTCATAGGCAACGGTCGCGAATTATTAACCGTTGCCGATATGTTGGTAATGGAGTTTCTTGTGACTCCGTGTGCGATATGTTCGGACATTTGTATACAATCGTTGGCGAGGTTGCGTATATAAAATTCCTTTTTTAGCACTATCTTGGATATTATAAAAGACTGTCGATTCGCCCTTATTCCTCTGCTCCAGCTTGTTTTTACTCCGCACTCATGTCCTCCATGGCCAAGAGCATGAGCTCGTCGGGGAGTTCAAATGCGTCCTCCTCCTGCGCCGCCGGGGCCGGGTCAGATCTGCTGCTTGTGAAGTGCGTTTGCTGCCGCTGTCGGAACGCGATTCATCGAGTGTCACGTTCGGATCTGAACCCAGGCCGGATCTACTTCAAGTGTCCAAATCACAGGGTTAGTTCGACGCTTTGACCAGTTTTGATTGATTCTATTCTATGTGTGATGCTGATTTGCCTCTGCATTCGATTTACCATTTGGCAGGGGAGGGGCGAAGAGTATTCTGGGAGATGTGATTATTTTTTTTGGATTGAAGATTATGTTGAGATGCTACTTGCTAATGGCGTCGAAGTGGAAAATGTAGCCTTGATAGTCAAGAAGGCGAACATGGAGATGAAGCCGCACACTGCAGCAGCTCTAGCTGGTTTGGCATGGAGCCCAACAAACACTTCGACTAAATCTGACCATATTGTTGCTGTGCCCAAGGAGCGGCATAAAGGAACATAAATAGCTCAGTTAAATGTTCTTGTGAGCATTGCTAGAATGATTTTGTGTGTTTGTGTGCCGCTGTTAGGTGTGAACTTGTATGCAGCAATGAAAATCAGTAGAATGTATTAGGTTCGTTTGCAGCTATGCAAATCAGTACAATGTATAAGGTTCGTATGCACTTTGAAAATCAGTAGAATGTATTAGGTTCGTATGCAGCTATGCAAATCAGTACAATGTATTAGGTTCGTATGCACTTTAAAAATTAGTAGAATGTATTAGGTTCGTATGCAGCTCCGAAAATCAATAGCACATAGTAGTTGTGAACTTGTATCCAGTGGAAACGGTTATATAAAATGGCCGTTGCCAATTGGGCGCTTATAAATGTACTGCCGACAGAGCAAGCCATCAGTCTCATTCTCACTCCCTCACTGTCTATCTTTCAACCCTAGCCGCCGTACACTGTAGCTTTTTGTTCTCCTCACTCTCTCATGGCTTCCTCTGCCGGCGCTTCTAGATCCCGCCATCGCTGCCGCGGCTCCAGCGGCCGCACCGATCTAGCTGCATCCTTTCGTGATGAGGCAGATCTGGAGGCGGCTGTGATGAGGCAGGTGTGGGAGCGTGTCAGGCTGATCACCTGCGGTGATGCCCCGCGTCCTCTGGGCCACGCGGAGCTGAAGCAGATCATTCGTCGGGTGGTGATGCAGCAGTTGTGGCGGATCCGCCGTCAACGGAGGCCGCCGTCGATGGAGGAGGTGGCCGATCTGGAGGCGCCGAGGAGGTGGCCGATGTGGAGGCGCCGTCCATGGAGGTAGAGGTGGCCGATCTGGAGGCGCCGTCCACGGAGAAGAAAATATGAGGTCTAAATCGCTCAGCTCATGAACTAGTTCATCAATTGGTTTTATATTAGATTGTTCATCAATTGTGCGGTCTCTATATGACATATTCTGCAGCGGCATAGGCAAGATCTCATGAACTAGAGATGCTCTGTTTTGATATGTGATTGGTATTAGCAACTAATGAAATGTTCTATTGGTTTTATATTAGATTGTGAATTATTTCGGTCAATTGTGCTCTGTTTTGATTTGTGATTTGTATTAGCAACTCATGAAATGTTCTATTGGTTTTGTATTAGAATGTGAATTATTTCGGTGACACTGTCCAAGATGGAGTGATTTGTATTAGCAACTCATGAAATGTTCTATTGGTTTTGTATTAGATTGTGAATTATTTCGGTGACACTGTCCAAGATGGAGCAAGCCTCAAACTGAAGAATTTGGCAAAATATATTTGCTACGGAGGCTTGCGATCTCGGTATGGTTTCATGTTTTTAGTTTCTCCATCTATCTTCAGGATGTGTAGCAATTATGCTGCATATGTGATTTGGAGAAGCATGAAACCACTACTTGGAGAGCGAGCTGAGGAAGAAGGAGAAGAGTGGAGGACTATAAACGGACAGTGAGCTAAGGAAGAAGGAGAAATCTCGATATGTGTAATTGATCATCTTTTGATGCTATGTAATGGTTACAATTGTTATATACATTATGAATAGATTTGTTAGCATTGTTGAGCTTCTGCTGTCAGATTTTAAATGTCCAGTGGCAACTCTATTACAACTCTAGGCTTATGAAGAAACCACAACACAAACGAGTCGAAACAGAATCTCCGTTTCTGATGTTCCGATACATCGGAAACAGAGGTCTGGGCACAACCGTTGCCAAATGGAGACCTCATCGGAAACGGTGTTTTACCTCCGTAACCGATGAGGGCCTTCACATCAGTCACGGAGCCAGGGACACAGACCCTTTTTCCGTTTCTGATGGGGTTTTTGGCCCGTTTTCGATGTGTCGTTCTGTACTAGTGTGTCCATGGACTTGGTCCATGGCAGAGTCCTGCCGTCCTTGGCAGATAAAGCCACCGTCCACCCAGGACGGTGGGCTGGCGCTGCAGAGGTCCGTGGCGTGGTCGACGGTGACGTTCGCTTGTAGCGTAGCGGCAGATGGTCCCCTTATCACAAGAATGGCAAGTCTCGGAGTCCACTTTCCCTAGCGCAACTTTGTTGACCGCTTTACACATAAGAACGGCAACTGCGGCGTCATCGCCACCACGCGCAGACGCGCGCATCACTCTGCGGCAGGCGCAGAGGCCATGTGCGCTCTGTCACAGCGACAGAGTCTCACGAGGATGGATCTCCTCGCCGGGGACCTCGAGTACGCCGACACCTTGTGAGGGTAGCCTCGCGAGGGGGGCGCATCGAGCGCCAGTACATGGTGATATCTTGACGTAGAAGCCCTCGCAAGGGAAAGGTTCCTCGTGAGGCCCACCAGGCTGGGGCGCCTGGTCCTTAGCAGTTTTCTTCAGCTTAGTGTAGAGGGATGTGGAAGGCCGGCCCATGGTACCCTGGTTTCCATTGGGCCGACAGTAGCCCCCGGGCCCGCGATGGGCATGCCGGAGCCCCATAGACGCAGGCGAAGCGTCGTGGGCCCAAAGAAGCCTGCCCGGCCTGAGACACGTGGCGAACCGCGGTTGCCTGCGAAGCCACGATCTCCTTGTCTGTAACGGGCGTGGTGGCGGGTCCCACCATGTCTGGGGAAACGGTTCGCCGAGGCAAATAAATGCAGAGAGCCCGGTGCCGGTTCCTCATTACACTGCGCCTTCCCCTTTCGTCTCCCTCCTCCCAGTTCATCTTCTCTGAGTTTCCGCTTCTCCGCCTCCCAGCAGCAATGTCGCCCAAGAAGGCCACCGGCTCCCAGAAGGGCAAAGCGGTGGCGCAGGCGAGTAAGCCTGCCGCGTCTGGGCAAGACGGAGGTCTCAAGCCGGTGCTGATGGGGTTCCGCGTGAACACGGAGGCGCAGCTGGACATGGTGCATCATATGGCGGCCTCCGAGCACAACGAGTGGGGGGCGACGAAGCTCAAGCCGGCGGCCGCCCTCGACAGCCTCCGCGCCCCATTCTACCCCATCTTCCTTCACACCCTATTCGCAGGGTTTGTGCCTCCTTTTTCTGATTTCTTCTGGGCGATTCTGGAATACTACCAGATTCAGATTCTTCACCTCCATCCCAACTCCATCCTCATCCTCTCCATCTTCGCCTACTTCTGCGAGGCGTACGTCGGAGTCGTACCCTCGGTTGCTCTCTTCCGCAGCTTCTTTGCGCTTCGATTCACAACGCACAACGAGCGGACGGGGTGCGTCTCCTTTCGCATTACTGACGGCATGGGTGATGTTTACATCCCCATTGCGTGGAATGGCGAAAATGCGGTTACCAATGTGACGAAGAAGGTGGAGGATTTCCGCAAGCGGTGGTTCTTTGTGGACACCAGGAGGACGAGTCCCTACTTCGAGGTGCCCGATGCGCCCCCGACGAAGAGGAGGGGCTGGTCGAGCGAGCCTCTCGAGGGCGAGACACTCGCGCCCCTGGTCCAGCGTCTGGAGGAGCTTCGTGGCGCTGGCCTTACTGGCCAGATGGTGGCCAAGGACTTCGTGAAACTCCGCATCGCTCCGCTCCAGGCACACACGAAGCCGATGTGGATGTACTCTGGCCCGGAGGATAGGATGCGCCTGAATTCCGCCCTCTTCCCGAAGGAAGTGCTGAAGGGCATCATGGAGGTCCTCTTCACGTCTCCGTCCATCCCCAGGCCAGAGAATGACTTTGAAGAGCCACTCCACAGGTTCTCGCTTGAATCTCGCCTCAAGTACTTAGAGGCGATGCCGGAGTTCAGCCAGTGGGGTCTGGTGCCTGCGGGGCAGGTAGGGCCCCACGACAACCCAGAGGCTGCGTCGCAGGTGGCGCCGGTTGATGGCGAAGAGGAGGCGACAGAATCACCCGCGGCGTCGGACGCGGGTGTCGATGGTGCCTCGGGGAGCGCCAATCCCTCGGCGGGGGATGAGAGCTCCTCGAGGGATGTACCGCCTGAGGCTGATGTCCACGAGATCTCCTCGGGCAGCGAGGACCTGTTCCACGTCGTCCCTTCGCGACGCGTTGAGGAGGAGGGCAGCGACGAATATGCCCAGTCCGGCCGCCGCGATCCCTGCACGAAGGCGCTCCACGATAGGCCCGCCAAGGATCCAGGGAGCGCCTCTCGCGGGGTGGGGGCGGATGCGCCCCAGAAGACGGTGGAGGCGAGTGCCTCGCAGCCACGGTGGACTACGAAGAGGTGGACCGACACCGCCAACTAGTAAGTCTCTTGCTTTTTCCTTCATGATGATCTTGAGTGCCTTTCTGGAGAGTTTTCTGATTTTCCTTCGTCAGGCCTCCCTCGGGGCCGAAGCGGCGGAGATTACGGAAAGTCAGAGAGAGCTCGGGTGCTGCTGCGGCGTCTGCAGCACCTACAGCTGAAGCGGTGCCTCACGAGGCTACCGCTTCTCCTCCTGAGACAACGGCTCCACCTCCTGAGGCGGATGAGCGCCGCGAGGAGGAGAAGGCTGAGGCGACGGTGCCGCCGGCCGCGCGGCCTGGCGCTCCTCCTGCGCATCAGGAGAAGTCAGCGGAGGAAGATGCGGTGAAGTCCGCGACGTCGGCGGAGGAGCGCGCTGACGTTGAGATGGAGGGGGCCACCGCACCGCTGCCTCCACCCAACGCAGGTCCTGAGGCGCCGGTGGTGGACTCCGAGGCTGCGACTGGGGCGGCGTCGGCGGAGCAGGCCGATCCTACCCCTGGAGGGGAGAAGGACATGCCCCAGGGGCAGAAGGACATCGGGGCTGATGTCGAGGACATTCCGAGCCCCCAAAAAGCCCCCAACGCGGATGAAGAAGGAGGCTCTCACCAGAGCCCCCAGGCGCGACTTGAGGCCACTTCGAGCCCAAGGCGCTATATTTTGGAGTCTTCAGTAGGCGTCGAGGCCTCTGGGTCCCTTGGCGATGCGTGCGCCTTGGTCCTGCGGGGCCGGCGCCCGAGCGCGGTTCGTCGATACGCTGTCTTTCGCTCGGCGAGGGAGGCGCTTGATGGGCTCGAGGCCCAGCTTACCGAGGAAGAGTGTGCCAAGGCGGAGGAACTCACCGACCTTGCGCGGGGTTGGACTCGCCTTCAGGAGATCGTGGAGCGCTATCGTCGGGAGGACGAGGCAGCTAAGGTGCGGCGCGAGGAGGCGCAGCGCTTTGCTGAGGAAGTCCGCGCCAGCATTGTCCGCGAGGCTGAAGAGACTCTCGCGGAGCTGAGTGCTAAGCGCGAGGCCCTTGAGGCGGAGACCACCACCAGGCACCAGGAACTCGCGGCCCACGAGGCGACGGCCACCATCAAGCACCAGGAACTCACGACCCGTGAGGAAAAGATCATCGCGGACTCAGAGACCGTGAGGCTGAGCTTGGAGAAGTTTCGCGAGGAACTGTATACTCACGAAGGGCTGATCGTGCAGCGCGGGGAAGAGCTCTGCTTCCACGAGTCAGAGCTGCACAAACGCGAGGAGCAGGTTGAACAGGTCGAAAAGGACCAATCCGCAGATCGGGAGAGCCTGGAGGCTCGCGAGGGCAAGCTGGCCTAGGACGAGGACTTCTACGAGAAGCGCCTCCTGAAGACCAACGAGAACCTCCGCTTGAAGAAGGAGAAGATGAAGGAGGAGTCTGCGACCAAGGAGAAGCTCTTACGCAACAACTGCTCCAAGGAGTTCGCGAGGAAAGCCAAGATGCAGGAGGAGCGATTCACGAAGAAACGCGATGAGCTCAACGCTCGCATCAAGGAGCTCGAGCAGGAGAGGCGGCGGTTTAACTCCGTCTTCAGGCTGCCAAGGACGCCTAGGCCCGCGCGGAGCAAGACCTTGCCTCCCTGACGGAGGACCTGAACGACATGAATCAACAGGTGGCGCCCACTGTACGGCTTGTCGAGGAGGCCCGGAACAGCGCGCAGGCTGCGTGGCTCTTGGCGCACCAGCGTGAGCGTATGCTCCACTCCTTGGTGGTCCGCGCGCGGGCTGTCGTGGACCGCTTGGGGGCCGAGGCTCCCGCGCTCTCTGTCGAGGGGAACTCCGATATCGCCGCGTACCTCGACTTCTTCGAGCGGCTCGTCACTAGCCTCGAGGGGGCCGTGACGAGCCTCGACGACCTTGTCGATGAGGAGAGTCGCAAGCTCCTTGGCGTCGTGGTCGGTCGCGTCTTCGCCAACCTCGCCCACCTCCAGCCCGATTTCGATTTCAAGACTGTGACGGAGCCCGTCGAGCACAGGCATGCCGCGAAGCTGAACGCCGCGGTTTGGCAGGACATGGAGGCGTTCGTCTAGTGTTTCCAGAGGACATAGGTCAAGGAGGATGATGGCGAGGGTGGCACCGAGGAGGAAGACGACAAAGCTATCGACGGCGAAGACAATGGCAGCCCTGCCGCTTGAGCTGCCCCTGCGGCATGACGTGCTTGGAGCACGAGTTATCTTAGTATTTGTTGTCTTTGTTTGTAATGACTTGTAAGACAGCTTTTTATGCCAGTGTGAGCGCCCCTCGGGAGGCCTTTTATCTCTTCCTCATGTCTTTTCGCTCTACGTCGTTAGGACCCTGCTTTCAGCGCAATAGCACCGCCGCTTCGGTATGCCGGAGTCAGGGCTCGATAAGGCCGGGGGGTGCGTAAGGCTTAGAGAGGTAAGGGCTCTCGAGGCACGATGCTCGGGAGCCCCCCTTTGACGTGCAAGCAGCCCATGGGGCGTAAGAGAGAAAAGGAGGCTCGAGAGGCGACAAAACCCGTGAGGGAGGAATCTCAACAAGTTCTGGACTTAGCTTTGTGAGACGTTTGTCTCGTAGAGGGCGTCCTGTTCCCTGACGAGGTGTCCTTCCTCTCGAGGCTGGTCTGGAGTTCCGTGGCCTTGTAGGGCGTCTTGTTTCCTGCAATGGACAGGGAGGCATACCCACAAGCAATGCACGGTTGTACAACTCATGCGCGCTCATAGGTTTCCTCATGTGTATCTCACGAGGAGAATAAGCACCAAGATCCTTGGTGAGGTGACGTGCACGGGAGCAGGCCCATGAGTCAGAGCTCTTTGGTGAGGTAGCGTGCATGGGAGCAGGCCATGAGCTAGAGCTCTTTGGTGAGGTAGCGTGCATGGGAGCAGGCCCATGAGCTAGAGCTCGGATCCTTTGGGTTTTGCGATGCTGCTGGGTGATACGTCTCAAACGTATCTATAATTTCTGATGTTCCATGTTGATATTATACCAATTGTTACATGTTTTACATACACTTCATAGCATTTTTATGCATTTTCTGGACTAACCTATTAACAAGATGACACTGTGCCAGTTTCTGTTTATTATGTCTGTGCATTGCAGAAAACGTCCAAAAATGAAAGTGCTCAGAAAAATCTGATTTTTTTTACAGAAATTCTAAAACGCCAGAAAACTCCGGGAACCAGAAGGACAAGTCTGGGGGAGGCCCACAGCCTCCACACCATGCTCCCGCGCGGTTTGGGCTTGGCCGCGCCATGGGGTGGTGTGGCCACCTCGTGCAACGCCTCGCGACGCCCTTTGGACTATATATTGCCTCCGCGGTGAAAACCCTAAAAAAATCGACGATTTCTCCAGAAGAGTTCCGTAGCTCCGCCGCCACCAAAAACCCTAATTCGGGGGATAGAAGTCTCTGTTTCGGCACCTTGCCGGGACGGGGAATTGCCCCGGAGCCATCTCCATCGACGCCACCGCCATCTTCATCACCGTTGCTGCCTCCCATGATGAGGAGGGAGTAGTTCTTCATCAGGGCTGAGGGCTCTACCGGTAGCTATGTGGTTTATCTCTCTCCCATGGTGTGATCTTTATGTGATCATGAGATTTGTAATCTAGTTGAATCCATAGATGTTACTCTTCATTATCTTATATGCTACTTGAGTGGTCTTATTAATGTAAACTCTGGAGTCACCTTTGTCCCACGGTGCAAAGTTGACAGTGTGCGCACCGTGTGTGGCTCTTGGGCTAAAGATTACATGAATACTTATCATGAGTTATTATTTGTGTTGTATGTCTCTATGAAATTGTGGTGTTTGTCTAGTACTATTTAGGGCGCTCAAGTTGACAGTGTGGGGTTCCCTAAATGTGGAATGCGACTTTAAGGTGTGCTTTATAGCCCTACACAGTGAATTGGTGTTCGTTATCCAACAGGAGAATAGTTCAGAGTAGCATAGTGAAGAGGAAATATCTATGTATTCAATTATATTATTAGTGTTGAGAGTGTCCACTAGTGAAAGTATGATCCCTAGGTCTTGTTTCTAAGCATCGAAGCACCGTTTACAACCAGTTCTGCTACATGTTTGCTTGCTGTCATTTTTATTTCAGATTGCAATTACCACTTATAATCATCCATATTACTTGTATTTCACTATCTCTTCGCCGAACTAGTGCACCTATACACCTGACAAGTGTATTGGGTGTGTTGGGGACACAAGAGACTTCTTGTATCTTAATTGCAGGGTTGCTTAAGAGGGATATCTTTGACCTCTACCTCACTGAGTTCGATAAACCTTGGGTGATTCACTTAAGGGAAACTTGCTGCTGTTCTACAAACCTCTGCACTTGGAGGCCCAACACTATCTACAAAAATAGAAGCGTGGGTAGACATCAAGCTCTTTTCTGGCGCCGTTGCCGAGGAGGTAAGTGTTGGAAGGTATCTCCTTTAGATCATGCAGTTATATCTTTTTGTTTCTTGTTTTTAATTTCACTAGTTAGGCTTAATGGAAAACAACAAAAAAATTAGAGATCAAGGTTGCAGGGTTATCAAGAGAAAGTGCCATGAAGAAATTATTTCCATTGTCACTTAAGGACAAAGCAAAGGAGTGGTATGAGCTACTGGATGATCCTCATCATTCGGAGTGGAAGGAGCTTGAATCTCTCTTTTACTCTAAATTTTATCCTCCTTATGAAATGCATTTAGATAGGAATTACATTTATAATTTTTGTCCTCGTGATGGAGAAAGCATTGCTCAAGCTTGGGGGAGACTGAAAATATTAATACTCAAATGTCCTGACCATGGGTTCCTGAGGAAATAATTGTTACTAATTTTTATGCAAGGCTTTCAGGTCATTGCAAGGATTATCTAGATGCCTGTTCAGAGGGTTCTTTCACAAGTAAGAAGGTTGAAGCTAAATGGGATCTTCTTGAAACAATTCAAAGCAATACTGAAGATTGGGATAACGACAAAGGTAAAGAATCAGGTATAAACTATGAGTATGATTGCATTAAGTCTTTCGCTGAAACTGCTAATTTTCAAGAGCTTAGTGCTAAATATGGTCTTGATCCTCAAATTATTGTTGATTATTGTAGAGCCTTTGCTTCTCATATTAATGTTCCTAAAGAAAATTGGGACATGTATCATGAACCTTTTAAAGACACTTGCATGAAAAATGAAATTGTTATTAATGATTGTAATAAACATGCTCAAACTTCTGAAAATACTATTTCTTATAAGCATGTTAATTTTTGTGGAGCACTTAGACCTTGTGAAAAGAATCAAATCGAAGAAGAATATTGTATCCATCATAGGAATGAAAAAACTAGAACGTGGCACAGGGCTCTAAATGATCTTGGTGAAAAAGTTTGTGCCCTCTATCCTTTTATTTGTGAACTTTGCTATAAAGTGGGTCATTTCAATTTTCAATGCTCAGGCTATGATAATAGTATTTCGAATCCAATGAGTACTGCGAGTTTGTATTGTGATGACATGATCACTCCTAATCAGCATGATGAACTTACATTATTTTTGGGGTGTGAAGAGTTATCAAGAAAAACTTCTTTGGTAGATATGAGTGCTTTTGATATGAATAGCGTCCTGCATGGATGTCATCTTTATTGTGTTGATAATTGCCACGCAAATACTTACATACAAAATATTATAAAAGATGGGACTTTACCAAAATATGACAGGACTAATATGTGTTTTGTTCTTATTAATGAAAGAGAGGAATCCTCCCAAGTTTCTTCTATTGTTTCTAACAATAAACCAGGGTATGTGGAGAAGCCTCCTTTCAAGCCTCTCCCTCCTAAAGAGGGAAAGAAGAAGAAGAGGAGTAAAAAGAGAGAGGAAACGGTATTTTCCCCTAAGCATGTTGCTCCTATTATAGTTGTTGCTGATGAGCCTGAATTCGATGATGATCCTATGCCTGTTACTTATAGTAGTGATCATGATTGGGAAAAGCACACTACTTTTGATATTGAAAATCTTTTGGGTACCAATTCTGAAAATGATGATGTTAACAATTGTTATACTATTAGTACTATCCATGTTCCTTCCAATGATGATATGGAAAGCTCTAAGCTTGGGGATGAGGTGTTTGAAAATCCTTTTGCTAGTAATAATTATATATTTGAGACCTCTCCTCCTAGTGATGTGTTTGAAAATCCTTTTGCTAGTGATGTGTTTGAAAATCCTTTTGCTACTGATGATTATATATTTGAGCCTCTCCTTCTAGTAAAAATAATGATGATATGTTTACAAATGAACACACTTTGGAAGATAACTATTCTATTGTTTATGATGATACTATGCCTCCAGTCTTTGATAATTATTATAAAGATAACTATGACATAGGTTATAATTACAATCATCCTCATGAAACTTGTCATAATTATGGAGGGATTTCCCAAAACCATCCCTCTAATATACAACTTGTCTATCATGTTCGAGTTCTTTATGATGATCCTACTCCCATTGTTATTAATAAAAAGAACTTTGCTTATGTGGAAAATATTGATACTTTTATGCATATGGATCATGTAAGAATGTTTCATGTGATGGTTATATTGTGGATTTTATCAATGATGCTACTGAAAGTTTTTATGAGAGAGGAGACATGACTTCATATATCTCAATAATATTAAGTCTTCTCTCTTTATGTTGAAATTTTTGAAGTTCACTTGTTTTGCCTTCCTATGCTAGTCACTTTGTGCTTTATTGATTTATTTTCTTACAAGATTCCTTTGCATAGGAAGTGGGTTAGACTTAAATGTGTTTGATATTTGCTTCTTGATGCTCTTTCATATTCAACTCTTATACATATGAGAGCATCATCAAAATTATCATGCCTAGCTAAAAGGCTTTAAAGAAAAGCGCTTGTGGGAGACAACCCATTGTTTTTATTTCTGCTATTTTTTTTTATTTGAGTCAAGGTTGTTTACTTCTGTAACAATTCCTTTGTATCTTTATTTTTCGCATTGTTGTGCCAAGTATTGCCTCTAATAGGAAGATGATGCTAGATTTGGATTTCTGCGCAGGAACAGATTTCTGCTGTTCACCGTTTTAATTCTGTAAAATCACAGAAAAATTATTTAAATCTGAAATTTTTGTGCGTGATCCTCAGATATGTACGCATCTTTCGTTAGTTTAAAGTTTTTCGATCTGAGCAACGTAAGTGCCTCGAAAAAATTCGTCTTTGGACTGTTCTGTTTAGACAGATTCTGTCTTTTATTTTTCGCATTCTCTCTTTTACTAGTGTTGAGTGGAATTCTTTTTTAGGGTGAAGAGCTTCACATAACATCAGTGGCAGTAGTTAATGTTAAAAGTAACGGTCATGTTTGTGTCCTTATAGAACATGTGAGTTTTTGATTGTGCACTAACCCTCTAATGAGAATTACTTGAGTTTGGTGTGGCGGAAGTTTTCAAGGGTCAAGAGAGAAGGATGATATAATGTGATCAAGAAGAGTGAAGAGCTTAAGCTTGGGGATGCTCCCATGGATCACCCCAGCATATTTCAAGAAGACTCAAGCGTCTAAGCTTGGGGATGCCCAAGGCATCCCCTTCTTCATCAGCAACTTATCAGGTCATCTCTAGTGAAACTATATTTTAATTCTTTCACATCATATGTGCTTTACTTGGAGCGTCTGTGTGCTTTTATTTTCAGTATTTTATTTTTTCTTATGGTCAACTTGATTGGACCCAGCATTCTTGATTGGGAGAGAGACACGCTCCGCTTTTTCATATGAATACTCCTATTCTTCACTTATACTTGTTGAGTATTCTTATCTAGCTATTGCTATGCTTTTAGCTCCTGTTTTTCATGCATCTCTTATTCAGAGCTGTTAGTTCTTTTAAAGAAAGTACTCTCTTGCTTCACTTATAATTGTTTGGAGAGTTTATGTTGAAATAAATTGATTGGTGTTTGGTTGGAACAGAAAATGTTGCATGTGGTAGATGGTATAATGGAAAAAGCTTACATATTCTTGTAGATCACTGTATTGGATAATTTGATACTTGTCAATTGTTTTGAGTTATCAAGTAGTTCATGTTTAAGCTTTTGTATCATGTAGTTAAAACCTATTAATGAAGAACTACCGTAAAGCTCGTTGAAATTTGGTTTGCATGATTGGTATCTCTAAGGTCTAGATATTTTCTAGTAAAAGGGTTTGGTTAACAAGGAAGACAGTGTAGAGTCTTATAATGCTTGCAATATGTTTTCATATAAGTCTTGCTGTGTCGGTTGATATCCTGTGTTTGCTTCAAATAACCTTGCTAGCCTAAACTCTGTACTGAGAGGGAATGCTTCTCGTGCATCCAAAACCTTGAGCCAAAATCCATGCCATTTGTGTCCACCATAACTACCTATATGTGGTATTTCCTTGCCATTCCAAGTAAATTTTTCATGTGCTACCTTTAAACTATTCAAACTTTATTACTCCTATTTTGTGTCAATGTTTACCAAGCTCATGAGGACGGGGTGGATGTCTTTATGTCAACTGTCAAACAGACTTTACCACCGGACTAGCGGCATATACATCCGCTTATCCATTAATTTTGCAAAAAGAGCTGGCAAATGGGGTGCCCAGTCCCAATTAATTACAACTTTAACCGCTTAATTCTCTTCACATTTTTGCCCTGATTTATCAGTCAAGCAATGACAAACAGTGAAATATCTGCATGTGTAAACAAAAGAGAAGAGGGATGATCTGCCTTGCTGGTAGAAATAACGTCCTTCATGGGAGCCGCTCTTAAAAGTCTGGTTGGCAGGGGTCATATTGTACTTTCCATTTTCTGATTCGTTGACAATTAACAAACACCTCCCAAAACTTATTTTTACTCTCTTATGATTTCAAAAACTTAAAAAGCTCTAGCACATGATTTAATCCCTGCTTCCCTCTGCGAAGGGCCTTTCTTTTACTTTTATGTTGAGTCAGTTTTCCTACTTCTTTCTATCTCAGAAGCAAACACTAGTGTCAACTTTGGTGCAACAATTTTTATATGCTTGTATATTGCACTTATTATATTGCTTTGTGTTGACAAATATCCATGAGATATATATGTTGAAAGTTGAAAGCAATTGCTGAAGCTTAAATCTTCCTTTGTGTTGGTTAAATACCTTTTACTTAGAATCTATTGCTTTATGAGTTAACTCTTATGCAAAACTCTTTGATGCTTGTCTCGAAAGTACTATTCATGAAAAGTTTTTGCTTATATGATTCAGTTGTTTGCTCATTATCTACTTGCTAGCAAACTATAGACCATTGACCTGGATCACTTCATTCATAACATGTGCTTTACAATACTATTTGATCAAGATTATGATGGTAGCATGTCACCTAAAAAATTATTTTGTTTTTATCGTTTTACCTACTCGAGGACGAGTAGAACTAAGCTTGGGGATGCTTGATACGTCTCAAACGTATCTATAATTTCTGATGTTCCATGTTGATATTATACCAATTGTTACATGTTTTACATACACTTCATAGATTTTTATGCATTTTCTGGACTAACCTATTAACAAGATGCCACAGTGCCAGTTTCTGTTTATTATGTCTGTGCATTGCAGAAAAGGTCCAAAAATGAAAGTGCTCAGAAAAATCTGAATTACAGAAATTCTAAAACGCCAGAAGACTCCGGGAGCCAGAAGGACAAGTCTGGGGAGGCCCACAGCCTCCACACCATGCCCCCGCACGGTTTGGGCTTGGCCGCGCCGTGGGGTGGTGTGGCCACCTCGTGCACCGCCTCGCGATGCCCTTTGGACTATATATTGCCTCCGCGGTGAAAACCCTAAAAGAATCGATGATTTCTCCAGAAGAGTTCCGTAGCTCCGCCGCCACCAAAAACCCTAATTTGGGGGACAGAAGTCTCTGTTTCGGCACCTTGCCGGGACAGGGAATTGCCCCCGGAGCCATCTCCATCGACGCCACCGCCATCTTCATCACCGTTGCTGCCTCCCATGATGAGGAGGGAGTAGTTCTTCATCGGGGCTGAGGGCTCTACCGGTAGCTATGTGGTTTATCTCTCTCTCCCATGGTGTGATCTTTATGTGATCATGAGCTTTGTAATCTAGTTGAATCCATAGATGTTACTCTTCATTATCTTATATGATACTTGAGTGGTTTTATTAATGTAAACTCCGGAGTCACCTTTGTCCCATGGTGCGAAGTTGACAGTGTGCGCACCGTGTGTGGCTCTTAGGCTAAAGTGTGGCGCCCTGACCCGACTACTATACAGTGATGCTGTGTGTCACCGGTTAAGCGATACAAACGGAGGTTACGGGTTTACCAATCCCCGGCCAAAACCTTTGGCAGGCGTTGCTGGGTACACCTCACTCCAGACAACGCAACACCCCGAGTGATGCCTTAACACAGGCACAACTATCAAAGCATAATAGTAAGAGCAAGACTTGTGGAACAACTGGCACATCACAGACTCTACGACACAAAAGCATTATAGTTCAACTCTTATAGTAGAGAAAGATAGCAAATATTACAACCAGAGGTCACAGACCCAACAGTACATCAAGCGGAAGCGAAATAGGTTGTTCTAAACAACAAGATCCAGCATAGGGCCTAAGAGGCCTACAGATAAACATCACAGCACCAGCTGTTCCGGGATGTCCCAAGCTGCCACCTGGGAACCCCAGAC
This sequence comes from Poa pratensis, assembly GCA_947311845.1. NCBI lineage: Eukaryota > Viridiplantae > Streptophyta > Magnoliopsida > Poales > Poaceae > Poa > Poa pratensis. Next base: position 22,635,813 of record CAMZMU010000064.1, read on the forward strand.
TACTCGTCGACGTCCACAAAGAACCCACCTTCGAGGTCGGTGAAGTCCTCTCCTGAAATAAGCAAACGACGTTGAGTTCGACGAACTCGCAAGATTAAGAGCTAGTATATGCTCGATGAGGCTTTCAAAGTTAAATGGCTGTTTTGCATAAAGCTGATTTTATTTATGAAACATAACTCAATGGCATCGACTATTCAGAGTATTTTCAAAAGAGGTAAGAAGTAAACTCTTTTCTTTTGATCATCTTCAGCAGCAACCACCATCCATCACCACACCTGTCTACTAAGGCACCTCCCCGAATCACCCTCGAGGAAGTCAACCTTGCATCCTTATTAGTACCTTTAGTACTCAGGTTTTAATCATTCCGTTCAAGTTATTCTATGGTCCCTGAATCCGTCACCAAGTCGTCCTTAACCGTGGACACGGCTTCTCGAAAAGATTTACCCTGCAGGGGTGTACAATGTTTACCACGCGTACCGTCCGGCCCATTGCCTGCGCATTAGCTCTCTTCCTTGGAAAGCCGGCTGGGTGGGAGCGGTGTCGACTTCTCCCTCGTTAAGGACTTTCCAGGATCATCAGTGGCGGTAGGACTGCCAGTGCCTCAGCACACCCGCCCCACGGCCACTTATTTTCCTAATACCACAATCCTCATCTCAGTTCATACCACCATCATCACGCACGCGCAAATGGAAGCCCGAACTAGAGGACCCTGGCTAGCCCCGCTCGAGCTATTTAGTCTATGAGGGTTCCTGCAATTGCATAGGCCTCACGCATGGGTGCACGCTCGGTCTTGGCTCGAAGGGGAGAACTCGCACTTAGGCGCGAGAACGAGACAACCCACCACATTCCATGTGGCCTCTCATCCCCGCCTTTAGACATGTTATTATATGTCACCACAACTTTCCACCATCATCCGAACATTCCACCACAGTTCCAACAATAACATATCCACCGGACGACTAAGCATTTCACTAAGCATGGCTAAGCATAGACATAGCGGATATAATTAACTCCGGCCAACACAACAATCCTATGGATATTAGGAGGGAAACAGGTAATGGCATCGGAAAACATAATGCCTCTAATAGGATACTCTAATCCAACCAAATTGACATTTGGAATCGCATGCAATATTATAGTGGAGAAAATATCTGCGGAAAACATAGGAGACATGCTCAGAGGGGGGATTACGCTTGCCTTGTTCGACGGACTGGTAATACGGGTCGTCAGGGTATTGTGGAGAAACCCCGACTGCTTGATCTATCGATGCATAAGAACACCGGAAAGAACACAATCAATATCACTCAAGCAAAAAATGCAATGCACATACACATGATGACATGACAGTTTGATGCACTGAAATTATTATTCCAAAGTATCAATTTAAATGGGGTGCAAAATAATTAGATTGATAAGGGAGAAGAAAGTCCCATATTTGTTTTTAATGCTTTCCTGTGCTATGAATTCATGTAAATATGCATGTAAATGATGCTACTGATTAGGTATTGATTTGCTGAACATTTAGAGCCTTTCAACATCATTTTTGGAATACTTTTGAATTAACCATGAATTTCCAAAGTTGCATTTCTACTGCCATTTTTAGTATTTTTGACATACAGAGATTTAATTGCTCAATTAAGTCCAAATAAAATATGGATGTGTAAAGGTGTCAAGACAAATTTTTAGACACCTTATTTGCTCAATTTGGAGTTTCAGAGCTAAAGTTATGAATTTTCAAAGTTTGCCATTTATTCTGCATTTTCTGTAATTCATTTAAGAGGCAAATTATTTTGAGCTAACATGTGTCAAAATGACAGAAACATGTCGAGCACACTTTCCTGAACATGTGGAAATTTGAATCACCCTAATTGGAGCATTTTTCAATTTGTTATTGATTTTAGAAGTAAAGATTTGAATCTGCAATTCTGTTTTTAGTTTTTATTTCTCAGAAGAAAATACGCCGAAACGTTTTTCACCGCGTGGCTGGCTAGCCACAGCCACTGACTGGTGGGCCAGCGGCCACGCTGGCAGCCACGCGAGCAAGCGCGGGCCCAGCGGCTGGTTTGACCACGGTCACCTCCCGCGCGGCGACGGCGCAGACGGGCGCGCGACGGCGGCGAGGACCGACGCGTCGATCTACTGCGCGAAGGAACGCGCTACGGACGGCTACGGACTCGCACGGGCACGGGGAACACGAGTACGGCGGCGCCGCTAGCTAATGGTCGCCGGAGCGACGGAAACATCCGCGACTTGCGGCGGCCGGCGGCGGTTCAACGGTGAATCGACGAACGACGGCGAGAGAGGGAGGGAGAAGATGTCCCCGAGGACGGCATGCTCACCCTAGACGCGTGGGAACCACCGGCGTGGACGGAGGAGGTCGAGGTTGGCGGCAATGGAGCGGCGGAGCTTCGGCCGGAGAGGAAGGAGACAGCGGCGATCTCGCGAACGCCGGCTTCCCGCCTCGATTCCTTCGACGAGGATGAAGAGGGAGACGCGGCGGAGCAGATGGTGGTGCTCGATCTACTCCGGGAGGCCTCAGTCGACGGCGGCAGCGACGGCGAGCTCCACTATGGCTCGGCCATGGCGGAGAGGAAGAAGGAGAGGGAGGGCGGTGGAGTGGTGTCGGGCAGAGGGAACGGGGGGGCCTGGGGGCTCTTCTAAGCGCGAGGAGGCGCGGGGAGGGGGGCCCGGCATCGCCGTGTCGCCATGGCGCGCGGCGGGTGCGGCTTGGCCGCGCCGCGCGGTCGCTACAGCGTGAAGGAGATGACCACTTTGCGAAAACCCCCTCGCCTGAATTTTTCTATTTACAAAGAAGCCCTTGGCTATTTCTTTTATAAATCCAGTAGCTTTTCCACCATTTAAATGGGGCATTTAAACAATTTATAAAAATTTGATAAAAATCATGTAGCCTCCCAATATCATTTAGAAGCACCACAAAAATTGGTTTGGCAAAATAAAAAGTTTTGCCACACTTTTGTTCATAGTGTTTGTTTATGGCATTTTTGGTGAAACCAAAATGAATTTGCTTTTGAATTTTAAAACCAGTGCAAAGTATTCAATTCTGAACCCTTGGAACTTCCTTGACAAAATGGATTTGCATTTGTAATTGTGTTTGCCAAGAACAAGCACATTTGGAAGTGCAAGACTTGAATTTGATCGGTGACATTTCTCCCATTTGTTTTAATTTGTTTTCCTCACTTGATTTCAACTTGAGCAATAAAACAAATGATGCCATGATGCAAGTATGAGAAGCAAAAGTGAAAATTTGGTTCCCATTTTAGGTTCACAAACTTGGGGCTGTTACAATTCTACCCTCCTTACAGGAATCTCGTCCCGAGATTCTAAGGTTGCGGAAGGAAGTCGGGATACTCCTCACGAAGACTAGACTCCCTTTCCCAGGTTGCTTCATCTTCGGAATGATGAGACCACTGAATTTTGAGGAACTTGGTGGTCTTGTTTCGAGTCTTCCTTTCTGCTTCATCCAGGATACGGACAGGATGCTCGCGGTAAGTGAGGTCTGCTGGATATCCAGCTCCTCATGATTGACTCCATGGATAGGATCCTTGAAACAACGGCGAAGTTGGGATACATGAAACACATCATGCACATCGGGGAAGTTAGCTGGTAACTCTAATTGATAAGAAAGATCTCCCCGCTTGGCCAGGACAGTGAAAGGGCCAACGTAGCGAGGGGCCAATTTTCCCTTAATTCCGAAGCGGCGAACGCCTCGGAGGGGAGAGACACGGAGGTAAGCTTTTCACCAATTTCATAGTGAACTTCCTGATGATGCTTGTCATAATAACTCTTCTGCCTAGACTGAGCAATCTTCAAATTCTCTCGTATGATTCTAACTTTCTCCTCAGCTTCATTGATAATATCCGGACCAAAGAGTGCCCTCTCTCCGGTCTCGGACCAATTCAGAGGAGTGCGGCATTTTCTTCCATACAGAACCTCGAATGGGGCCATACCCAGACTGCTTGATAGCTGTTGTTGTAAGAGAACTCCGCGAAGGGAAGATACTTCTCCCAATCCTTGCCAAAGGAGATTACACATGCCCTGAGCATGTCTTCCAGAACTTGGTTCACCCTTTCAGTCTGACCGTCAGTTTGAGGGTGGAAAGCGGTGCTAAAGTTAACACGGGTTCCCATGGCTTGTTGGAAACTAGTCCAGAACCTGGAGGTGAACAAGCTTCCACGATCAGAGATTATCTTCTTGGGAACGCCGTGGAGTACGACGATCCTAGAAGCATACAGATCTGCCAACTTGGCGGCTGTAATGTCAACGCGAACGGGGAGGAAGTGAGCCACTTTTGATAGGCGATCAATGATGACCCAGATGGCATCGTTTCCCTTTGGAGACCTCGGCAGGCCAGTGATGAAGTCCATACCAATTTCATCCCATTTCCACTCAGGGACTGCAATAGGGCGAAGAGTGCCGGGAGGCCTTTGATGTTCAGCTTTACCCGTCGACAGTGTCGCATTCAGCAACATACTTGGCAATTTCCCGTTTCATCCGAGTCCACCAGAATGTGGCGAAGGTCTTGGTACATTTTGGTACTACCGGGATGAATAGAGAGAGGAGATTCATGAGCTTCTTGGAGGATCAACTCCCTCAATTTTCGTTTCTTTGGCACCACCAAGCGGTCACCAAAATAAACAACTCCGGATTCATTGACAGAAAAACATTTGGCCTTCCCGCTAGCAATGTTCTCCTTGATTTTTCGAATACCCTTGTCACGGTTTGAGCTTCCTTAATCTGGTCTACAAGAGTAGATTTGATCTCCAGATTTGCGATAGCCAGAGGGAACAATTTCTAAGTTCAAACGGGAACTCTTCATGAGGGCAGGTTGGGCATTTTCAATCATCAGATTGTTGCAATAGGACTTCCGACTTAGCGCGTCAGCCACGACGTTTGCTTTGCCGGGTTGATAGTTCAGACTCACATTATAGTCCGTGATTAACTCCAACCAACGCCTTTGCCTGAGATTTAAATCTGGCTGGGTGAAAAGGTATTTCAGACTCTTGTGATCCGAGAAGATCTCGCAACGGTTACCGAAAAGTATGGTCTCCATTGCTTCAAAGCATAACCACCGCGGCAAGTTCTAGATCATGAGTTGGGTAGTTGTGCTCATGCGGCTTCAATTGGCGAGAGCATAGGCCACCACATGGCCATCTTGCATTAGCACACAACCCAAACCTTGCAGAGAGGCGTCACAGAAGACGACGAAATCCTTGCTTGTGTCCGGCAGGACAAGCACAGGAGCGGAGGTGAGTTTGGCTTTCAGTGTTTGGAAACTCTCTTCAGCTTCGGCCGACCATACAAACTTTTTATCCTTCTTGAGAAGGTCAGTCAGAGCCTTGGCTATCTTGGAGAATCCTTCGATGAATCGGCGGTAGTAACCCGCTAATCCGAGAAAACTACGGATGTCCTTGACTGACATTGGGGTCAGCCAATCCAGAATAGCTTGAATCTTGTCCGGAACGACAGCCACACCATTAGCGGATATCACATGACCAAGGAAGACAAGGTTATCCAACCAAAACTCACACTTGGAGAACTTGGCATAGAGGCGGTGTTCTCGAAGTCGTGTCAGAACCAAACGAAGATGTTCGCATGCTCTTCATCGGTTTTGGAATAAAGGATGTCATCAATGTAAATGACGACAAACTTGTCAAGATAATCCATGAAGATGAGTTCATGAGCCTCATGAAAGTAGCTGGAGCATTGGTGAGGCCAAAAGACATGACGGTATACTCATATGAGCCGTAACGAGTAACAAATGCCGTCTTTGGAATATCCTCCTTTCTGATTTTGATCTGATGGTATCCTGACCTCAGATCCATCTTGGAGAATACGGTTGCACCAGCTAACTGATCCAACAGATCATTGATGCGAGGAATAGGATACTTGTTCTTGATTGTCACCGCATTCAACGGTCTATAGTCAGAGACTAGACGAGGCACGGTAGAATCTCTCTTCTTGACAAAGAGTACCGGACAACCCCAAGGTGAACTGCTAGGCTGAATGAAATCCTTCGCTAACAGTTGATCAATTTGCTCTTTCAACAGAGCCAACTCTTCCACCGGCATACGGTAGGGCTTCTTGGAAATTGGAGCAGTACCGGGAAGTAGATCTATGACAAACTCCACACTTCGGTCAGGAGGCATGCCAGGCAACTCTTCCGGGAACACATCCGGGAAGTCACACACCACGTGTATGTCCTGGATTTCAGGAGGAGATTCGCCTTCCATGAAGCAAAGGAGAATCTCTGGTGAGTTGGGTACTATGGCGGACGGAGGTATTGATGTTGCAGGCCAATACTTCACAATGTCACCGGAAGGAGCGGTCACAGTAATGGTCTTGGCGGCACAGTCGAGATTTGCCCGGTATTTAGCTAGCCAGTTCATGCCCAGTATGACATCAATGCCTTTGGACTTCAAAGCTACCAAGGCATAAGGAAAGGACAAGGAACCTATATTAATCTGGACCTCAGGAGTAACCCCATCGGTTTGCCATTTGGAACCAGGAGTAGAGATCACCAAGGGATGGCTCATTTTCTCGAACGGTATTTTGTGGTCTTTTGCAAATGCTATAGATATGAATGAATGCGATGCTCCAGAGTCAAACAAAACTGTAGCTGAATTGCCATTGATTCGTAACTCACCCATAAGTACGCCGGGGTCCTCTTCAGCTTCTTCAGCAGAGACGTGGTTCAGGCGACCACGCACAGTAGGTCCAGCCTTGCCAGCTGGAGTGGCAGGGGCTCGTGCAGGTGTCACCGAAACAGGTGCCTTTTGGGGGCACTCCCTGGAGTAGTGACCAGCTGGCCACAGCTGAGCAAGTGTTTCCAGGGGGACAGATAGCTGGGGCGATATCCACTTCCGTTCGCCCCAGGTGTCGAAGTAGTGGGGCGCGGCGGTGGTGGCCTGTATCCCGCGGCCCTCGGCATGAATGGAGCACGCGGCACAGCGCTGTAGGGAACGAAAACCCTGCGCTTCTTGTTCTCAGAACCCGAGGAACTCTGGCGGTCCCCTTGGGCTGGCCTCTTGGAAGACTCAAATTCCTTCCTTCCTTGCTCAAGAGTAAGAGCCTGGTTGAACAGCTCCTGGTAGTTCTGAAACTTGAAGGGCAGCAACTCATAGCGGAGCCTCGGCGCAAGCCCCTTGCGGAACAACTCTTGCTTGTCAGCATCATTGGTCACGTCCCGTGGGGCGTAACGGAGAGATGGTTGAATTTGCACCCATAAGCTCGAAGATCCATATTACCCTGGTGCAGATCCAGGAACTCCCTCCTCTTCAGATCCATTATTGACTGAGGTATGTACTCTGCACGGAAGGCGGTACGGAACTCCGCCCAAGTGAAAGCATGGCCTGGCGCGAACAGCGCCACATGACTCTCCCACCAACAGCCAGCACACCGTCAGGAGGTAGGTGGCGAAGTTGACTTGCTCGGCCACTGGGACATGCAGCGCGCCGAACTGGCGCTCCAGAGCGCGAAGCCAGTCATCAGCGTCCAGGGCTCCTTAGCATCAGCAAAGGTGGGTGGCTGCGAGCGCAGGAACTCAGTGAGAGTGTTGCAGCCATTCCTCAGTGCATTCTGCTGCACCAACTGCTCAAGCAAGCGCTCATTGCGCCCACGGTTCTCCTCAATGGCCATCAAGACTTGAGCCATCGAGGGTGGTGGTGGCAGATCATCCTCATCATCATCGTGGTTACCGCGACCACCACGGCCTCCACGGCCTCCTCGAGCCATTCTGGAGATTGACAATGACACGTTAGTATCTTTCTCCGAATGGTCGAACAATAGCATTAGCGTCTACACAAGTACACAGACTAGGGACGATAATGCATTGTATAACAACTAACAAGGGATCAACAAGATAGAACTTGGGTCAAAGATCAGCATCATGTGCTACTAGCGAGAGGCAATGGTTAAGAACCATATGATTCAACACACTCTAGTTGGCACAATCCGGGACCTTATGTTCAAGTCCGTGGGTTAAAACCCAAAGAAAGGATCAAATGATTGGATTCGTAGAAACATCTGACTTGATTTGGGATTGCAACGCAGCGGGAGCAACTGGACACATAACACTAAGGGAACCCAACCCACGTTTCTAATCATTTTGAAGTAACAGACGAGGAGTAAAACTTTTAAACTCAAATCGAGGTAAGATTGCTCCGAGATTAGAGGGTAACCAGATAAGGAGTAAAAAGAATCCTAAGATGGTTTTCACAACTCATTTTTAGGTTAAAAATATTTTCACAAACACTAGACTCAACATCGACCAGTAGAAGGGTTTCCTACAGGCAGTACTGCTCTGATACCAACTTGTGGCGCCCTGACCCGACTACTATACAGTGATGCTGTGTGTCACCGGTTAAGCGATACAAACGGAGGTTACGGGTTTACCAATCCCCGGCCAAAACCTTTGGCAGGCGTTGCTGGGTACACCTCACCAACAACGCAACACCCCGAGTGATGCCTTAACACAGGCACAACTCAAAGCATAATAGAGAGCAAGACTTGTGGAACAACTGGCACATCACAGACTCTACGACACAAAGCATTATAGTTCAACTCTTATAATAGAGAAAGATAGCAAATATTACAACCAGAGGTCACAGACCCAACAGTACATCAAGCGGAAGCGAAATAGTTGTTCTAAACAACAAGATCCAATATGGCCTAAGAGGCCTACAGATAAACATCACAGCGCCAGCTGTTCCGGGATGTCCCAAGCTGCCACCTGGGAACCCCAGACTACTCGTCGACGTCCACAAAGAACCCACCTTCGAGGTCGGTGAAGTCCTCTCCTGAAATAAGCAAACGACGTTGAGTTCGACGAACTCGCAAGATTAAGAGCTATATGCTCGATGAGGCTTTCAAGTTATGGCTGTTTTGCATAAAGCTGATTTTATTTATAAAACATAACTCAATGGCATCGACTAATCAGAATATTTTCAAAGAGGTAAGAAGTAAACTCTTTTCTTTGATCATCTTCACAGCAACCACCATCATCACCACACTGTCTAAAGGCACCTCCCCGAATCACCCTCGAGGAAGTCAACCTTGCATCCTTATTAGTACCTTTAGTACTCAGGTTTTAATCATTCCGTTCAAGTTATTCTATGGTCCCTGAATCCGTCACCAAGTCGTCCTTAACCGTGGACACGGCTTTTCGAAAAGATTTACCCTGCAGGGGTGTACAATGTTTACCACGCGTACCGTCCGGCCCATTGCCTGCGCATTAGCTCTCTTCCTTGGAAAGCCGGCTGGGTGGGAGCGGTCGACTTCTCCCTCGTTAAGGACTTTCCAGGATCATCAGTGGCGGTAGGACTGCCAGGCCTCACACACCCGCCCCACGGCCACTTATTTTCCTAATACCACAATCCTCATCTCAGTTCATACCACCATCATCACGCACGCGCAAATGGAAGCCCGAACTAGAGGACCCTGGCTAGCCCCGCTCGAGTATTTAGTCTATGAGGGTTCCTGCAATTGCATAGGCCTCACGCATGGGTGCACGCTCGGTCTTGGCTCGAAGGGGAGAACTCGCACTTAGGCGGCGAGAACGAGACAACCCACCACATTCCATGTGGCCTCTCATCCCCGCCTTTAACATGTTATTATATGTCACCACAACTTTCCACCATCATCCGAACATTCCACCACAGTTCCAACAATAACATATCCACCGGACGACTAAGCATTTCACTAAGCATGGCTAAGCATAACATAGCGGATATAATTAACTCAGGCCAACACAACAATCCTATGGATATTAGGAGGGAAACAGGTAATGGCATCGGAAAACATAATGCATCTAATAGGATACTCTAATCCAACCAAATTGACATTTGGAATCGCATGCAATATTATAGTGGAGAAAATATCTGCGGAAAACATAGGAGACATGCTCAGAGGGGGGATTACGCTTGCCTTGTTCGACGGACTGGTAATACGGGTCGTCAGGGTATTGTGGAGAAACCCCGACTGCTTGATCTATCGATGCATAAGAACACCGGAAAGAACACAATCAATATCACTCAAGCAAAAAATGCAATGCACATACACATGATGACATGACAGTTTGATGCACTGAAATTATTATACCAAAGTATCAATTTAAATGGGGTGCAAAATAATTAGATTGACAAGGGAGAAGAAAGTCCCATATTTGTTTTAATGCTTTCCTGTGCTATGAATTCATGTAAATATGCATGTAAAAGATGCTACTGATTAGGTATTGATTTGCTGAACATTTAGAGCCTTTCAACATCATTTTTGGAATACTTTTGAATTAACCATGAATTTCCAAAGTTGCATTTCTACTGCCATTTTAGTATTTTGACATACAGAAGATTTAAATTGCTCAATTAAGTCCAAATAAAATATGGATGTGTAAAGGGTGTCAAGACAAATTTTTAGACACCTTATTTGCTCAATTTGGAGTTTCAGAGCTAAAGTTATGAATTTTCAAAGTTTGCCATTTATTCTGCATTTTCTGTAATTCATTTAAGAGGCAAATTATTTTGAGCTAACATGTGTCAAAATGACAGAAACATGTCGAGCACACTTTCCTGAACATGTGGAATTTGAATCACCCTAATTGGAGCATTTTTCAATTTGTTATTGATTTTAGAAGTAAAGATTTGAATCTGCAATTCTGTTTTTAGTTTTTATTTCTCAGAAGAAAATACGCCGAAACGTTTTTCACCGCGTGGCTGGCTAGCCACAGCCACTGACTGGTGGGCCAGCGGCCACGCTGGCAGCCACGCGAGCAAGCGCGGGCCCAGCGGCTGGTTTGACCACGGTCACCTCCCGCGCGGCGACGGCGCAGACGGGCGCGCGACGGCGGCGAGGACCGACGCGTCGATCTACTGCGCGAAGGAACGCGCTACGGACGGCTACGGACTCGCACGGGCACGGGGAACACGAGTACGGCGGCGCCGCTAGCTAATGGTCGCCGGAGCGACGGAAACATCCGCGACTTGCGGCGGCCGGCGGCGGTTCAACGGTGAATCGACGAACGACGGCGAGAGAGGGAGGGAGAAGATGTCCCCGAGGACGGCATGCTCACCCTAGACGCGTGGGAACCACCGGCGTGGACGGAGGAGGTCGAGGTTGGCGGCAATGGAGCGGCGGAGCTTCGGCCGGAGAGGAAGGAGACAGCGGCGATCTCGCGAACGCCGGCTTCCCGCCTCGATTCCTTCGACGAGGATGAAGAGGGAGACGCGGCGGAGCAGATGGTGGTGCTCGATCTACTCCGGGAGGCCTCAGTCGACGGCGGCAGCGACGGCGAGCTCCACTATGGCTCGGCCATGGCGGAGAGGAAGAAGGAGAGGGAGGGCGGTGGAGTGGTGTCGGGCAGAGGGAACGGGGGGGCCTGGGGGCTCTTCTAAGCGCGAGGAGGCGCGGGGAGGGGGGCCCGGCATCGCCGTGTCGCCATGGCGCGCGGCGGGTGTGGCTTGGCCGCGCCGCGCGGTCGCTACAGCGTGAAGGAGATGACCACTTTGCGAAAACCCCCTCGCCTGAATTTTTCTATTTACAAAGAAGCCCTTGGCTATTTCTTTTATAAATCCAGTAGCTTTTCCACCATTTAAATGGGGCATTTAAACAATTTATAAAAATTTGATAAAAATCATGTAGCCTCCCAATATCATTTAGAAGCACCACAAAAATTGGTTTGGCAAAATAAAAAGTTTTGCCACACTTTTGTTCATAGTGTTTGTTTATGGCATTTTTGGTGAAACCAAAATGAATTTGCTTTTGAATTTTAAAACCAGTGCAAAGTATTCAATTCTGAACCCTTGGAACTTCCTTGACAAAATGGATTTGCATTTGTAATTGTGTTTGCCAAGAACAAGCACATTTGGAAGTGCAAGACTTGAATTTGATCGGTGACATTTCTCCCATTTGTTTTAATTTGTTTTCTCACTTGATTTCAACTTGAGCAATAAAACAAATGATGCCATGATGCAAGTATGAGAAGCAAAAGTGAAAATTTGGTTCCCATTTTAGGTTCACAAACTTGGGGCTGTTACATAAAGATTACAGGAATACTTATCATGGGTTATTATTTGTGTTGGATGTCTCTATGAAATTGTGGTGTTTGTCTAGTACTATTTAGGGTACTCAAGATTACAGTGTGGGGTTCCCTAGATGTGGAATGCAACTTTAAGGTGTGCTTTTATAGCCCCTACACAGTGAATTGGTGTTCGTTATCCAACAGGAGAATAGTTCAGAGTAGCATAGTGAAGAGGAAATATCTATGTATTCAATTATATTATTATTGTTGAGAGTGTCCACTAGTGAAAGTATGATCCCTAGGTCTTGTTTCTCTAAGCATCGAAGCACCGTTTACAACCAGTTCTGCTACATGTTTGCTTGCTGCCATTTTTATTCAGATTGCAATTACCACTTATAATCATCCATATTACTTGTATATTTCACTATCTCTTCGCCGAACTAGTGCACCTATACACCTGACAAGTGTATTGGGTGTGTTGGGGACACAAGAGACTTCTTGTATCTTAATTGCAGGGTTGCTTGAGAGGGATATCGTTGACCTCTACCTCCCTGAGTTCGATAAACCTTGGGTGATTCACTTAAGGGAAACTTGCTGCTGTTCTACAAACCTCTGCACTTGGAGGCCCAACACTGTCTACAAGAATAGAAGCGTGCGTAGACATCACTGGGATGTTCCCGAGGCACAGGCACCGTGCTCAGCCCCCGCTCGTGAGGTGCCATGGGGGAAAATGTGAGCACGAATGAACGTAAAAAAACAACTCACCACAGCAATAAATGTGACGGCTTTAGGGCCCATAGGTTCATGCTGAAAGGAAATTGTTCATTACACTTGGCGTGGCCAAGATAAAATCCGCCATGTCTGGGCATGGGTTCCACACGGAGTGGCTGAGGCTTCTCGCGGCCCGTGGCGACGCGTTGTAGAGAGAGCTCAGATGAGGTGGCCCTCGTGGAGGGAGAAGCTTTTGTGAAGCTGGGAGGTGAAGAAGCATGCTTCCCTCTTGAGACAAAAAATGCCTGCCGCGACGTGATCACTGTAGAACTTGCGTAGGTGTTTCGATGTTCCAGGGTTTTTTGACCGGGATGCCGTCTTCCGTCTCGAGCCGTACCGCGCCGGGCCTGGCGATGTGCGCGACCCTGTTGGGGCCTTCCCACATGGGCGAGAGCTTGTGGAGGCCTTCTCTGGAGAGTATCCTCTCAGGACAGATCGCCTATCTCGAGGTGCGCGGGCGTATGTGGCGGCTGTGGTAGCGGCGCAGATCTTGCTGGTACCTTGCCGCCCGGAGGGCAGCACGTGACGTAGTCCATCGAGCAGCAGCAGGTCGTCGTTGTGGAGCTCTTCCTGGTCGTCCTCATTGAAAGCGAGGATCCGCGGGACCCATGCTTGATCTCGGTGGGGAGGACTGCTTAGCGCCATAGACGAGGGCGAACGACATTTCCCCCAGTGGGTTTTGTTGCAGTTGTGTGGATGAACCAGAGCACAGATGGGAGCTCTTCAATCCAGTTCTTGCCATGGGCCTTGAGGCGGTTGAAGCTTCTTGTCTTGAGGCCCTTGAGTACTTCAGCGTTTGCTCACTCAGCCTGCCCGTTGCTTCGTGGGTGGGCCACCGAGGCGAAGCAGAGCTGGGTGCCGAGGCTTTCGCAGTTGGCTCTGAAGATGCCACTGGTGAATTGTGAGCCGTTGTCGGTTGGTGATGCGATTGGGCACGCTGAGCGGCAGGCCAGGCCTCTGATGAATTTCACTGCCGATCTCGGCCGGATGCTGCGCACCGCTCCCCCCCGCGGCCACTGCGGCCTCCGCCGCGGCCGCCGCGGCCTTGGTTCCTCTCGCGTTCCTTGCTGAGCTGCTTGAGCTCCTAGCAGTCTTCAGTCACGTGGTTGTGCCTGTTGTGGTAGATGCAGAATGGTCGATTATCTACTTTCTTTTCGCCCGCCGCCGGGAGGCCTGCCGCGAGGACGGCGGTGGTCTTGCGCTTCTCGACAGGCTTCCTCCTGCTTCTGGACCCCTCAGGAGGCTCCTCCTCTGTCTCTTGCTTGACGAAGAGGAGGCCCTCTTCAGCCTTGGCGCACTTGTCTGCCAAGTCAAAGAGTTTCACCACCGAGGTGAGGGTCGTGAATGCCGAGCTTCTCGAGCATCCTGCGGTTCGTACGCCCTCTCTAAAGGCGGAGATGGCGTGCGAGTCCGGGATGTTCGGGATCTTGTTGCGGACCTGGCTGAAGCGCTGGATGTACCTGCGGAGGGTCTCATCTGGCTTCTGGCGCACCATGCGGAGATCATTGTAGGTGAGGGCACGCTCGTACGTGCCCTTGAAGTTCGCATGATGACCTTGCAGAGCTCCTCACATGGTCGATGGTGTTCTCGGGGAGGTTCATGAGCATGAGAGCGATGAATCCTTGAGGGCCATGGAGAGCCAGTTGGCCATCACCTTGGTCGTCGGCTCCCGCAGCTTGGATGGAGACGGTGTAGAGCTGCAGAAACTCCAGAGGGTTGGTCCTGCCGTCGTAGCGCGGAGGGAGATCTGGCTTGAACTTCACGGCCAGACGACGCGGCGGCAAGTTGCGGGTGAATGGCGGTGCAGCCTGTGGCATATGTCACAGCGCCGCCGGCGAGCACGTTGCGGTTCTGGCGGCCCGCGGCTACAATCTCCTGACGACACGGTTGTGGCGGTCCCGTTGGCGCTCGATTTCCACGCGCGCATCCGCTGGAGTTCGCTGCACGATCTGGCAATCATGCGGGGAGGATGCGTGTGACGCGGCGCGGTGGTTCCCCGCCGGTGCTCCAGCTAGAGGAGGTGGCGGCGGAGGCGGGGGGGAGGAGAGCGCGCCGTGTGCTACGTTCCCTCCGCGTCCAAAGTGGTGCACCAGCGAGCGAGATGCCGACGTTGGTGCAGGTACGGCAGCGACGTTTGAGCTCCTCGAGGCGCCCGAGCCAGATGTCGTGGCTGCATGCGTGGGGCAGTAGCGCAGCAGCTCCTGCGCCATGAGTAGCGCAGTGGCTAGGCTGGGCGCCACCGGCTCTGGTGGAAGCGCTCACGTTCCTGGACGGGTGCTGGGATGAAGCTCCCTCGCCGTCGTCGTCATTGCCGCCGTCGTTTGCCGCTACCGTTGTCGCCGTCGTCTTCAGGTGCTCGACGCGGGGCTTGGCGTTTGCTCCGAAGCCCGGTTGGCGCGTGGGCGACCATGCGGGTGTTGTTGGCGGCGGGCTCGGTGGTGGCTCTGCCAGACGTCCGTCGGCGAGACGCGCTGCTCGCGTGTCAGTCATGGCGCGGAGAGGTCGAAGAGGTTGAATACGCGCCTCAGCCCCCTACCTGGCGTGCCAAATGTTGGAGACTAGTCCCAGAACTAGGGGTGTCTCACTGATGCCAGGAACGCGAGTTAAGGGGCTGAACACGACGTCAAACAAATCCTCAACTACCTCTGCGACGGTGCCGTCGAGCTCGGTGAGGAACATCACGACAGAGAGACAACACCAGCACGTACCCAGGTTCAGGCCACCGCGAGGTGTAAAGACCCTACGTCCTGCTTTGTTATATTGCACTGCTTGTAGATGTTACTGTACAATGAGCTTGCCGAGAGCTCAGCTATGGCTATGGTGGAGGAACTTCGTCTTCTTCCTTGCGATGTAGTCGACTGGGTCTAGAATGATCGATCGATCCCCTGCGTAGAGCGTGCACCACCTCCTTTTATAGGCGCCCCGGACCTCTTCCCCCAATTCTCGGGCGGGAAGGGTTAACCACATGGTGACAGAGGAGAAGGACGTGCACGGCTGCGGAGCTGTCCATGGACTTGGTCCATGGCACAGGCCAGCCGTCCTTGGCAGATAAAGCCACTGGCACTGCAGAGGTCCGTGGCGTGGCCCACGGTGACGTTTGCTTGTAGCATAGCGGCAGCGGTCCCCTTATCACCAGAATGGCAAGTCTCGGAGTTCGCTTTCCTTAGCACAGCTTTGTTGACCGCTTTATACACAAGAATGGCAACTGCGGCATCGTCGTCACCGCGTGCAGACGCGCGCGTCACTCTGCGGCGGGCACAGAGGCCATGTGCGCTCTGTCACAGCGATAGAGTCTCACGAGGATAGAACTCCTCACCGGGGACCTCGAGTACGCCGACACCTCGCGAGGGGCGCGTCGAGCGCCAGGACTTGGTGATATTCTTGACGTAGAAGCCCTCGTGAGGGAAAGGTTCCTCGCGAGGCCCACCAGGCTGGGCACCTGGTCCTTAGCAGTTTTCTTCAGCTGAGTGTAGAGGGCTGTGGAAGGCCGGCCCATGGTACCCTGGTTTCCATTGGGCCGACAACCACCACGTCATGTTCATCTTGCTTGTTCTTGAATATCCACTTGGTGCCTATAACATTGCGGCACTCCTTTGGCTTCTCACTAGCTTCCACACTTTGTTGCGCTTGAAGTTATTGAGCTCTTCATGCATTGCATTCAACCAATCCGGATCATTCAGTAGCTTCAAAGACTTTCTTTGGTTCCACAAAGGATATGTGCGCTTGATGTTCACTAAAGTTTGCACATTGTCTTCTAGTCACAACCTTGCTCTTTAAGTCACCAATAATATTTTCCAAAAAGTGTTGTCTTCTTTCCATGGTCTTGACATTTCTTGCATGACGACGGGTGTTGATATCCTCACGGAGCTAGAGGTATCTCTTGATCATTTAGATCATTTGTGTCCCCGTCTTGATCAAATGATGACCTTGGTCTTCAAAGTGCACAACTTCATCACTAGAAGGAGAGGATGGACCTTGGTCTTGATCATGGCTAGCATCAATAATGGGAGAACTTGGTTCTTGCGTAGCAACTTGATCAACTTGAGGAGGGTCTTGAACTTGTTCTTGGCTTGGTGCATCATTTGCTCCACCGGATTGGTGCGGTTTCCACTTGTGATGATGAATACTCCACGAGGGTGGGAGCTTGGTCCTTCTTGAGGCGCCTCATGATGGATCTCGATTGGGCGAAAGAATCCCACGCCCATTCGCCTTATATCATCTTGAGGTTCCTCATCATCTACATCACGAATATGAAATTGCGCCACTTGGGAGCCGTCATTCTCATCGAACTCCGCACTACAAGATTCTACAATGGTGCCGAAGGACTTGTCGTAGATTTTATAAGTGTGGGATTCGGCACCGTAACCAATGAAAGTACGCTCTAAAGCCTTAGACTCAAATTTAGATAAACGATAACCTTTGATCTATAGAAACACTTACAACCGAACACCCCGTAGTAGGAAATATTGGGCTTGTTGCCGGTAAGCATTTCATATGGAGTGAACTTCTTTCCCGTGCGGAAGTAGAGCCGGTTAGATGAGTGACATGCCATGGAGATGGCCTCGGCCCACAAGAAATGGGGTCTTGAACTCCGCCAACATGGACCTTGCCATATCCATAAGGGTCCGTTCTTCTTCTTCGGCTACACCATTTTGTTGAGGGGTATACGCAGCGGAATATTGATGACGAAATCCCTCTTCACTAAGAAACTCATTTAGGGTGTAGTTCTTGAACTCAGAGCCATTGTCACTTCTAATGGCCAATATAGGGACATTGTGTTGACGTTGACTTCATTGGAGAAGTCGATGATGGCTTGTTGGGTCTCACTCTTCGACTTGAAGAAGTAAACCCATGTGAATCTTGAATAGTCATCAACAATCACCAAACAATACTTCTTCCCACAAGACTAGGTTGAGGCAAGGCACCAAAGAGATCAACATGAAGAAGTTCCAATATCCTTGTTGATGAAATGATGTCTTGCTTGGGTGGGGAGAATCATGCATCTTTCCTTCAACACAAGCCCTACAAAGACGATCTCTAGAAAAAGAAATATTCTCTTTTAGTCCAAGAATGTGGCCACCCTTGTGAAGACATTGCAAAATTCTCATATTGATATGGAACAAGCGGCGATGCCACAACCACCACACGTCGGCCTTTCCGAATAAGCGCATCGCTTGAGAGTTGGTTGACTCCGAAAAGTCTGATACGTCTCAACGTATCTATAATTTTGATGTTCCATGCATGTTTTATATTAATTGCACATGTTTTATATGCACTTTATATCATATTAGGCATTTATTGAATAACCTATTAACAAGATGCCACAGTGCCAGTTTTTCTGTTTATTATGTCTGTGCATTGCAGAAAATGTCCAAAAAATGAAAGTGCTCAGAAAAATCTGAAAAAATTACAGAAATTCTATTTCGCCAGAAGACCCGGAGCCAGAAGGACAAGTCCAGGGGAGGCCCACAGCCCCCACACGCACCCTGGGCCCGGCTGGGCCTTGGCCGCCCCCAGGGGTGGTGTCGCCTCCTCATGCACCGCCTCGATTGCCCCTGACCTAAACTCACAGAACAATCGACAATTTCCCCAGAAAAGTTCCAGAGCTCCGCCCCATCCGAAACCCTAATTCGGGGGACAGAAGTCTCTGTTTCGGCACCTTGCCAGGATGGGGAATTGCCCCCGAAGCCATCTCCATCGACGCCACCCGCCATCTCATCGCTTGCATTGTTGCCTCCCATGATGAGGAGGGAGTAGTTCTTCATCGGGGCTGAGGGCTCTACCGGTAGCTATGTGTTTATCTCTCTCTTCCATGGTGTGATCTTTATGTGATCATGAGCTTTGTAATCTAGTTGAATCCATAGATGTTACTCTTCATTATCCTATATGCTACTCAAGTGATTTTATTAATGTAATCTCCGGAGTCACCTTTGTCCCACGGTGCGAAGTTGACAGTGTGCGCCCCGTGTGTGGCTCTTAAGCTAAAGATAACAGGAATACTTATCATGAGTTATTATTTGCGTTCGATGTCTCTATGATATTGCGGTGTTTGTCTAGTACTGTTTGGGGCGCTCAGTTGACAGTGTGGGGTTCCCTAGATGTGGAATGCGACTTTAAGGTGTGCTGTTATAGCCCTACGCAGTGGATTGGTGTTCGTTATCCAACGAGAGAATAATTCAGAGTAGCATAGTGAAGAGGAAATATCTATGTATTCAATTATATTATTATTGTTGAGAGTGTCCACTAGTGAAAGTATGATCCCTAGGCCTTGTTTCTAAGCATTGAAACACCGTTTACAACCAGTTCTGCTACATGTTTGCTTGCTGCCATTTTTATTTCAGATTGCAATTACCACTTATAATCATCCATATTACTTGTATTTCACTATCTCTTCGCCGAACTAGTGCACCTATACACCTGACAAGTGTATTGGGTGTGTTGGGGACACAAGAGACTTCTTGTATCTTAATTGCAGGGTTGCTTGAGAGGATATCTTTGACCTCTACCTCCCTGAGTTTGATAAACCTTGGGTGATTCACTTGAGGGAAACTTGCTGCTGTTCTACAAACCTCTGCACTTGGAGGCCCAACACTGTCTACAAGAATAAAAGTGTGCGTAGACATCAAAGTCTATGACAAACAACTCATTTTCGACATACCCAACATAAGTGACCTTTAGAGTCTTGCTTGACATGAGTACCACAATATCAAGATCAAAGTGAACGGCAAAGCCCATCTTATTAACGGCACGAACGGAAAGTAAATTATAACCAAAGGACTCAACAAGCATGACATTTACAAGGGTGATATCCCTTGCAACTACTACCTTGCCGAGACCCGATACCTTGGCTTTAGAATTATCTCCATAAGTGACGGTTGATTGATTTGTATTTGGTCTCAACTCCGTCATGATCTCCTTGCTTCCGATCATATAACTTGTGCATCCACTATCAATCACCCATTTCGACCCACCGGATGCATATTCCTACAAGAAATCATTGCTTGGTTTTAGGTACCCATCTTGCAATGGGTCCTCTTTTGTTAGCAACAAGGATCTTAGGAACCCAAATACAGTAAGCAATGAAACCATCATAAGGACCAACATATTTAGCATAAACATCCCATAATAATCAACATAAAGAATATAGTTGGGGTTAGTATGTCCCGCAAAGTCACTACGAGGAGTGTTGCCCCTTGTGGCATCACTACTCGCAATGGTAGTCTTCTTTGCTTGTTCGGGCTTGGCCTTCTTCTTGTTCTTCTTCTTCTTCTTGGAAACATAACCAAGACCCTCTTTTCCAATGTGTGGCTTTTGCATTTGCAAAAGATCACCAAGAGACTTGCTTTGGGAATAGAGGACTTGGCAAGTTTGACCTTCAACCTAGCATTTTCCTCAATGATATTTGCATGATCACATGAAGTAGTAGAAGAACTAGGAACAATAGTTTTAGATGATTGAATTTGAAGTTGTTCAAAAGACTTGGTGAGAATAGAGTGTTCACTCTCCAAGGCCTTGTGAGCATTGGTGAGTTTCTCTAGCTCCTCGGTTAGTCTATCATGACCAACACCAAATTCAACCTTTTCTTTCTTGTAAAGCTTATATTTTGCAATTGCATGGTCACGTTCTTTAATGATTTGAGAAAAATTACATTTTGTGACTCATCAAGATTTTCAAGTTTCTCTTCAAGAGAAACACAAAGCTCATGCTCTTACTCAAGAGCCACGATGAGAGCGGCAATATCATTAGCATACTCTCTTTCAAGTCTCTCCTTCTTGTCAAGCTCCTCTTGAATCTGCCCATAATCGCTCATAAGAGCTTCAAAGCGTTTCTTGGCTTCACCTTGTAAGTTAGTCATGAAACGATCCAAAGCAACATTTTCTACCTTTACTCTAAGACTCATAAGATCATCCATTTCATTTTTAGTCTTCGAGGAGGAAGGAGATGATACCTCGGTGGCCTTGGCAATGAGACACTTGGTGGATTGGTTGGGGATGTTCTCATTGGGGGATTCAAAGATAGAAGGTGATGTTGATGAAGTAATAGCAATAGCGGCAACTTTACTTGTGGTTTCCTCTTCATCGCTCTCACCCCCGGACATGTACTCCTCTCTTGTTACCAATACCAATCTTGAAGGAGGCTTCTTGTTGGAAAGGTTCTTCTTGAAGAAAAGTTTCTTGCTAGGAACTTTGAGGCATTCTTGAGAACAAGCCTTCATCCATGTTCTTCACGGTTCTCATAGGGACAATCGACAACATAGTGATATCTATCTTAGCAATTGAAGCAAGTCTTCATCTTTGGGTTGCCCTCCTTGAAACCACTAGATTTGAACTTTTGCTCCACTTGATCTTTAGCTTTGGATGGGTTCTTCCAAAAGGTCCTTACCACAAGAGCCATATAGTCCCTATGAGCAATCTTGAGTTCTTCGGGGTCCATGGAGGACACATCTTCACAATCTTGATCTTCATTGTGTTCAACCACCTTGGCCTTCAAAGCAAGTGAAGCTCCTTGTTGCATTCCAATAGCACGGGCATGAGAGTCTTGTGCAATTTTGGCTTGGACTTTGAAAGATTGCATCTCTTGCATGACTTCATTGGAGGTCAATTGTGGATAGTTGTGCCTTCCTTGGAGACTCTTCAAGTCGGCCGGTTCAAAGGGCAAGAGGGCATTCACATACTTCCTCTTGATTCAATCATCATTCACATGGGTCCCACCAAGAGCTTTATAGGCATTGGCAAGGGACTTGAGTCTTCGATACATTTGCTCATGGTCTTCTCCATCTTCCATAAAGAACCCTTCGGCCTTGTTGCTCATTTCCTCAAACCAGTTTCTCTTCATGCTTTCATTTCCAACGAACACCTCAACAAGGCACGTCCAAACTTCTTTGGCGGTGGTGCAATGCTCGATGTGAGACATATCATCATATCCCACGGCATCTCGGATCAAATCTAGAGCGGTGGCATTTAGTTGACAATCAACCACCTCTCTTCTTGTCTTGTTGGATTCATCCACGGCTTGATATCCTTGCTCAATGATCCGCCAAAACTTGATAGATGCACTGTTCACATAAGATCTCATAGAAGATTGCCATTTAGTAAACAATGATGCATTTAGCTTAGGTGGGTTTCCCCTTAGGTGAATAGGAGGATGAGGGATAGGTAGGTCGGGAGAGTATTGGAAAGGAACAGCACCATATACTCCCGAACCATTAGGTTTTTAGTTGGGATGTCAATTTTATCTTGGTCAACCCCCTTCTTCTTTCCATCAACCTCTTCCTCCTCGGGTTTCTTAGGAGGCCCCAAAGGAAGAAGGGTGGGTGGAGGTGAGTTATCCTTAGCTTCCATGAGTTTCAAGATCATCTCTTGCAACTTGTCCATTTTAGTTTCCATAAAGGACTTCAAGGTATTGAAGTCCTCCACGGAAACCGAAGTGGACTCGGAGGGAAGCTCGGGAATCTCAACTCCAAACTCATTGATGGTCATACTTTTCTTAGGCGGTTAAGCCCGAATAAAGAGCCGATGCTCTAATACCAATTGAAAGGATCGGTATGGCCACCTAGAGGGGGGTGAATAGGTGCTACTCAATTTTTAGCTCTTTTTCGAATTTAGGCTTGACACAAAGGTAAATTCTATAGATATGCAACTATGGTGAATTTACCTATATGACAAGTTAACACTAGACTAAGCACGATACAAGTAAGAACTAGCAAGAAAGGAGTAACCAAACGGGAAGCACGCGGAGACAAGGATGTAATCCCGAGTTCCTCTTTTTTAGGGGAGTACGTCTCGTTGGAGGGGTGTGAGTTTCAAACTCAAACGCCACAAATGGCCTCACCCTATTCTCCGATAACCCTTGCCCAAAATCTCGGTTCACCTTCCACTATCGGAATCCTTCAAGGCGGAATCCGGAACCCTTACAACAAACTTGAGGCTCAACCCACAAAAGGATTGGGGCTCCCAAGCACCACAACACCTGCTACACAAAAGTAACAAGTAAGTAAGTACAACAAGATACCTAGGTTTTCCTAGTGGAAACCCTAGGCTTGAATCCCTCAAGTGAATGAGGGGGAATTCAAATCGCTTTGGTAGACTTGTAGATCTAGATCTTCTCCGTTGATCCTCCGAAGATGGGCGAGTTTGGTTGGAGGAGTTGGGAGTTATGAAGGTTTTGAGCTCAGCAGTAATGGAGGAGAGAGAATCTGAATCGCCAAGTCTTGAGGTAGAAGAAGCTGCCTTTATATAAGGGAGCCCGAAAATCGAACCGATGCAGTTTCTCGATATACACAAGATTGCAGCTTCTCGGTAGAAATAAGCTCGGCAGAATCCAGAGAGTTCTTTTGGGCTTCAGCGGTCCACCACCTCGAAGCTGGTTTAGAATCCAAAAGAAGTCACCCTAGGAGTGCATGCTCACCTGAAAGGAAATGTTCACAAGAAGGAGGAAGCCGTGCGTTGTGCTGGCATGGGCAGCGTCGGCCGTCCGCTCGCGGGTTTTCATATGCAAACACGAAAGCACCAGACGACCAACGTGGCCAGACGGCAGATAACTGGAGGAAACGAGTGGACACGTACACTCACCGCTGAAGGAACGCTCACCAGCGGACCGACAGCTGGCACCCTCAAAAGCATCGCTATAGAGTGTAGACAAGTGTGCCCACAGGAGGTGGCAATTTTGACATATTTGACCCTTTTTTTGAACTTATTTCACAAAATGAACCCAAATCAGAATCAATTCACGATCTAACCCTTTTTCACGGCGCCCGCCCCCGGGCGCCATGCTAGACTACACGACGCCCTAATCAAAGGCGCCATGATCCACTCCACGTAGACGCGCTAGGACCCACTTTTTTTGTACGGCGCCCCAGGCTGGGGCATCAGGGCACCCACACCGTGTAGCCAAATGTGGTTCCATATTTGTTTTTTGTCTTTTAGAACTAGTTCCCTACACTATGAGACTAGTTCCAAAAGCCACAAAAGTGAGAACCGGAGCATCCTCTTGCTCCGATGCCAAATTCTTGCTAAATAATAGATTAATACAATTCTTTAGCCACCACGTTGAATTGCTCTCACATGAGAGGAGAGACGAGAGAGAATGCCCATTTTATAAAGGTGGTTTTGTTTGATGGTGGGACCCGTGCTACAGATATTTGGAACCAGCAACGCTGTGGAGCAATTGCCAAATTTCACTTTGATGCCAAATAATGCTCCGTGTCAGATTTGGCCAAAACAACGTTGTGGCTGCCCTCATGCTAGAAGGCATGGCGCCATGGCCCAAGGCACCATGCAATTAGCTTTGCATGCACTTTATGAATGGTAGACGTGGCCCTTGGCCTAAGGCCCCATGCATGCAATGAGCTAAAAGAAACGAATCCTGATTGAGCAACATGACGTGCGTGGTCGTGGTAGACGTGGCATGCAATTCATGTCGGCCGGCTCATGCATGGCATGTAATATGATTGGGCAGCGTGAGAAAACTACATGTCATGTAATCATGATTGAAAAATACTTCCTTCACTTTTGTAAAATAGTCCGTCCACAACAAGGTTTTTCTAAATAAGTTATGTATCAACATACAATTTTTTGGATTTATGTATTAACAAGATTTTAAGATCCATGAATCCATATTTTGGGTAATTAGGGACCTTTTGTAAAAACCCATATTATTTACAGGCACCTTTTTATAAAAAACACAACGACCACCACACCCATCGGATGGAGAATGGACGCTCCAGATAAGCCGGGGATGTCCAACTAATTGTGGGAAAACCACTTTCAGCAACGTGGCTTCTGGCTAGAGGTGGTGCATATTAATGATCCGGATACGTGGCTTTTTACGAGAGAGTTTTGGGTTGTAGTGGCAGTGGATCAGTCGGCAAAACAACATTTTGGCTAGATACTTAGCTGGTTCTAGCCGGTACGCTCTCCTATATTTAGGTCATTGTAGCTGCGTTGCGAGACAACACTAAGTCACGCTTGATTGGCAAAAGTGTGTTTTTCATAATTCGGAAAAGAAAATACACTGCTTGTATGCTCGTATGAGCTCATATTGGTATTGTTTGGTTACGTCGTATGAGCTCATATCCATATGTCGATCGTATCTAGCACGGTAGATCATCTTTGACCAACATCGGTATTGTTTGATGGCCACGACTTAGCAAATCGAAGCAAGATCTTTTTACCATTTTTATGTAGATGAATATAAAGTATCAAAAAATATTTTTTACACTTTTGTGGATTGGCCACATCTGAGATTGTTTTCATTTTTACAACTATCGGGATCACTGTACAAAAGCAAGATCTTGTGACTTGCACATTTTTACAATTTAAACTACTAGTTCTAATACGAGTCAAACATGTGGATCGAATTTACTACTCGAAAATACGAAGAAGCAGAATCATTCGATATTGCAGGACAAGCTAGTACTACTTCACATCCTGAATGCATGCATGGATGGTACATACACGTAGAAAGCACTATTAATGCACGCAAAAGTGCATGCAAGTTATTGATCTGAACCCCATCGTGCATGATTCGTCAATTGCATGGCGCCTTGGGCCATGGCGCCGTGTCTACTAGCACGACGCCCCAGCCCAGGGCGCCGTACAAAAAAAGTGGGTCCTAACGCGTCTACGTGGCGTGGATCATGACGCCTTTGATTGGGGCGTCGTGTAGTCTAGCATGGCGCCCCGGGACGGGCGCCATGAAAAAGGGTTAGATCGTGAATTGATTCTGATTTGGGTTTATTTTGTGAAATAAGTTCAAAAAAGGGTCAATTATGTCAAAATTGCCACAGGAGGCTGTAGAGTGTAGACAAGTGAGGCTCTCCATCTGCCAGCTGTACGATTTCACCATGCCCATGCGAACAGCCTCGCGAGCGGCGAAGAATGCCTCCCTCTGGGCTTGCAGCTCCCCATGACCTGCCGCTCAGCGCCCATGAGCTAGCGGCCAATCTCCTACCTCGCCGCACTCACACGGGAGAACTCCATGACGCCCTCGACAATAGGGTCGTTGGTCTGTTCGAGGGTGACCAAGTGCAGCTCCCAGTCATAGTCCTCCCGACGAGCGGTTCTGTAGGAGACAAAAATCTCTTATAGATCCACAAATTTGTTATTTTTGTGTAACTCTAAATATAAAAAGTATTTTAAATTGAGATTTCACAACACAATATTAATTAACAACATGCAGTTTTTTAAAAGATTTTTAAAAACTTTGAAATGTGTTTTTCTATTTTTAAATAAAGAGATCCTGAATCTCAGTTCAGGAATCAGAAATCTGTACCCCACTCATCTTGCACTACAGTTGTCATTGAGTCCTTCACTCTGTTCATTCAGCTGCGTGTTTCACTCTGTTCACTTTGTTGTGCCATCACTTCCGGCGACTACGAGGCAGCTGCTTTATATCTTTCAGGCTATCTTCGTTTCAAGCAATCGAAGTGGGTTTTGTGATACTTCCGTTGCTCTCGGTAAGATTTTTTTTAGATCAATTAACAAGCTACGTCCCTATTGTTTTTTGTCCTAAATATACACGAGAGAGCATTATCACTTTGCTCTACGATTTATAGTTCTAGGCATCTCAACCCACATAACCGACCCACTGGAACATAGCAATATGAGACCATTTTCCCATAAGAAATAAAATCATCTAGCGAACCCACATGGCCACATGCAGACAAACGACTCCATCTCTGTCTATCAGTTGCCATGCCTAAGGTATATTGGTATGTACGAGATCGTCAGCTCTGCTTCAACAATAAGGCCCCGTTTGGAACATATAAAGTAAAAACGTAGGAATAGGAAAAACACAGAAATTGAGGTGTCATGTTTTCTACATTACTACAGGAACTAAAAACACAGGAAAAATTTCAAAGTGTCGTTTGGATGTCACGCAGAAAAATAGAGGAATTGTAGACACATGAAGATGAAAACATGAGGTCACCTCATGTTTGTTTTCCTCCAAAAATTTCTATGCAATAGCTTAGGCCTCATTTGGATCACAGGATTTTTACAGGATTTTCACGGGATTTGAAGCGTTAGGAATGTTTCCTCTGGAACACGTTTGGTTCACAGGATCAAGTCACTGAAATTCCTGGGTAGGCTTCCCACTCACCGATTCCAGAGAAATTTTTGCATTAGATCGGACCTCTCGCAAAACTTCCTGGCGCGAAAAGAAAGAGCTTGCGCCAAAAACAGCCTCGCTCGTTCGTTTCACTGTGGGCAAACACACCACGCGTCGCTTCGCGTCTAGCTGCATTACTAGCTGTTTAAGTCCCAAACTCAAAACTATTAATATTTTAATGCTTGAAATTCCTATACTATTCATACGGTGTAGCGGTGTAGCCAAAGGCACTTCCGTTGTCAATTCGTGTGGTTTGACATTCCATAAGATCGGAGATGTCATGCTTCCGAATCCTCTATTTTTCCTATTCCCTTGGTTTTAGAATCCTATAATCCAAAGAAGTCCTTATGCCATATGAATTTCAAAGGAGTCTGTGATTCCTATTCTTTTATTCCAAACGGTACCATAGAAAATTTTCCTGTATGAATCATATCCTCCAAAATTGCTACGATTTTCCTTTGTTCCAAACGGGGCCTTAAAAATACAGGATCACCATTGTCTAGCCGACTTCGTCATACAATGCGCGTTGAAGAGGGTGAGAGAGCACCCTCCACCGGCTTCCTCCGTCCAGCCATCACAGCGTGTAGGACCAGCGCATGGTGGCCGACACCGTTCCCGCTGGCAGTCGAGACCGCCGATAGCGCGGGGCAGATGAAGATGGTGATGCTCCCATGGTACCACCGGCTACCGACCGCGTGTGACACGACTTTTATGTTGGAGATATGCCCTAGAGGTAATTAATAAAGATATTTTATTTGACATATCTCAATTATTCATAATACGTTTTGTATCATGCTATAACTGTATTAAGCGGAAATATTAATACACGTGTGATACGTAAACAACCAGATCCCTAGTAGGCTCTATTTAACTAGTCCATTGTGCAATCGATGATCGAGGTTTCCCAATCATGTAACATTTATGTTAATTGACAATGGAGTCAATCATTAGGTGAATGATGTGGTGAACACACCCAATATTTGTAGGACGTAGTACTTACGCCTTCGACCATGAGATCAACTCTAATTGCTATTTTTGAAAGATATTTTGATTGCATCAAACGTCATGTCTTATATAAGATGACAATAAAGGTGTCCCTCTCGGGTATCGGAAGGAAGTATGATGAGGCGAGGGATCAAGAGCGGGATTTGCCAATCCGCATAGCAGGATAGATATTCTGGGCCCACTCGGTGAGATTACATCAATGAGCTTGCAAGCATGTGACTAGGTCACGAGGATGTAATATCACAGACGAGTAAATAATAGTATTGTCGATAACGAGATCGAGCTAGGTATCGCAATGCCTGAGATCGAGTCTCGGACAAACTAAGTATCGCCTGGCAAAAGGCCTGAGACTTGACGTCTAAGGTTCGAACGAGAAAGTTATTCGTGAACGCACAGGGAAATGTTATGTCATGCAAAGGGAATCGTTCACCTTCATGAATTCTTGGTTGTGTTGGAAAAACCATGGAAATGAAATGAATAACCGGGAAGTCATCAATGATGATAGTGTATATATGATATACGAGTTATGAATGTTTTTGCCTAAACAAGTACTTGCAGCAGTGACTAAGTTTTGATACTAGTCATGTTTTATGAAAACGAGATTTTCTGCTTGAGTAGCTTGGAAGGATGAGGAGACAATGTGTGTTGATGATGGCAGGCAATATGTTGTAATGGCCATAGACACTCTCTCTACATATACCATTTTGAATTAATTTGGATCTGAACAAATTCAGTTTGATCGCTTGTTAGCATGATCATTATAAGTGTGTCTTGCCTCTAGCGAGACTAATTATTCATACTTGTCAGTGAAAAATTATTGTCCTACATTTATGAGTGATATCTTTAATGATCATACACCGATTATGAATGAAGTGTTCTTATATGAATCCAGATGGTAGTAGCTCCCACATTTATAACATTAATGCCAAAGGATACAAACTTAATAATGACACCACATTATTGTGGCACTAACGTTTTAAGTCATGTCAATGTTATATGCATTAAGAAGCTCCATTCAGATGGACCTCCAAGTCTTAGATTTTGATCTTTTGACACTTGCAAAATAACTAAGACACCGTTTTCTGGAAACAGGCATTTAACTTATTGATAATCATACATAATGATGTGTGTGGATCAATGAAGTACGTTAACGTGTAGTGGAAATCATTATTTCATAAACTTCACCAATGATTTGAGTAGATATATGGATATCCACTTAATGAAATGCTGGTCTGAAAAGTTTGATAAGATCAAACAAGTTCAGAGTGAAGAAAGAAATGTAAACTTAACAAGAAAATCAAATTCCTGCGATACAGATCGAGGAAACAAAGATTTGAGTTATGAGTTTGGCATATCATTGGAAGACTTGTGAAAAGAGTTCCACAAATTACGCCGCATGGAACACCACAATGTTATGGTGTGTTAAGACGTCGTAATCACACTCTATTGAATAGTGTGTGGTGAATAAAATCTCTTATCGAATTATTGTGATCATTGAAGTCATATGGTAGAAACAAAACATTCACGTTAGATAATAGGGAAACCATCTAAATCCGTGGAGGCAATACCATATGAGTGATGGCATGGCTTTTAGCCTAGATTGTCGTTTCGATATTTTAGTGTTTTGATATGATCAAACCTAAAACGGATAAATCTTTGTAGTGTACCTAAAGAATTAGTTGGGTACATGTCTCACAATAAAGGCAAAATTGTTGCTGGAATATACCTTACTCAAGAAATAGTTTCTTGTCCAAGGGTATAAGTGGGAAAGAAAGTAGAGCAAGACGAAGTTAATGAACTTTCTCTCCAGACATCAGAGTGGCGCAACGGAAACCGTTCCGGTACCGTCCTCCACAACTGGAAGGAAGCTGATGATAATGATCATGATGCTCTGAGCTCATACTAAGGTCGTAGGCGTATGAGAATGTGTTCCGCACTGTGTGGTACGACAATCTTGTTATGAACATCATGTTAATGGAACATGACAAACCTACGAACTACGAAGAAGTGATGGAACCTAAGTCCGAGAAATGGCTATGAGCCATATATAATCCGAGATAAAATCCATGCACGATTACCAAGTAAAGACTTGGGTAAATCTTCTTGATGGGCTCCAGGCCGTTGAGAGTAAATGGAATTTTATGACAAAATAGACACTGACGGAAAGGCAACCGTCTATAAGGATCGATTTGTCGTAAAACAGTTTCGACAAATTCAAAAGTTGACCACAACGGGATTTTGTCTCAAGTGGCGATGCCTAAGTCTGTTTAGGATTGTTCTAGCAATTATTTTCAATTAAGAAATTGATGGATGGATAAAGAAACCGTGTTCCCTAATGGCAACATTAAGGAAGAGTTGTAATTGGTACAACAAGTAGGTTTTGTTGATCCTAAGGATGCTAGACATGTATGCAAACTTCAGCTTTCCATTCATGGGCTGAAGCAAGCATATCGGAGCTGGAATCTTCACTTTGATAATGTGATCAAAAGATTTTGGAGTCGTCCAAAATAGTTGAAGAAACCTGCATTTACAAAGAAGTGAGTGGGAGCTAAGTAGCTTTTCTTGATCTTATATGTGAATGGCATATTTGAGTGGGAGCTAAAAGAAATTCCCTGGTCTTATATATGGATGCGTATTTAAGTGGGAGCTGGGTGTCATTCCTGATTTTATATGTAATGACATATTGAAAATGATACAGATCCTCTAGTAAAGTATAAATGATTATTTAAGTGATTAAATTTTCTATGAATGAAGTTAAGAGTATTAGGCGTCAGGTCTATAATTGTATAGATCAAAAGGGGCTTAATAACATTAGGTCGGAATATTTTCCTAGGTTAAGATTCTGAAATGTTTCAGAATAGAACAAGCGAAGAAAAGGTTCTTACTTGTATGACTAGGTAAAATATTAAGTTTATCTTGGTGTTTCAGCGATAGTTATTGAAAGAAACGGATGTCCGACATCCTCTATGCCTTAGCCATAGATTCTATCATACTGAACGCTCGACTTGGTGTGACCCAAGTTCTTGGTTGAAGAACGGTTCTAAAGTGATCCTAGATGGATCAATGAACAAGCGTTAAGTATATCCTTCAGTGTCTAATGAGAACTGAAGATATGTTTCTTGTATGGGTGAAAGTGAACTTGCCGTAAAAGGGTTACGATGATGCAAGTTATGACACTGACCCATACGACTAGAAATCTCATACAGAAGAAGTCCTTTGTTTTGAAGAAAGACGGGTTAGCTTGCGGAGTTGCATATGAATGCACTGTCGCATAATCTACATAGGTATAGAATATATGGCTACTTCAGAAGTAGCAAGTGTGATTGGACTGAGCGGTTTTCCCGAGCATGCGTGGTTTCCCTTAATAGGTCTCTTAGACTTTTAAGTCCCATGCTACGTGAAATTTCGAGTCTCACTCCATCGACAAACATATATTTCACCGTTATCATAAGATACGGGATGATGTCAAACTAGGTGACATAGAAGTGTTGCAAAGTATATACATATCTCAATGTGGGAGATCTGTTGACTGAATACCTCTTCCACGAGACAATCATGCACCATATTGCTATAGGTGTCAAGATTTTACCAAGTTGTAAACTAGATTAAATTGTACTCTAGTGCAAGTGGGAGACTGTTGGAGATATGCCCTAGAGGCAATTAATAAAGATATTTTATTTGACATATCTCAATTGTTCATAATACGTTTTGTATCATGCTATAACTGTATTAAGCGGAAACATTAATACATGTGTGATACGTAAACAACTAGGTCCCTATTAGCCTCTCTTTAACTAGTCCATTGTGCAATCGATGATCGAGGTTTCTCGATCATGTGACATTTATGTCAATTGACAATGGAGTCAATCATTAGGTGAATGATGTGATGGACACACCCAATATTTGTAGGACGTAGTACTTACGCCTTCGACCGTGAGATCAAATCTAATTGCTATTTCTGAAAGATATTTGATTGCATCAAACGTCATGTCTTATATAGGATGACAATAAAGTTGTCCCTCTCGGGTATCGGAAGGAAGTATGATGAGGCGAGTGATCAAGAGCGGGATTTGCCAATCCGCATAGCAGGATAGATACTCTGGGCTCACTCGGTGAGATTACATCAATGAGCTTGCAAGCATGTGACTAGGTCACGAGGATGTAATATCACAAACGAGTAAAGAATAGTATTGTCGGTAACGAGATCGAGCTAGGTATCGCGATGCCTAAGATCGAGTCTCGGACAAACTAAGTATCGCCTGGCAAAAGGCCTGAGACTTGGCGTCTAAGGTTCGAACTTGAAAGTTATTCGTGAACGCACAGGGGATATATATCATAGCCATCCAGGTCTCCCTAATAGTCATTGATCGGAGAAGTGTTCTCGATCATGTCTGTGTGTTCCCGAACCGCTTGGGTGACACACTTAAGGGGAGGTGACGTTTATTTAGATTGGATGTAGAGAAGAAAATAGATTGAAGAACACCGGAAGTGTTCCGGGCACTCCAGAAGTG
Organism: Poa pratensis; assembly: GCA_947311845.1. NCBI lineage: Eukaryota > Viridiplantae > Streptophyta > Magnoliopsida > Poales > Poaceae > Poa > Poa pratensis. Next base: position 22,668,240 of record CAMZMU010000064.1, read on the forward strand.
TTCCGGGTGATATCTGACGGAGTTCGAGGGCCGGAGAAATGCTTTTCGGAGTCGGAATAAATTAGATAATATGTGTTTAATATTAATTAGTGTAATTAATAGTTAAATACATTTTTATTTATTTATTTTCGGATTTTTAGGCAGCCCCAATTCTAAATGGGCCTAACTTGTGGAAGAAAGGCCCAAAGGGGGGAAACTTCCCCCCAAATGGGGCGCACCAAGGGAGGTGGCCGGATCGGCCACATGGGGCCCATCTGGGCCGGCGCACCATGCTGGTGCGGCTGGTGTGGGATTTAGTCCCACACCGCCCATCCAGCAAGGTTGGTAGCCTCCCTCCACCTATATAAGGAGGTGCCCATCCCTTGAAAAAATACACCAGAAATTCTCTCTTTCTCTCATCCGTTTAGACGTGGCTCCGCAAATGGGGCTACGCACGGTTGAGAGAGTTCTCTCCACCATACGCACACCACCGTGCTGCTGGGTCCAAATCTTCTGCTTTCGCTGCTCTGCTGGATCAGCGCCCGGAGGTCGTCATCTTCACCGTACGTGTGTGAAGCCCTGTGAGGTGCCACACTTGGGGCACTTGGAGAGGTTCGTCCTCACCACCTTGAGGTCGGCGCCATTGTCCTCATCATCGCGCCGCCTTCATCTTTGTCGCGCCAAGTTCTTCGCGACCTCGAGGTCGGCTACGTCGTCTACTTCGACAACGCTTGTTGCGGGAGCGTAATCCCCGCTATCGGTCTACGAGGGTACATATATCGATCTTCACCGTTACTCTATATTTGCATAGTAATAGATCCTGGCTGGTTATGGTTATCGTTGCTAGGAATTTTTTTGTTTTCTGCCTACGATTCCCAACAAGGCTATGGGCATGGTCATCGGCATGCGTGTCGCAAGTGGCAAGGAGGCACTGGGGGATGCTCAATCGTCTCATCATGAGGTGGAAGGGTGGAGATGAGGAGTCGGCGTGCTCGACGAATGAGAACAGGCTGTTGTCATGGCGGCCGGACCTCGATAAGCTCATGGCGGCCAGACCCCGATAAGCGGTGGCCGGTGCAGGGCTGGTGCTAGCTGATTGATGGTTCAGAAATGTATGTGCATGGGATTTTTATCTTCGGAAGAAAATACAGTAGGTTGGTGAAATACTTAGGACATATTTTTGCAGCAAGTACCTAGCTTGGTCGCCTGAATTATTTTTGAACCGTGAACACATTTTGCAATTCATATACTATAAATGTTTCTTTTGTGAAAGAACGAACATAATAACTTTGAAATGTGGATTTTTTTAATCCACGAATACTTTTTTCACCTCGTGAATATTTTTTCAAGATCGTTAACAAAATTTTGAAATCCATGAACAGATTCAATTGAGCACAGTGAACATTTTTTCGAATTAAAACCCATTTTTGGAATCCTTGAATAATTTTATTAAACCGTGTGAACATTTTTTTTTTAGAATTCATGAACATTATTTTAAGACAGTGAACATTTTTTTGCACCACAAACTTTTTTACCACATGAGCATTGTTTTTACCACTTAATTATTTTTGAACCACATGAATATTTTTACCCCTATACTTTTTTCGAACAACATGAACATTAGTTTTAAAATCATGTGAGCAACCACTTGAACATTTTTTTTTCAAAACACCGTGTACAATTTTGTTGACAAAACATGAACATTTTTTTTCACAAACTTCAGACACGACTACATGGTGCGCATCATACAGTGTCCTCGATGCTCAGAGTCATAAGCTTCGTTCTGGACTAGGTAAACATATCTGAAACTGACATCTCAACAGCATTGGCTTGGCATGGATACCAAGCAAGGCAAAAAAAAAAGTACAGATGTGCTGCTGGCTACAACTAATTAATTAAGTAGATGAACTAGATCCAACGGCGGTCGTTTGTGTGCATTTAACTATGGAATCCACAAAGGGGAACAAGATTAGACGCGTGTTTTAATTTATCTTTGGACGGTAGATGTGTGTTCAATTTAGCGCAGCTGTTCATGTCCTCCCTGGATCATGGGTTGATCATTGCTCACGGATTCTTTTGCTTTGGAATGGAGATGGAGAAAATGTCTCCTTATTTAAGGTTAGGGAGCTACCATATCTGTACTATCCAGATCTAATCTACACACATTGACCTTACGAATGGACCCAGAGAAACGACAACCTCATTGATTTGATCCGAGTCCTTCGTACTGTACGTTGTATCTTGTATATGCCTCACAAGAACACTTTTTGGAATGTGTATGTGTACATATATCTTGTTGGCTATGTGCAACACCATATTATATCGTCATCATCATGACCCATGGAACTGAATAGGTGTATCTTCCGGGCGAGTCTAGTTTACGCGCGCGCGAGCGCTCGTGCAAATTCCGACCGCCGCACGTGCCGTCCGGACAGCAAAATGACAAGGATGTTGGAGAGAAGTAAGATGAGCCCACCCCCGCCCGCCTCCGCCGCCTCGCCGCCCCGCCCTGCTCAAATCCCCACCTCCGTCGGTTCGCCGCCTCCCCGGCATCCCTCTAACCCCGCCACCGACCACCGAATCTCGTGGCCGCCCCCCCCCCCCCCCCCCCCAACCCCACCGTTATGTCCATCCTCGACGGTTGCCTTCTCCTCCGCGCCTCCACGCGGCGCCGTCTCGGCCAGGGACCTCTTGATTGGTGAAGAATCCATGGGTGCGCGGGATGGGGAAAAGAATGGAGGAAGAAAGGAAGGAGGAAGAAAAATGAAGGAGAAAGAAGAGAACGTGGGTGGGACCCACCCACGCTGTTGTCGTATCGGCATCGTAGATAGGAAACGGGGGTCATCTAGCCGATGGTGAATCGAGGGGGTGAAGGAGAGCGTCGTCGAGGTCACGATTGTACACGGTTGTTTATCCAGCTTCGTATCCCGCAACGGTGGCGAGACCCTACGTGCTGCTATAACTCACTATAAGGCAATAGCCGTGAACAGGTTACAATGAGTATGGTTGCGTATGAGAGTATGCCCTAAAGGCGTCCCGAGGTCCAGCTTATATAGACGGCCGGACCTAGGGTTACAAGGGATCAACGTGTCCGGCAAGACTACAGAGTGCTAAACCTATCCGGCAAGTCACCGCCTTCCGTCTTGATCTAGGCGGCATCGTGGGCTTCAGTCTTGGGCCTCCGTCTTGCCATCCTCCGTCCGCCTTGTATGCCGGCTATCTGGGTCGCCCGGCAGGTCAAAGCCTTCACCACCACTTTGGGCCACCCTGAACTAGCCGGATTGATCCATGCCAGAGATACCCCCAGTAGGAATGTCCCCAACACACGCGTCTGCGCCTGCGCGAATCAAGCGCGCTCTTACACAAGGCTATCCGGTATCTTCCACCGTCACTAAGAGCATCTCTAGCAGAAACCGTATCCCACAGAACCTCAAACATGTTTTAAGGTTCGTGTTTTGTGTGTTTTAGGGGCTAAAAACTGCCAGAAAATAACAGAAACTGTATATACAAACTGTAAAAAGGAATATTCCGGAATATTCTCTTATCTTCTCCCACGAGCTAGTCAACTCGATTCGATTGAATCGAGAGAGCACCGACGCCGGCGCAGACGGAGCCGCCGCCGCGCGTTGCTCCTCGCCGGACCGGCGCTCCTCGGCGTCGAGCCGCGGCTCCTCCTCGCGGTCGGCGCGCTCCTCGCGGGCACCGCCGCCTGCTCCTCCTCGCGGCTGGCGCGGCCGCTGCTCCTCCTTGCGGGGGCGTCGCTGCTGCTCCTCCTCGCGGGCACGGCCACCACCCATCGTCACGGCCGCTGCCGCGGGCCGCCGTAGAGGCCCTGGGGCAAGCGAGCACGTTCTGCCAGTGGATTCCGCTGATTCCGGCGGTCCTCCGGCGGATTCTGGCGAGTTTGGTGGCGGAAGTTCACCGGAGCGTTCTGAACATTCCCTCCCGCCACTGCTTTCCCGGTATACGGGGGCCCTTCAGTTTGGCTGCGAAATCTGCACATTCACGGTTCCGCGGACTGATTTCACGGGCCCCCTCAAAATGGTTTACGGGGCGTGTTTTAACGTTTCTGGTCTTTGCGTTTTTAAGGTTACAATACCTCATCCGACAGTTATTTTGAGATTCCGTGCATTTTGAGGGGTCTGCTAGAGATGCTCTAAGGTTTTGTCTCTGAACTCTGACCACCAACAAGCAAAGCCAAATCAAGCGTTCCGAGTGCATGTCCATGTCCATGTCTCCAAAAGATGGGATGTAAAGAGTAAAGAAGCATTCACGGATCGCTCTGCTCACCTTGACCATGAAGGTACTCATGTACTCACTCCGTTCCATTTTAATTTATCTACACTACGAAAAATGCCCGTGCGTTGCAACGGAAAAAATATTTAAATTTTAGATGAAAAACTTTGATCCACATTTAGCATGTGTGTTCTCATGTGCAACAAGTTTGATCCACATTTTAGATGAAAAACTTTGATTCACATTTTAGATGAAAAACTTTGATCCACATTTAAATTTTAGATGAAAAACTTAGATGAAAAAGCCCCAGCTGCCGTCGGTGTGTCCGGTTTGCGCCGGCGTGTGTGTTCGCGTGTGTGTTCTCATGTGCTCGCAGGCAACATACCTGTAGAATCCACAAGCAAGTCTTCCGTAAGATGCAAGTCCTACCACCGACATCCACTGGTAAAACCCAACAATCTTATAAAAACTCAATAGTTCTCATGCCTGACCCGACAATTGCAAATTATACAAAAGCAGCATCAGTCAATCGCAAATTAATAACAACAGCTAGGAAAACAACATATGCATATCTTTCGTACTAATCGAAGAGTAGAAAATAACTGGTCAAAGAGTAGAAAACATAGCAGTATGGAATGACAAATTTGGCATAGCAAAGAGCATCTAGAAGCAACTCTTTCTAAAAATGTCTAGCATCAATGCGGTAGAACATCAACGCGCATAAAGAAAAGGATACATCAAGGTAGGAAATATCATATCTGTCCCGTTGGGCTGCTGCCCGTCTCTACCAAATCACACGATCATGCTTATACTCTGGTCGCATGCAGCCCTCTCGACCGTGGCTCGTGCACCTGCTTCTTGCTTGGCGTCCCGCCAGGCTAGAAAATAAACAAGCACTGGACCGTGTTTAGCAACAGAGCTGAGAGCATTCGATCGTCCAAGACCGTGCCTTCGAAGAGTCACCCAATTGCTATGGGGATGTACCATTGCTTATGCATTGGTGTGTATACGTACATGCCATGATGGGCGTGTGCGAGGCACAGTGTCCGTCTCAGGCTATCGCTACCGATGCTGTGGAGGCTCATCACAAGCGGATCCGAGGCAAGCCGGCGCTAGCGTGTCCTGGGTGCAGGCGAGGCGAGCGCTACGCTGATATCCCGATGCTTGAGCCAGGAGCGCTCTCACCGGCGCTTCCTTGGGCTTGGGGTCGTTGGGAGTCACGCCAGGAGCGCTCTCGCCGGCGTTGCCGCGAGGGACTGGCCATGGGCCTGGTTTCTCCAGCGGGGACGCTAGAGACAGTCTTGGGATCGCGACGTCACGGACGTTGTCGAGCTGCTAAGGGCTAACCTCGAAGAAGACGACGCTTCTAAATTTAGCCGCTCATGGTGCTAGCGCTGGGCTCGGCGTGTTGCGCTCCTCCGTCTGAAAATTCCCCCGCGATGAACTTCCCAGGTTCTCTTTACTGGATTATAAAGAAATCCGGGCATAGACTCCTGTTCTTCCATGCCAAATTTTCCTTTCAGAACGTACTATATTATGACTTCATTAGGTGTCGTAATGACCATGGATACATCCTCCGACCAGAACCAACATAGGAAACGAACAGACCAAATAAAGGAAACTGTGAGACCGTGATGGACCAGACCAAAGGAAACGAAGAAACTAAGGAAACACGTGGGAGGAGAGAAATCGGTCTCCTATGAGAGGGACGCTGATAAACGAAACGTTTTTTAACTTATGGGTGGCATAGGTGGGTAATTATATACAACTGTAAGGACAAATACAATGACCTACCAAATCAAACGGCGGAAACCTTAGTGCCTTTATTATTAGGTATATATATGGATGCATCTAGACACGTGTATCCATATGTAGATATATGTGAGTCAATTAAAATGGAACGAAGGCACTACGTGCAAAAGTAAAGGCGCAACCAGCCTCTTCTAATGCATGACACGTGCAAGCGCGACATCTCATCGAGTCAAAGCAAAACGTGGCGTTTTATCAAACTCGAACGGCTAATAATTGATTGGTCAATCACGTAAACGTCAAATGACATGGCGCCATGGGTGATACGCATGCATGTGCACTTGATGTGAATCTCGTGTGACACTTCAGTTACAACTTACAAGAACGGTGCTGTTCCGAGCCTCCAGCAAACACGTGCATCTTCGTGCGCTCACTGGAATTTGAGATCAATCTGGCGGCAGAATAAACCAACAACTGCCAATTCCCTTGTGGTCTTGTGGAAGACATCTTGTGCACTGCCAAAGAGAAGGATCAGAGATAACAATTAATAAACGTTTAGGGAGTCTGCAAAGAGATGACCGGAGTAAATTAGTACCAATCAGTTTTTTTTTCATCTCATTACGGCTCGACATAATACTCTGTTCACAACAATTACATTTTGATACATCAACCTACCTGAACATGTACAATGGTATCTACATCCTGCTTAACGGAGACCGTACGTGAACACAACAGGTTACATTTGACACACCTTTTTTGCCACGCATGGCTAAGGTTAGGCGATCAAAACTGGAACCACACTTGAGATAATCTTGCCACATTTTTCTGAGTCAATAATGCCATGTGAAGTCTAGTTTGCATTAAAGCAATCTTTGACACAAGTGTGGTTGAGGGCTACCTCAATCAAACTTGCCTAAATTGTTGTGTGGCAAGCTCAGTATGATACACCCTACATGTTTCATGTCAAAATAACTTGTTGCGAGTTGCGACTCACGTAGGGTAATGGGTAACGCAGAGCCTCTTTGGATCCTTGGTCAAAGGTGGAGCCAGGCCCCAGGCTACACGGGCCACGGCCCGGGGCGTAGAAAAATTACCAGTCTACATATTAGAAGTTGGCCTGGGGCGTAGCCCAGCCCACACTCAGCCCAAGAGAAGCCTGAACGATTGACGAACCCTGCACTCAGCTCGCATTCCTGCTCGTGCGGGAGACGCATCAGGTCAGCAGCCGCCCGCCGCCGCCCACTCGCCCGTTCGTCCAGCGCCCTCCGTGGCGGCGCTCGCTTCGTCGAGGAGGGCCTTCGCCGACCGTTACTTGAGCTCCGGTGTCAGCCGGCCGCCCAACGACCCCACGTCGGCCGGTCGGCGCGTCCCCGCCTCTGCCCTGATATAAAAAATCCTCCCCCTTTTGATGTTCTGCCCTCTCCCTCCCAAATCTCTATTTTCTCTTACATAGACTAGTTTAGGATTCATTTATTCTGTTTATGTAGAATGTAGGAGCTGATTTAGAAACGTTGCTTGCTTCGATTTCAGTTTACATGAATATAAGTTGAATAAAATAAACAGATTAGAAACACCTATTTTTCAAGTACAAAGCACTGAATCCACATAAGAGGGCCCTTCAATTTATGTTATTAGTTGAACCACCATTGATTATTGTGTCCCAATTCGTATTATTTATCTAACTGAGCTTGTCTTTTGTTATGCCTTTAAACTGGGGTAATTTTTTAAAAAATTTGGTCCTTAACTTTTGGCCCGGGGCGTCAGCCATTCCTGGCTACGCCGTTGTCCTTGGTAGTCACAGGATAGAAATGATTGACGGGTTGGTCAGGTTCTTACCTGGTACATAATAAATGTGTAAGAGCACCTCCACCGGCACCCCCTAGAGTCCCCCAGAGACCCAACGGGGTCTGGGCCAACACAAATCCCCCAGCGGTACCCCAGTCGGTTCGAGCCACCCGAAAATGTGCCTGGCACCCCGAGGCCACCCCCAACTTTGGGGGCCTGCTCGGGGGCGTGACAACGCCTGGACAAGCCTCTTGATAGGCGGGTCCAGCGTGTCATAGGCACGTGGAGAGGCCGACGGCCGGTCGCGCCCGGTCAGCGTAGATTAATGGTGCCTCACCAGTTCCCAGGCGGACGACCTGTTTCCCACGTGCAGCTGGTACAACTTTCCCACACATCTCCGACATTGTGCCAAAATGAATCCTTGCAAAAAAAACGCATGAATGACTTTTATGTTCAACAAAGCATAATTTTGGCAATGATTTTCACTTATAATATGTCAAAATAGTATAAATACATATGAAGAAAATATTCCACGAGACAAAATGTTGCGATGCCACTTATACAAACTAAATCCATTCACTTTGGTATTATTAATGGTCGAAGACGTGAACTGAAGATGGTGAAAATTCATGTGCGCCTAACATTTGGTATGGCGGGGGTATCTTAATATAATAAAATGATTAATTGGCAAAAAATAATACACGTCATGGGCACGTAAGAACAAACCACCGTGACCAGTAACACTAGTTACCATGTGATTCTCTTTCCGGTGAGTCATACAGGTTTACGAAAATATACTTAACTAGATTTCCATATTTAGTTCCGTATTGGCGGGGAAGTTTTGTACACCATATGACAACAAGCACAATACATACGAGCCTATCAAATAATAAATTTCACATATGCAAACATATTAGAATTCATACTATTTTTTTATTTGTGAACTCTAGCCAATCTTGTTTCAATACGAAGTACAAAGTATACACACTTTGTTAAGTTTTAACTTGCTAGGCATATTGATCATGAAAAGTAGTGTCATTCACTCAGTTTATACTCTACAATTTTCTATAAAGATGCTTATTTAATCATACACTAGAAACATCTATTGAGACATTTCTTAGATCGTATTCTTTATGGATCTTTACCATAAATATCTATAAATTATATAGATTATGCATTGTAGAAATCATAGCTTTAGAGAAAACTTTGTTAAAAGCAAAATTAGTATATTTGAATGATTAACTACAAACAAAAAACGCACCAACTAATGTTTAATACTATTGCTAGTCATGTGCTTAAAGTGTTATACTATAGAAACAAAAAGAAAATTGTACTTCTAATACTATAACATGCTAAAAAAGACATAGAGGAGTATGAAAGTTCGGTATAAAGTATATTCTTTTTATTTGTATCGGACCCAAATAGCGGCGGCACAACGCGAGCGGGAAGAGAGACAGTTCGTATCGTCCAAAATAGGAGAAGGAGAACTAGGTGCGGTGTGTGGCTAAAGTGACGCGGTGCAAAGCTAAGACAGCAGAGACGGCGGTCATGGCCCTGTCGTCGAGAGAGAAATGGTGAAGGAAAAAGTGAAGAAGAACCATTCGATGAACTATGTGGTACGGGGATAAGCATGGAACACGTGGTGAACCCTCCTTGTTTCCTTTCATTCAGCCATGGAGTTGGACGTGTGGCGTGGAGCGAGCAGAGAACACGAACATGTGATCCTCCGCCTCAACTCCAGCGTTATCCAAATGAAAAGGACACACATGGCACCCTTAACTGAAGACATGCATAATTGATGTCAACTTTTATTTTGACATGACTAAAAATATGATTTAAACTAAATGAGTGTTAAATTTGGCACTATTTTCGTACAACCAAAATTTCTAAAGCCAATTTTGGACTAAATTAAACCTCGAGCATAGGCACGCACCTCCCCAATATTCTGCGGGCTTGATTTCCAAGCCAAGCCAAACCACTTCCCCTCGCTGCTCATGGCACTGACTGTCGTCTAGAAGGTGGATAAAAACCAGTCGATAAACTATGTGGTAAGGAGCTTAGGATGGAACATGTCATGCACTCCTTTGGTTCGGCCACAAAGCTGGACACGTGGTGGCGCACGGAGCGGAGCGAGCGGAGGACGCGGACACGTGATCATCCGACTCAACTCCAGCGTATTCGAAATGAAAAGGACACGCATGTCGCCCTTAACTGAAGACATGTATTATCGTTGTCAACTATAATTTTGACATGACTAAAAATATGATTTAAACTTAGTGAGTGCTAAATTAGGCACTACTTCCGTACAAACATAATTTCTAAAGCCAACTTAGCACTAAATTAAACCGCGAGCATGGGCGCCCACCTCCCCGATATTCTGGGCGCTTGCTTTCCAAGCCAAGCCAAACCAATTGTTTATTCATGGAATCCGTTGGTCTCTTCGGCTCGTCGCTTTCCCGGCAACGATACTTATACCTTCCTAAGAACCTCCTGATCGCTGTTGATGAAACCTTAATTAATCCGCCGAAAAGATGTGTTAACCTAACTTACTTGTTTGTCAGTCACGGTCAAAGCTTCCCGATAAGTCCCCCGGTTCATTAACATTGGATACATTTTCTGAAAAGAAAAAGGAGCCGTAGGATCTTTGATCGACTTGGGGTGATTAACAATTTGCAGCAGACCTTCTGAGTTCTCAGGGGCCCATATGGCCACGGGTGCTGTGAACCCGTGACGCCCGAGAAGTAGACTGTAGCAGCGAGCTGAAATCCGTGTTGCTTCTCGCTTCAAGCCACCAAGGATTGCTGATGTAAACAGTACAAGTTCTGAAGTTCATCATGTATTCTGTATTCTTTTGTTTCAGAGTCCAGACTACGCTGAACAGTGTACGTAGAGGAGAATGCAATGCAGCTCCCTACCGATCCTTAATCAATATCGGCGGTCGTATGCTGTAAATGCGTGAATACGTACATGAAGAGTGCCTGTACTGTACATCTACAAATAAATAGCTTCATGCCCAGAGAAATAGACCGAGGCACAGGATTCACGGGGCCTCTCTTGTCAGGCAGGCTCCAGGCGCTCCTTGGCCCCACCCAACGACCGTTTCACGTAGAGCACACCAAAACAAAGCTACACGCCTCCCATCCAAGATCCAACGGCAAAGCGACATACTATCTGCCGTCCGTCCGTGGACCTGGACCACCGTCAACTTGAGCCTGTTGTATGCCTTTCACAGTTCTTACCGGTAAAAATGATAAGAGCATAACCATTACTGCATAAACACCTGATGCTATTGCTATCTATCGTCAGTACATCTCCAAATTTCGGCTGCCTTTACGACAACAAATGCACATTTCACACTTGGAATCTCATCTCATCTGAGACGCCGCAAGTCTTGTTGGGCTGGATCGATCGTTGACACTTCCCCGATCTCAACTTAAATGATTCCATCTCTGAAAATCAATGCATGATGAGCCGTGAGCGAAAACGAACAAATAATGATGTAGTAGCAATGCAACAACGGGACCACGGAACGCCGAGTCCACCAACGTTAACAAGAGCTTCCACAAACTCATCATAACCACGCAGCCCCGCTCCACCGGCACCTCCCTCCAACACCATCCTCCACTCCGTCGCCACCCTCCTTCTCCACAGGGGTTGGGCGGGCCCACCAACCGCTGCTGCTGCCATGGACGACCCCGCCGGACAGCCTCCCGCGGCCTCCGACAACAGAAAGTCCTCCTTCCTCGGCCTGTCCACCCCCGCCGAGGCCGCGGCGGCCGCCACCGTCGTGCTCATCCTCGTCGTCGCGGCCGCGGCAATCGCCGCGTTCCTCGCGCGCCGCCGCGGAGCCAAGCCGCGCCCGCAGTCTTCGCGCGTGGATCACGCGGCCTCCTCCGGCTCCTCGCTCCTCCCGACCTCCACTACGCCCAAACTGCAGCAGGTAAAGTACGCTGAGGTCGGCGCGCTGGAGGTCGGCACGAGCTCCTCCGACGTGGCCAGCTCGTCCGCCGCGGCCAGCTCCTTGGACTCTCCCGTGAAGAGGAAAATGGGGAGGATCAGCGGAGCGGCGCCGGGGGTGGAGATGGGCTGGGGGAGGTGGTACGAGCTGGAGGAGCTGGAGGCCGCGACGGGAGGGTTCTGCGAGGCCAACGTGGTCGGGCAGGGAGGCTACGGCACCGTGTACCGCGGCGTGCTCGACGGCGGCGAGGTGGTGGCCGTCAAGGACCTCTTCGATCACAAGTGAGTACCCGCCTCCTGTTAGTTTGTCACTGTTACCTTGTTGGACTTGACTGAGTACTCTGTTTCGCATTCGTCCTAGACTCCTAGTAACATGGTAGAAACGAAACGCAAGTACTTACTTATTTAACCTCGATATAAATAAACTTGACGATCGCAGAAAACAGTTAACCACCGTAGTACGTGTTTGTTCCCCGGTGTAAATGTATGAATTGACAGAAGCTTGTAGCAGCACTGTTTGTGGGCATGTACGAATTGGTGCTTTTCTGAAGTAAATGCATGTGCTGGTAATTAGTCACGGTAAGCGCGGTTGTTGTAGTTATGCTGTTGGCGTGGCTTTAAGATTGCCGTCTGTTACCTGGTCGTATGAAAAAGGCCAAAATGAACTTGGGGCAAGCACGCCCTTTTGTTAAGATAAAGTCCCAGTTTGTCCTTTTGCAGGTATGAGATATGGTGTTCAGAATCTTCTGGTGTCATTTGACTGATCACCACACAAAAAAAAACTGCAGGGCGTTTTCACACTACATCTTTTTAAGCAGCATACATTATTGATTCTTAAGATTAGTCTATAATGTCATGTGAATAAGAAAACTATCGCATTAAGTCAATGCTATGGAGAATTCATAAAAAAAATGCTCTTTTCCTTTTTTTTTCGATTACATATGATTGTGATATGATATGAGTGGGTGGATCTTTTTGTGCTTTTTTGTGATGGCACGTATGTAGTATCTATCTACTTAGTTAAGAACTAGAGATGGTCGGCAGTCATATGCACCTATCTGCTGTCCTTACTTACAAGAAAAGATAAAGCAACAGAAAAGCAAAGGCATGACCAAACTTTTTCCTCTTTTGATCTATTCAACAATAACAATATAACATATATTCGTGACATCTTTGGAGCTGTTTTAACTTTTAAGTGAACCAAATGCATGCACATGGATTGCTGAAGAAGATTGACACATGCGTAACATCATAAATGTCCGTTCCTTCCTGCACACGGGTTCAGTCTTCAGTGTGTTTACAGTTGAGGTTCAAACATCACACTCATTTGTCATGCAGAAAAGACTAGTCATGGATAATAAACACTGGAGATGAAACTAGACAGTTCCAAAAAGATAATTAGCTAGATGATTGAATAAATGGAACAGTAAGATGTTGATGAAACTATAGCACTGCCTAGTCAGTGATGCAGTAATATCTTGACATCCAGGATGTATAATTTGAAATTGCAAATGGTTTTCAGGGGTCAGGCCGAGCAGGAATTCAAGGTGGAGGTTGAAGCTATTGGCAGAGTGAGGCACAAGCATCTGGCCGGCCTCATCGGCTACTGCGCAGAAGGGCCTAAACGGTAAGCATGAACACTTGACACTTGTGAAATCGTCGCTTGTGCGCTAACGCCTAACGCAGTCATCATCACATCGCGTTCACAGGATGCTCGTGTACGAGTTTGTTGAGAACGGCAACTTGGAGCAGTGGTTGCATGGAGACGTCGGGCCCGTCAGCCCGCTGACATGGGAAGCACGGCTCACCATCGCCATCGGGACAGCGAAAGGGTTCGTCCTCGCTCATATGGCTTCGTCGTTGATGCATCGCAATCAGAACGATCATGGCTGATTAATGCATGGTGTTTCATGGCAGGATCGCGTACCTGCACGAAGGGCTAGAGCCCAAGGTGGTGCACCGGGACATCAAGTCCAGCAACATCCTCCTGGACAAGAAGTGGAACGCCAAGGTGTCCGACTTCGGCATGGCGAAGGTCCTCGGCCCCGGCTCGAGCTACGTGACGACCCGCGTGATGGGCACCTTTGGGTACGTGGCGCCCGAGTACGCGTCGACGGGGATGCTGAACGAGAGCAGCGACATCTACAGCTTCGGGGTGCTGCTCATGGAGCTCATCTCCGGGAGGAGCCCCGTGGACTACAACCGGCCGGCCGGCGAGGTGAACCTGGTGGAGTGGTTCAAGGGGATGGTGGGCAGCCGGCGCGTGGAGGACCTGGTGGACCCGCGCATCCAGCCGGCGCCGGCGGCGAGGGCGCTCAACAGGGTGCTGCTGGTCTGCCTCCGCTGCATCAACTCCGACGCGCACAAGCGGCCCAAGATGGGGCAGATCGTCCACATGCTCGAGGGCGACGAGTTCCCCTTCCGCACGGTACCTTCCTTTATTTCCTTCTTTCATGTGCTCTCCCTCGCCTGATCACAATGCAGGAGTGAATGAATCCTTCGTTTTGGGCAATGCAGGAGCACCGCTCGCCGCGGGCGGCACACCGGCCGTCGACCAATGCGCGGACGTCGCTTCTGGCCGAGAAGGCCGGAGCCGATGACGCGGACAAATCGACATGGAGATGAGCGATCGCCTGCCTTGACACGACGAGCTGCCGATCGAGCTGACTTCTTTTCTCTCTCTCTGGTGGTGTACATTTTTGTTTTCTTATTACTTTCTCGCGCCGTTCGGTTTGGGTTTATGGTGCTTTGCAGGAGTAATGCGTGACTGACAACATCGATGTTTGATTATTGTTGTGTTTTTGTAATACCGCGGCAGACTAAACTTGATGCTACTAATGATTATGGTGTATAAATAGAGAATCATCAGTCTACGCAATCTGCATTCTTTGCATGACTTGTTCGAGAGAAAAATGAACCGATTAGTTATCAAGATTAATTTTAACAAAGCTTATGAAATAGTCAGGTGGTCCTTTTATATTTGTTCGTACATCAAGACGAAAGGATTCTCGCCCGCGTGGTGTGAGAGCATCTCCAATAGGTGATGCAAACTGATAAATAACTGTTTTTTACATCACCAGGGGTCAAAAGGTGGTCTCCAATAGCTGCCCGTGATGTATATTTTGGCCAAATAAATTTAGGACACGATATAACATTTAGGGGTAGTGCCCTAAAACACATGTAGTCGCGTGCGCGTGTAACCGCCATTCTGAAACTTCCAAATCGTGGCTTCCTTGTCGCTGCACCGTCCGTGATCGCCTGCCCGCCGGCGATCCGCCGCCATGTCGACCCCGTCCAACCTCCCGGTCGATGTCGCGCCCGTTCCCTTGCCCCATTCCCGTCCAACCCGCCGGCAGTTGTAGGCGTGGTGAGTTTGCGCCTCCACGGCCAACCACTGCGGCCGGGTGGAGGAGCAAAATGGTCCACGCGATGAAGGCACGAGGCGGCGGCGTCCCGATGGCCGAGCGCAACTCGTCGGCACCGGCGGCGGCCTCGGCGTGGTCGAAGAAGGCGACCAAGGCGGCGGCTACCGTGCATCTGCACAATTTTAGTCACCTATTGGACCACCCGTGCCCACAAATTTGATGTATTTTGGGGCATTTCAGGGCAGCTGTTGGAGTTGGACACTTTCGGTGCCCTATAAATCACGTTTTTGGTGATGTATATTTTACATCACCCTATTTTTTGACTGCTATTTTATGGCACCTATTGGAGATGCTCTGATGTATGGAAAATTTTATGTCAGGTGACCAGGTGGGAGTATCGTTATGAAGATTTATTTTACAACTTGCTACTGTTGAGCTTAATGACGATGTTGGCTATTTCTTTAAAACAAACAAAAGGAAAATAGGCAAGGTGATCATCTCTCTCTCCCATTATTTTAGTATTGTGGTCAACACGCTTCCATCCTAGTTGAAATTGATGATGTGGTACCACATCTTTTCAGTGCTAGATTATTCATATTTCGATATGTCGGTGGTAAACTTCAATTTATTGATCATGGTCTTGTAAAAGCTCGAAACATTAAGTTGTTGATCTCTATGTACATGCAGCTATTTGAGTTAAAAATTAATTTTCATAAAAGTGAATTGTATTACTTTGGGGGAGCAGGTTACCAATAATATGTGCCTAATGGCTATGCATTGAGAGTATTTCCTATCTGATATCTAGGAATTTCAATTCATTACCGAAGGCTTCAAAATGCCGAATGGAAAGAGGTAGAGGAGTGGAGTAAGAAAAACTTAGTCGTTGGAAGGGAAAGCACCTGTTGGGGGGGATAATAACCCGGTATACTCATGACCAAGGAAGAATCAATCGGACGGCCCAAGGCCTGGTCCGGGTGATGTGCACAAGATATGGGCCGGGTTATAGCTGGGCCAATATGCCTAACATGACTCGTCCCTAGAAGGAAGGACCTAGAAGAACTGGAGTCCGAATGAAGGAAGGAACCGGGTGACTTGGAGGTTACGGAAGGTCAAGAAGAACCTAGAGTAGGACTCCGGGCTCGTATGTAACTCGGTATTCATCGTAAGTTCAGGAGACCCGGTACTTATATAAACGGGCTCCCAGAACATAGAGGAACAAGTTCGAGATCACCACTATCAAGCGAAACCCTTGTAACCTGTCTCGTAACCTGGCTCTGTTGTCGTAGCCCAGTTATCGAGACCTCGAGATCAATAACATAGAAGCAGGAAGTAGGTATTTATCACCAATGGAGAGGCTGAACCTGGGTAAACCCTTTTTCCTCAACGAGCGTGACAATCTCCTGAAGGACCAAGGCGCCTTGCCCCAATCATCAAGTTACCCTATGGTAAGATCTGCCGTGATAACCCCACGACAGTTGGCGCCCACCGTGGGGCCTGCGATCAAAGCTGTTCTCATCAAGGGAGAAGCTCTGCGAGGGATGGAGAACCTTGCGATCAGCGAGGTCAGGATGGATCAGTACGGAAAGCGCATCGTCGACGATTCTGGCTGGAAGGAAGAAGCAGATCTGCTGGAAACCGGCCGGGTGATCCTGTTCGGTCGGATCAACGTCTTCGTAGGTATGATTCATGCAACTCAGCAAATTGATGATGAGGTTATGTGCGACTCCGCTTCAGGGGCAGCCACCATCGTCCAATCTGATGGAGAAGAGTCAGTCGGAACAGGAGGTTTCGAACATCAGTCGGACAACCAGGCTTGCGAGCCGGAGTGCCGACGCGAGGAAGATTTGGATACAGATACTGAGTCGATCTTACCGTTGTTTGACGAGAGATTTGGGTACGTGGCTGATGAGGAAGATTATGAGTCGGAGCCAAGGACCATGAAGCGTGCTGCGGTGTACACCCTGAGGAACCACAATGATGGGACAGAAACTTCAGTAAGTGAGGACGATGTCACGCGCGCGGCCAGAGAAACCAGAGAAAGAATTCAGCGTCATCCGACCTTTCAATCAGGTGATGGCTTGGAACAGCCGGTTGTGATGGAAATTCCACCAGTTTTGAGGCCCTTGGACTTTGACGCTGCAATAGTTACCACCCCAATCACACCAGATAACGCAGCGACCCGGGTGCAACAATTGGATACGTTACGAATCACGCTGGAGAATCAGCAGAAGGCTTTATTGGCGGAGCAGCAGCGCATGTTTAATGAGCAACAAGAGATAGAACGAGATCGAGCCCGTGTGGAGCGAGAAAGGTTAACAGTGCAGAATCGCCATGAAGATCTCACAGCAGTACATCAGAGGAGGCACCAGACCCGGATGATGCCAGGCGTGACCTTAGATCCAACCAGATTGAACTTTGCATCACCGAATGGAGCTCCCAATGTCACTCGGCCTGAGCCAGCGCCGGTTGGAATCGGGCATGGAATCTTGGTTAGAGCAAATCAGGGAGGAAACGGGGTGCCACCCAACACTCGGGCTCGAGCTCAGCAAAATCAGAACACAACGGCTGCGGGTGGTATGCCACCACCGGCAGATCGGTTCCACACGCCCAGTGGTCACTACTCAAATCCGGCTGATAACGTGTAAATCAGAACATTAGCATTATGCCGCATGCCGATTGATCAATCGCCAGAGGGAGAAGAAGCACGCAGGGCAATTGAGATGTTGAAAACCGCGATCACGCAGCAGGGCAACATGCCGGATAAGAGTGGAGCATTACATTCCACACCATACAATAGCCGAGTCAACCGGAGTCATCACGGAGAAACACCGAGGCCAGCCGGATCAGGCGTCAGGAACGGACAGCAGAATCAAGGTCACCCGGCGCCGCAGCCTCAACGTTCGGGACAGCATCAGCAGAGGTCAGCTCAAAATCAGCCGGCGCCGAGGCCGCATCAACCGGCCCCGGCCCAGTCTGTGGCCCAAGCGATTGTCAACAGTTCAAGAGCACGGCGTGCGGCGAGCGCAAACCCGGCTTTAGGTGTCGCCGGAGGAGCCGGAGGACAACCTGAAGCAGGAATGATGGGCAACGCACCAAATACCGGGTCAGGTGTGTCGTTAGTTTCTTCGTTACTTAACCCGGTTGGAACTAAATGTCATTCAGATGCTATCAAGAGTGAACCTTTTCCTGAGAAGTTTAAAGAGCCTAGCAAGGTGACGAATTATGACCCCAGCATGGATCCAGAAACATGGCTCTGCATTTACGAGATGGCGATGAGTATTCGCAATGCCACGGCCAACTTGTGCGCGAGATACATGTACCTGATGATGAGTGAAGGAGCAGCAAAGTTATGGTTCAATGGATTACCCGAGAAATCTATCAATTCTTGGGATGAGTTGAAGGCATTATTTGTCAAAAAAATTAAGGGCACGTGTGAGAAGTTGTTCACTATAGAGGATTTGGAGCGATGTTTCCAGAAGAAAGGCGAATCAGCGCGTCACTGGATGCGCCGAGTTACAGCCATCATTCACTCATCAAAGGGAATTACACCAGCTGCGGCCGTGTCATCAATGGAGAAAACCTGCAGATATGACCCGGTAATCCAGAAGATGGGTCGACTGAGGGCCACTGGCAAAGCAGAAACAATCACCATGGGGCAGCTGATGGAAGCGGCTCATAAGCACGTGTCCACAGACAAGACCCGGGATGATGATGAAGATAAGGGAAAAGGAAACGTCTGCCGCGGAGTCGATGTTCTCTCCTGGGTCAGGATCCAGATTTGCGGTGCTCGCGGAGGTGAACGGAGATGGGGGAGAAATGGAGGAGGCGGATGCGGGGACTGAGGCAAGACATGTCGCCGTGGCGGCAGCGGAGGAAGTACTCGCGGATGAGTGGCGCGTATCAAGCAGCGAGGTTCGGCGGCCGCCCAAGTCCAACGAGGAGATCGCGCAAGAATTTTGGGAGGGGATCGGCTTCTCGACGCCGGCGTCGCGCGTCTGGGAGAGGCCGTCCTCAACAAAGTCCGATTCCGATTCAGGTATGCGATCTTCTTCTGGTTGCAGGTCGCCAGCCTCGGAGGACGAAGATGTTGGGTCGCGGACGGTGCATCCAGTCCATGCCGACGCCGACGCCGATGCCGGTGCTGGAAGGGGTAGGTCAGCCAAGCCGCGTCCGCTGCGGATGCCCCAAGTCCGGATAGGCTGGCGTGGTCCTCTACCGTGACCTCGGATCACGCCGCCTTCGTGCTTGGGGGATTTCCTCCCGGAGATGGTGCAGACGGAGCGGACGTCGCCGGCGGCGAGCGGGGAAAGCGGATCGGCGAAGATCAGGGCGACGGTGGTGGGGTCTCAGGCGAACCCGAAAATTCAAACCACACATCGGCTGACAGGTGGGTCCCAGGCGCATGCGATCGAGAGCCGTCGATCTCCCTGGGTCCATATCAGCCGTTGGTACGAAGGGTTATGGAGAGGAGGCGATCGCGCTAGGTCTATTTCGCCTCCGTCGCCTCCATCGCTTCCAGGCGCCGGCAACCTGCATCGATGTACTCCATCCTCCGCTCCGCCGTCTTCTGCAGAGCCGAGCTTGCGCCCCTCGGGGCCTCTGAGGAGATCCTTCGGGGCATGGCGGGCCTCCAACGTGGGCTACGGCGACGTCTCCAGTCACGGGAGGCCGTGGAGCTGGGGGGGCTTTCGGCACCTCTGCTGGCCCCCCGACCTTCGCACCTCGTCAGCCAGGAGTGGTCCAACAAGCGGCGCCGGTTCCTGCAGGCGTGCAGCCACCGCCGGGATTCGCTTTCGGGGCCGTGGCGCAGGCGCCCACGCGGAAGAAGAAAAAGAAGAAGACCGGGAATGTGGGACAGGGGCAGCAGCCAGTGGTTCTAGCCAGGACAGGGACGCAGCAGCCTATGATGTATGGCACGGTTGTGCAGGCCATTGCGCAGGCCGGCCATCAACTTGTTCCAGTTGCGGGACAGCAGACCGTAGCTCCGCCTCAGGTCGAGTTGCAGGACGCCGTGACCTCAGAGGTTCAGGTGCAAGGTACCAAGAAGCTGAGGACGTGGTGCTGGAAGTGTGCGGTCAATACGCACGCTACTAAAGAATGTCCAGCTAAGCACCACTGTGTTATTTGTGAGAATGCGAAGCACCCGACTCCGATGTGCCCGACTCTGAAACTTCCAAGGCCTCTGATGCTTGTTGTGGGTCAAGGTCACAAGGATACGATGTTCTTGCAGTTCCCAGATCAGTTGTTCAAAGCTGGGGTGGCTCCCTACGATACCCCGGTTGCTCTTGTTACGGTTCAGGGCACGGCGGCCACTGCGAAACAGGTGGAAACACAAGTGGCTAGGTTGTGCCCAGTTCGGTCTTGGAGGTGGGAGGCTATCCCTAATGGCACTGATTCTTTTACGGTCAACTTCCCCTCTAAGGAGGACTTGCTGAGACTCGACGGCATTGAACTAGGAGTACCTTCTCAGGCCACGAAACTTGTGTTCAGCCAATGGAAGCCGGAGGATGTGGCGCACAAAATGGAGCTACATCAGCCATGGGTCCATGTTACAGGAGTGCCAAACCCTCTGAGACACTTCTGGGGCTTGTGGGCTGTGGGCACGCTTATTGGGTCAACGATTGATGTGGACATGCTTGCTTTCCGCCGCCAGGGGGTGGTCCGTATCTTAGTGGGGATGATAACAGACGAATGTTTCACCAAGTCTGATGATATCGGCCCTTTCATTCGCACGGATGCGGTGCTGCGTCTAAAAGGGTTTGACTTCACTTTCCGGCCAAAAAAGGATGACTATATTCCGGAGGCAGACTTTGTGTCGTTTGTATGGCAGCGCAAAGGAAAAGACAACTCAGATGATAATGGGATGGAGGAAGACGGTCTTGGCGACCATTCTACTCAAGGTGGTACGTCCACCGGTGGGGCAACAGCTTCCAACATGATCATTGATACTACTCCGGCTGGGAGGGGAGGACAACAAGGAGCGCCGACGGCGAATGCACTCATGGGGCTGATAGTCACTCCTTTCAATCCTAACCCCAAAACTCCGAGGGCAATCGAGTTGGTCAAGCAATGGAGGCAAGCCGCTGGACTGAGTGCTTCTGTTGATCCGATCCCTGATGTTTGTCTTGAGTCTAGCAATGCGCAGCTTCGGAAAAATTTATTTCCTGATGCACCTGGGCCGGTTGTGGAGCAGCGGGGCAAGGAGAAGCTAGGAGATTCACCCAGGATGGCGCGCTCGATCGGTACTGGTCCCTAGGCAAACAACGCAGTGATGGAGCCTAGGCCAGTGTCTACCGCATGCGCAGCTGTTAGCGGCGGACCCAGCATTGCGCCTGTTGGGCCGTGCGCTGTGTTTGCTGCTGGCGCGAGGGAGACAGCAGCCGCGCCTGCCGCCTGCGCAGCTGTTGGCCTCGTTGCGGATGGGCTGCAGCCGGCTCCTGGGCCGCTGTCCGCCGCCTGCGCGACAGTTTGCACGGGTGCTGCATCGGAGCTGCGCGTCGGCTCACTGGGCTGCCCGATGAGGAGCATCGGCGTCGGGGACGGCTCGCTAGGACATGCCACGGTGGAGGAGGACTCTACGTCAACACTGTCCTCCCCCATAGTGGCTGCGACTTCGCCGGCGTCTCCGACTACTTCCACAATGGTCGAGAGGGCTGCTACATCGCCTTCGCCCTCTCCCATTGTGGCCGCACCAGTGGGGGCGCCTCTAGCGACACCGAGGCGTAGCGGACGCCATCGCACTGGGAAGGATGGTGCGTCGGTGACAGATGAGGACTCGATGGCGAAGGCGATGCGTCGCAAAGCCGAGTCCTTCTCTACTCCTGATGTTGGTATGTCTCAAACCTCAAAATCTTTTTTGTCCTTTCCTACAACTACTTTAGCTGCTAAGTTGTCAGCGGTAGGCGTAAGTTTAGGGAGAAATGAAAAGGAGGTGGTTTTTTAGGCCAGTGTTCTAAAACATGTAGAGTATGATCGCCGTAGGGTTTCACCTAGTGTTTCGAGTAGGCCGGTAGCCTCACCTGTAGATGATGATGATGCGAATGACACAACAGATGGACAGCTTCTATCACATCTTGTAGGAGAGGTTACGGAGGTGGATTTCGACGAGGCTCAGCTGGGATCTTTTGATGACCTGTATGCTACCGGTCGGAGATCTAAATCCGCTAAAAATAAAAATAACCAATCCTCGCGTAAAAATGCGAGAAAGTCAAAATCTCCAATAGTTTCACGATGAATGGCATATCTGAAAATAGCAGAGGTCTAGGCAACTTGGCTAAACATTTGAATATTGCGCATCATGTGAGGGATCACAAATTGGATTTTCTGGCTATTTCTGAGACGGGTAGACGAGATTTTCCAAGCACCCTACTAGACCGCCTTTCAGGTGGAGTGGATTTTGCTTGCCATTCTTGTCCCCCTCGAGGTAGATCGGGTGGCATGTTACTAGGCATTAAAACCGATACCATGGAGTTGTTGGACCGTTCGGATGGTGAATTTCATATTAAATTTCATATTCGAAACAAGTACGACAATTTTATTTGGAGTCTGGTTGCTGTGTATGGCGCTGCCCAAGAAGAATATAAGGCTGCTTTTCTTCGAGAACTGGTTAATTTAGCTAAGGATAACCCATATCCTATTCTTATAGGAGGGGATTTCAATATGCTGAGGTACCGTCACGAGAAAAGCAAGGGTAGATTCAATGGTCATTGGCCTCTCTTATTCAATGTTGTAATTGATAGCTTGTCTTTACGGGAGGTTCATATGACGGGGAGACAATTTACTTGGGCTAATAGTCTCCCAGAGCCGACATACGAGAAGCTGGACCGGGTGCTGATGGATTCCCGTTGGGAAGATAAATATCCATTGGTGACGGTACGGGCTTTGGAACGTATTGAGACTTTCTCGGATCATGCCCCCATACTCCTATCTACTTGTTGGGGGGATAATAACCCGGTATACTCATGACCCGGTGATAACCCCACGACAGTTGGCGCCCACCGTGGGGCCTGCGATCAAAGCTGTTCTCATCAAGGGAGAAGCTCTGCGAGGGATGGAGAACCTCGCGATCGGCGAGGTCAGGATGGATCAGTACGGAAAGCGCATCATCGACGATTCCGGCTGGAAGGAAGAAGCAGATCTGCTGGAAACCGGCCGGGTGATCCCGTTCGGTCGGATCAACGTCTTCGTAGGTATGATTCATGCAACTCAGCAAATTGATGACGAGGTTATGTGCGACTCCGTTTCAGGGGCAACCACCATCGTCCAATCTGATGGAGAAGAGTCAGTCGGAACAGGAGGTTTCGAACATCAGTCGGACATCCAGGCTTGCGAGCCGGAGTGCCGACGCGAGGAAGATTTGGATACAGATACTGAGTCGATTTTACCGTTGTTTGACGAGAGATTTGGGTACGTGGCTGATGAGGAAGATTATGAGTCGGAGCCAAGGACCATGAAGCGTGCTGCGGTGTACACCCTGAGGAACCACAATGATGGGACAGAAACTTCAGTAAGTGAGGACGATGTCACGCGCGCGGCCAGAGAAACAGAGAAAGAATTCAGCGTCATCCGACCTTTCAACCGGGTGATGGCTCGGAACAGCCGGTTGTGATGGAAATTCCACCAGTTTTGAGGCCCTTGGACTTTGACGCTGCAATAGTTACCACCCCAATCACACCAGATAACGCAGCAACCCGGGCGCAGCAATTGGATACGTTACGAATCACGCTGGAGAATCAACAGAAGGCTTTATTGGCGGAGCAGCAGCGCATGTTTGATGAGCAACAAGAGATAGAACGGGATCGAGCCCGTGTGGAGCAAGAAAGGTTAACAGTGCAGAATCGCCATGAAGATCTTACAGCAGTACATCAGAGGAGGCACCAGACCCGGTGATGCCAGGCATGACCTTAGATCCAACAGATTGAACTTTGCATCACCAAACGGAGCTCCCAATGTCACTCGGCCTGAGCCAGCGCCGGTTGGAATCGGGCATGGAATCATGGTTAGAGCAAATCAGGGAGGAAACGGGGTGCCACCCAACACTCGGGCTGGAGCTCAGCAAAATCAGAACACAACGGCTGCGGGTGGTATGCCACCACCAGCAGATCGGTTCCACACGCCCAGTGGTCACTACTCAAATCCGGCTGATAACGTGTACAGCAACATTAGCATTATGCCGCATGCCGATTGATCAATCGCCAGAGGGAGAAGAAGCACGCAGGGCAATTGAGATGTTGAAAACCGCGATCACGCAGCAGGGAAACATGCCGGATAAGAGTGGAGCGTTACATTCAACACCATACAATAGCCGAGCTAACCGGAGTCATCACGGAGAAACACCGAGGCCAGCCGGATCAGGCGTCAGGAACGGACAGCAGAATCAAGGTCACCCGGCGCCGCAGCCTCAACGTTCGGGACACATCAGCAGAGGCCAGCTCAGAATCAGCCGGCGCCGAGGCCGCATCAACCGGCCCCGGCCCAGTCTGTGGCCCAAGCGATTGTCAACAGTTCAAGAGCACGGCGTGCGGCGAGCGCAAACCCGGCTTTAGGTGTCGCCGGAGGAGCCGGAGGACAACCTGAAGCAGGAGTGATGGGCACGCACCAAATACCGGGTCAGGTTTGCCGTTAGTTTCTTCATTACTTAACCCGGTTGGAACTAAATGTCTTTCAGATGCTATCAAGAGTGAACCTTTTCCTGAGAAGTTTAAAGAGCCAAGCAAGGTGACGAATTATGACCCCAGCATGGATCCAGAAACATGGCTCAGCAGTTACGAGATGGCGATGAGTATTCGCAATGCCACGCCAACTTGTGCGCGAGATACATGTACCTGATGATGAGTGAAGGAGCAGCAAAGTTATGGTTCAATGGATTACCCGAGAAATCTATCAATTCTTGGGATGAGTTGAAGGCATTATTTGTCAAGAATTTCAAGGGCACGTGTGAGAAGTTGTTCACTATAGAGGATTTGGAGCGATGTTTCCAGAAGAAAGGCGAGTCAGCGCGTCACTGGATGCGCCGAGTTACAGCCATCATTCACTCATCAAAGGGAATTACACCAGCTGCGGCCGTGTCATCAATGGAGAAAACCTGCAGAT
The DNA here is from genome assembly GCA_947311845.1 of Poa pratensis. NCBI lineage: Eukaryota > Viridiplantae > Streptophyta > Magnoliopsida > Poales > Poaceae > Poa > Poa pratensis. The sequence goes on from CAMZMU010000064.1 coordinate 22,693,403, forward strand.
ATGACCCGGTAATTCAGAAGATGGGTCGACTGAGGGCCACTGGCGAAGCAGAAACATCACCATGGGGCAGCTGATGGAAGCGGCTCATAAGCACGCGTCCACAGACAAGACCCGGGATGATGATGAAGATAAGGGAAAAGGAAACGTCAACAACGGAGGAAAGAACCACAACAACGGTAACAACAACAACGGGAACAATAATCACAATGGTAACAATGGGAATAACTCCAAAAGGCAGCACGAGGGTGGTTCAGATTTGGTGGCAAACACAAACACGGGTATAACAAGTTTCAGCGGCGAGATGATAATTATCGAGGCAATAACAACAATGGCAATTACAGGGGAAATTTCCGAGGACCGGCTAACCCCCAGGAAGCATTCAACATGCCGTGTCCACGTCATAGTAGGAACGGTAAACCGGCAAATCACTCTTTGTCCCAGTGTGTTGATCTTCAGAGATGGAAGAACGAGAGTTTGCCAGGATGAGTATGGGAGGAAACGGCCCGAGGCCGGGTAATGGAAATAACCCGGCCACGGACCACAAGCTGGAGGAAATAATGGAGGACCACCCGGCCCGGATAACGGACCAGCCGGGTTAGGTTTCCAGCAAAACCCCAAGGAGTTAAATCGAGGACAGTATCATATTACAGTTTCCAGCACTAGTCGGAGAGATCAGAAATTGAAGAAAAGAGCTGTCAACGGTTCTTCCCGCAGTTCCGAGATATTTGAAGTGGTCCGAGTATCCGATCACTTGGTCTAGAGAGGATCACCCGGCCCGAGTAGATGCACCTGGAGCGTTGGCTTTAGTTGTTGCACCTCAGGTTTCGGGTTATATTTTACACAAGGTTCTTATGGATGGAGGTAGTAGCATCAACATTCTGTATTGGGATACATTCATCCGGATGGGTTTCACAGCCAAGCAGCTTCACCCTTCCAGTACTATCTTTCATGGTATTGTCCCTGGAAAGTCGGCAAGACCAGAGGGAACAATAACATTGGAGGTCGCGTTTGGAGAATCAAAGGATAATTTCAGGTCTGAGATGATTTGTTTTGAGGTGGTCAAATTGAAGAGCCCTATCATGCTCTCTTTGGCCGCAATGTTTTTGCTAGATTCATGGCGAGGCCGTGTTATGTGTACCTAAAGATGAAGATGCCAGGTCCAAAAGGTATTATCACAGTCAATGGCAGTCGTGAGTTGGCGTTACAATGTGAGGAAGGTGATGCTGTTATGGCAGAACAAGCCTGTGCGGAAGAGGAGTTGAATTACTACAAAGCTACCACAAACCGGATGATGGGACAATTTTGAAGAAACCAATGACCGAAGAGAGGGCGAAATTCAAAGCGGCTCAAGATACCAAGATGATTGACTTCGTGCCGGGTGATTCGTCCAAGCAGTTCTCTATCGGGTCAAATCTGACTGACAAATAGGAAAGCGCGCTCATCGAATTCATCCGTGAGAATCGGGATGTCTTTGCATGGAAACCTAGTGACATGCCAGGCATACCGACTGAATTCGCTGAGCACCGCTTACATGTTGATCCTAAAGCAAGACCGATTAAACAGGGATTGCGCAGATTGAATGAGGAAAGAAGAAGGTTGTAGGAGAAGAGATAGCTCGTTTACTCGCCGCAGGATTCATTATGGAAGTGTTACATCCAAAGTGGTTGGCTAACCCGGTTTTAGTGTTGAAAAAGAACAATGAGTGGAGGATGTGTATTGATTTCACAAGTTTGAACAAGCATTGTCCGAAGGATCCGTTTGCGTTACCAAGGATTGATCAAATCATAGATGCTGTGGCAGGTAGTGATCTTTTGTGTTTCCTGGATGCATATTCAGGATACATCAAATCAAGCTTGCAGAGGAAGATTGGGAGAAGACATCATTTATCACCCCATTTGGAGCTTTTTGTTACAAGAACATGACATTTGGACTGAAGAATGCTGGAGCAACTTATCAGAGGTGCATCCAGAGTTGTTTTGAGAAGCAGATAGATCGGAACGTGCATGCGTACGTTGATGATGTGGTGATCAAGACAAAGAAGGCTGAGACATTTATTGATGATTTGAGAGAAACTTTTGCTAACTTAAGGAGGTTTCAGATGAAGCTTAACCCAAAAAAGTGTGTGTTTGGAGTTCCATCAGGAAAATTACTCGGCTTTATTGTGTCCGAGCGTGGGATTGAAGCAAACCCGGAAAAGATAGCAGCAATCAATAGGTTGGGAAAGCCGACTGAATTGAAGGAAGTCCAGAAGATCACGGGCTGCGTGGCTGCGTTGAGTAGGTTCATATCCCGACTGGGAGAGAAAGCAATTCCTTTATACCGACTCTTGAGGAAGTCAGATAAATTTGTTTGGGATGAGGAAGCTGATAAAGCCCTGGAGGCATTGAAGGAAACATTATCGAAAGCACCAATCTTAGCTGCTCCAGCTCCAAAGGAGCCCATGCTGTTGTACATAGCTGCAAATTCCCGAGCAGTTAGTGTAGTTATTGTGGTGGAGCGAAAAGAAGAAGGAAAGGAGCATCTGGTTCAAAGGCCGGTTTATTATGTCAGTGAGGTTTTGACTCCGGCTAAACAGAGGTATCCCAGTGGCAGAAGTTAGTTTTTGGCGTTTTCATGGCCAGTCGGAAATTGAAGCATTACTTTCAAGAACACCCCATTACAGTGGTGAGTGGAGCACCATTGGCAGACATTGTGTGCAATACTGAAGCTACTGGAAGAATTGCCAAGTGGGCGATTGAGATGGGTGATTATCACATCAAGTATGAGCCTCGCACAGCGATTAAGTCACAAGCCTTGATTGATTTTGTCAATGATTGGACTGAGTTAAGCACGGCACCACCCAAGGCGCCGAGTTATAAGTCATGGGTTATGCATTTTGATGGATCCAAGCAGTATGAGGGATCAGGAGCAGGAGTGGTTCTCACTTCACCCAAAGGGATAAGATGAGTTATGTTCTTCAGATTCACTTTGATTGCACCAATAATATTGCTGAGTATGAAGCTTTGTTACATGGTTTGCGCATTGCCAAGGAGATGAACATCAAAAGGATCATGTGTTTTGGTGACTCGGATCTTGTAGCGCAGCAAGTTTCTGGGACTTGGGACAGGAAAGATGAGAAGATGGCGGCTTACAGAAGGGCTGTTGATGAAGCAGCTGGATTCTTTTCAGGATTCCAGGTGGATCATATTGATAGAAGGAAAAACGAGGCAGCAGATGCTTTGTCAAGATTGGGATCACGTAGAGAGCCAGTTCCACCTAATGTGTTCCTGGACGAGTTATGGAAGCCATCAGTCCAACTTCCGGGTGAAGAGGAAGATGAAGTCCAGATCAAGATTCCGAGTTAGTAGCAGCGTTGCATGAGATTCCTGAGTGGACTGAACCATATCTGGATTATATGATAAGGAAGATTTGCCGAGTAATGAAGTTATGGCGCGACAAATTGTCAGAAGATCACTCGGTTATGCAGTAATTGATGGTGAGTTGTACAAGCGCAGTGTTTCTGGAGTTTATCAGCGATGTGTTTCATCAGTCGAAGGAAGGCAAATTTTGCAAGAGATACATGCTGGGGACTGTGGTCATCATGCTTCATCTAGGTCTCTGGTGGCCAAGGCATTTAGGCATGGATTCTTTTGGCTCACAGCTTTCAAGGATGCAGAGCAGATTGTTAGGGCATGTGATGGATGTCAAAGATATGCAAGACAGGAGCATGTGCCGGCTCAGGAATTGAGGACAATACCAATCACTGGCCGTTTGCAGTTTGGGGTCTTGATATGATGGGGCCCTTTCAGATGACATCGTGCAAGAAAACTCATCTCTTGGTGGCTGTTGATAAGTTCACTAAGTGGGTTGAAGTAGAGCCAGTTACAAGTTGTGATGCTTCCAAAGTTGTCACGTTTCTGAAGAAAATTATCAGTCGGTTTGGTTATCCTCACAGTATCATCACAGATAATGGGACCAACATGTCACTCGGTGAAACAGAGATATTCTGCAAAGAGAAGGGAATCAGATTAGACCTTGCTTCGGTGGCACATCCACAGGCCAACGGGCAGGTAGAAAGGAGTAATCAGGAAATATTGAAGGAATCAAACCAAGACTTCGAGTTCCGATTGAAAAGGCGTATGGAGCTTGGGTGAAAGAGTTACCCGCAGTGGTTTGGGGGATCAATACAACCCCGAATAGATCAACCAAGCGTACACCGTTCTTTCTGGTGTATGGAGCAGAAGCAGTGTTACCGAGTGATATAGTCCATGACTCGCCAAGAGTGGCGGCGTATGTGGAGTCAAGCAATGCAATTGCAAGGGAGGATTCGATTGATGCCCTTGAAGAGGAGCGTGAGTTAGCATTGGAACGGTCCGCAGTTTATCAGCAGATTTGCGGCGCTATCATAGTCGCCGAGTAAGATCAAGAACTTTCCAGGAAGGAGATTTAGTTTTACGGCTCAGACAGAAGCAGGCAGGGATGCACAAGCTAACTCCTCCATGGGAAGGGCCGTTCCTCATCAGTCGGAAATTGCACAATGGTTCATATTATCTGATAGATGTGAGAGAGAAAGGTGAAGAGAACAACACGGACCATGCTATCCTTCCTATGGAAGAGACGAAGCGGCCGTGGAACATTGCTCATCTTCGCCCATATTATACCTAGTGAACATGAACCTAGGCCGAGTTATGTAACACACGATGTAACCCCCAGCAGGTTTCAGACGCGCTCTTTTCCTTACCAGGGTACCTAAGGGGACTGGAAGGTTTTTAATGAGGCGGCTTGCTGGTGTATCTTTAATAAAGAAGAGTATTGAGAAGAAATCTTTTCTCTGTTTTACTTTTTATGCATAGTTTATGTTTATAAAGCTTGCCCAAAGGAGTGCTTAGCAAAAAGTCCTATAGCTGTTGCCCAAGAGAGCACGCATAGAGATGTTTGAGATCAGTGGGGTAATGATGCATAGTTTAAGCCTTTACTTGTAAACATTGATCCAGGGCTTGGGGACTTATGAATTAAATTCATAAGTTTTAATCCTAAGACCCGGCTTTTAAGCCTTAATTTTGTTCTTGGTTAAACTTGCCTATCAGTTTGATGTTACTCACAATTTTATGACCAGATTGCTTACTTGTTAATTCAATCAACTATGATGCCCATGCTGGGACTTAGTTTGACCCTGTTTTAGCAAAGGAAAAAGTAGCAACTGAGAAAGTCATGTGAAAGCCGACTGATAAGAAGCTAAAGATAAACCAAAAGGGTCATCTAAACCATAAAAAGTATAAGTTATTACAAAATATTGAGTATTTCATATAGTGCACAGACGCACCATCAAATAAAAGGCAAAGTATTTCAGAGCATATTACAATGCCCATTGGCCGAATAATTGTTTTGCAGGAAAAGGTAAGCATGAAAACTGGCTCAGATAGCCGGGTTATCGGTTGAGGTTCCCTTGGCAGCTTCAGCTTCGGCAGAAGCCGGGTTATCTTCAGGAGCTTTGGCCTGGGACTTAGCTTGTGCAGGCCTTGATCTTCTGCAGTATCCTTAGCAACATCAGCCGGCTTTTCCATGATTGGCGTGGTAGGAGCACGGCTGGGTGCAGGGACAACTGGAGTAGAAGTACTTGGCGCTGCAGCTTCTTCTTCTTTGCAATGGAGTCTCTCAGCTTGGCCAATAGATCAATGCTCGGGTTCAGGAGTGGGGATTGGAGTGTTGTTCTCATCCACTGCATCTTGGAAAACCGATAGATTGAGGCCTCAGCATCTTGCAAGCAATAGGCCGGGTTTGGGCAGCAATTTCTTTGAATCTTTTCCCCAAACTTGGTGCCATCAGCATTGTATTGAGGGAATCCTTTGACAAAAGGAGCCAGGTTAAGGGCGGGTTGTAGGCTTTGGCTAGAGCTAAACTGCGCATTGCGCCAACCCGGCATGCTGAGCGCGTCCAGAGGTCTAACCACTCGGGGATCGTGGAAAGCTGATGCAGGGACTCGTATATTACTTGGGGAGGAGCACAGTTGCTCTTAACACGCTTCATAATCTCAGAAGTGCCAAACTGGAACTGCCGAATGATGGTGTTCAAGCAGTTCAGTTTCTCTGGATAGGATCTCCTGATGGCAGCATTCTTCTCACCTGAAAAGTATGATGTGGGTTAGTATATGAAAGCCGAGTAAAGGAGAAAAAGTGAAAAGAGATGGTGTTTACCAATGAGTGGATTGAGGATATCCTTGATATGGTCTTTCAGGGTGTCCAAGTATTTCTGGACACTGACCATCTTGTCAAAGCAGATCTTATACTTATCTCCAGCCTCTTCCAACTCCTTTTTCAGTTTGGTGTTCTCTGCAGTTAGAGATTCAATCGTTTTCTCCAAGTCTGAAGCATGAATTTCAGTTTCCTTGCGCAGCTTGGTTTCAACTTCAAGGAGTTGGTTGGTCTTGGCAAGTACTGGTCATTATGGGACACATACCTCTGAAAAAAGAATAGCAAGTTAGAAACATGGGGCTGAAATATATTTCAGTCGGCAATGGCAAGAAAGAACAAGTTGATAGTAAATTATATACAGACAGAGTATTTATACAAGTTCCGAGTGACTGAAGAGCAGATCACCCGGCACTTGGGGACTGGTATGTCTTTTAAGTTTTTACAAGTTATTCAGTAACACATTTCAAAGTTCCAGATAAAATGTGAACATATTACCCGGAACTTGGGGGTTATGAGGATTTGAAAGTATCGTTATGATGAAAGTCAGAATTAATGAGGATTTGAAATCAGAAAGTAAAACAAGTTCCATGTTATCGTAGACTGATAACTTGGAACTTGGGGACTGGGATATTCTGAAGTTTTCAAAAAAGGCAAAAGAGATATATATTTTCAAGTACCGAGTGACTGAGGACAGTTTACTCGATACTTGGGGACTAGGTTTGGTATATAAGATATGAAGAGGAAAAGATGTGTACCTGATGTTCTCGGACAAGAGAATCCACGAGTTTGCCCTCAGTAAGCTTCAGTGTGTTGTACTCAGTTAACAGACCTTCAAAGTTTATATGGCCATAGTGTGGCACAGTGGAGCCTTCGCCTTTATCAGTCGGCTTGGACTTTCTTCAGAGGCAACAAACTTGGTTGCAGTTTGAGGGGAGAGATCTTCTCAGTAAAGCAAGCTCCTGTGATCACGACTTCTGGATCAGTCGGTTTTTCAGCAGGAGAAGGAGAAACATTCATCTGGTCAGTTGTCTGCTCTTATCAGTCGGCTCAGCATGTTTTTCAGGGTGTTCTCCAAGTTATCCTCCTCAGCAATGGGAGGGCTTGGAGCGCCACTAAGAGTAGCTTTTGCCCTGAAATTGCAAGTACGAAGATAATATAAGAAAGAGCAAAAGAAAGCAAAGTTGATGAAAGTAAATACAAGTAACAGAAGGTTATACGTATTACCCGGTATTGACTTGAAAGTCACGGGGGAGGTCGTTGCTGGAGCCTGAAGAAGCTGTAAGAGAGTATGATTTAGAAACTCGGATTTGACCAGCTAAAGGATAACTATCAGAGGGATGTTTTTGTGGTTCAAAGTTGGAAAAGGAAGTACCAGGACGGCGTGGAGATGGAAGGTTTGGGATTCCCGGGTTAAGAGGATCCTCTCCAGGGGAGGTCCGTGTTGCTCTCCTCTTGGTAGAGGGTTCAGCAGAACTCTGCGAAGATTTTTCAAGAAGAGTTTGGTTGAGTTTTTGCATAGCAAGATAAGAATATGGTTCTGTGGTATGCGAGAGTATGGCACCTTGGCACAGATAGTGCGAGCCTTCCTTTTCCCGGTAGCAGCTGATTCAGTGGCTTCAGAGCTACGGCCGGGTGAAGGAGTGATGTTTTCAGTCGGTTCTGGTATTATAAAATGGCATCAGTGGATAAATTGGATTGAGTTTCGTTCTCAATTAAGCTTATGAAGAAGTGGCCAAGGGAGTCAAGTTCACCTTCTTCTTTTCTTCTTCTTCTTCTTCACTCGAGGACAGAGCCTCGTCATCATCATCATGCCTCAGGGTGGCAGGGGGAGTCTCAACTTGCCACCAGTCATCAGATTCCTAGTGAAAAATAGAAGTAAAATAATCAGTATACAATTGAGAAAGAATATGTTATTAAGATATTTATTAGTCGGACTTACTGGTGGAGCCGGGTTATTCTTACTGAATGGCAGAAGGCCATTATCTTTGATCGTCTCAACCTTTTCAGCAAGGAAGGCCTTGATAGCTTGTTCAGTGCAGTGGTGGGTAGGACTTCTCCGAGTAACGGAGGGAATCAGTTAGATGGCCCGAGTAATCGCAAAGAAGCTTCTTGCGAATACTGTTGGGCTGAATTCGCCAACCCATCCACGTCTTGATCAGATCAGTTCCGCGGAGACCGTGCTTAACAAGAACGGAGATTTTCTTGAGAAGAGGCTGGAGAGCTTCTCTCTCAGTGTCAGAGGCGAAGGAGTTCATGTTGCTGTTGATAACGAGGGGCTCGACCGAATAACCCGGTAAAGGGTGTTCACCAGAAGGTATCTTGGCTTTGCAGTAAAAGAATGACTTTTGCCAATGCTTCACGTGAGTATGAAGTTCGAGTGAAGGCATAGCAGAGCCTTTGCGGCGCTGAATAGAAACGCCGCCACAGACTAAAAGGGGGCCATTCTTGTGCTCACACTGAGGTTTGCACAAGAACAGCTCCAAGAAAAGAGCCAGACTCAGAGGAATGCATAAGTATGATTCACAGAGAACTATGAAGTTGCTAATGTTCAGGATGGAGTTGGGTCCAAGATCAAAGATTCGGAGCTTATAGTGATGGAGGAGATCCCTAAAGAATGGATGACCCGGGGGACGAAAACCCCGGGTGACATGCTCAAGGAAACATATAACTTCACCTTCCTGGAGGGAGGGCCGGGTCTCCTCTTCAGTCCCTCTCCACTCGATCTCCGGCTGAAGAGGAAGAACACCAGATTCAGCCAGTTCTTCAAGCTTGGACTGAGTGGCCATGGATTTGGCCCAGTTGGCCGTAATCCCAGATCTGGGCTTGGATGTTTTCTTGATCTTCTTCGATGACGATGCGATGGCGCCATCACCGGTCTTGGCTTTGGCCTTGAGCTTCCTCGAATCCTTGGGAGCCATGAGTCTCCAAGATCTAGAAAATAGCAAGAAAAGAATTGGCAAATAGCAAGCTCAAGAACAGCTCGAGAAAGAACAAGCATAGATGTGAACAGAAATTCAGAAAAGGGGTGAGATCTTACCGAGCTTCAGAGATGAATGAGAGCGGCGCAGATCTCCGGCAACGAGCTGCTACAATGCGGTGAGCTCTGTAGCTGGTGGCGGCGCGGCGAGCTCGGGTGAAACCCTAACCCTAGAATAGGAGAGAGAAAATGGGAGGTTGAAGATGAAGTGGCGCGGTGAATGGGGAAAGTAAAACCCTATTTACCGCGGCCCATTATTTATAGCCCAGGGTGAAACCCTAGGAGCGTGAAAATCGAAGCGTCAAGATTCTGTTTGACCATGGGTCAAGGACACGAGGGAATCTGTCAGAGAATGTCCCTTGGTCGTTGACTGGAGAGAATTGAGTGTGAGAGAAAAGCCGGGTTATAAGAGAACCACCAAAAGGAGCTCGTCTGAAACATAACCCGGCCATTCAGTGTTAATGATCTTTATTTTGTTTTCAGGAGTTTAACTCGGATAATCCATCAGCAGCTACTCTCTAGTAATCAAATCAAGATCAAGATTATCAAGTGAAGCAACCAATGAGCTTATTCAAGTTAAACTTGGGGACTACTGTTGGGGGGATAATAACCCGGTATACTCATGACCAAGGAAGAATCAATCGGACGGCCCAAGGCCTGGTCCGGGTGATGTGCACAAGATATGGGCCGGGTTATAGCTGGGCCAATATGCCTAACATGACTCGTCCCTAGAAGGAAGGACCTAGAAGAACTGGAGTCCGAATGAAGGAAGGAACCGGGTGACTTGGAGGTTACGGAAGGTCAAGAAGAACCTAGAGTAGGACTCCGGGCTCGTATGTAACTCGGTATTCATTGTAAGTTCAGGAGACCCGGTACTTATATAAACGGGCTCCCAAAACATAGAGGAACAAGTTCGAGATCACCGCTATCAAGTGAAACCCTTGTAACCTGTCTCGTAACCCGGCTCTGTTGTCGTAGCCGAGTTATCGAGACCTCAAGATCAATAACATAGAAGCAGGAAGTAGGTCTTTATCTCCAATGGAGAGGCTGAACCTGGGTAAACCCTTTTTCCCAACGAGCGTGACAATCTCCTGAAGGACCAAGGCGCCTTGCCCCAATCATCAAGTTACCCTATGGTAACATCTGTCGTGATAACCCCACGACACTACTGGAACATTGAAACCGCCCGTAAAGTCCCAATTCAAATTCGAATTAGGTTGGCTGTTGCGGGATGGTTTCGATGATTTAGTTAAAAGGATATGGGCTCAACCGGCAGTGGGCGACAGTGCTATCCAATTCAAGAGCGCATGTGTTCCATTATTGATGAGCTCGATAAACTCGTAGAATTACGCCCCTTATCAGCAAATGAGAGTGACCTAAAACGGCACTCGAATGAGCAAGTGGGTCGCATGCTGAGGGAAGAAGAGCTTAAATGGTACCAAAGGTCTAAGGCCCAATTCATTCTGCAAGGGGATTCAAATACGAGGTACTTCCACAATGTTGCCAATGGCAGACATAGGAGGAAACTCATTCACTCTCTTCACCAGGATGAGGGTCTGATCGAGGGGCAGGACAAGCTCAAAGAGTATATTACGGACTACTACAAAGGTCTGTTCGGTGCTCCGGAGAAGGAAACTTCACTCTTGACGAGACAAGAACAGATGATATTACCCAAGTAACTCCGGAGGAAAACAACTTGCTTATCGCACCCTTCTCTGAAGAAGAGATAAGCAAGGCGGTTTTCCAAATGGAGCATAATAAGGCGCCTGGGACTGATGGATTCCCAGCTGAGTTCTACCAGCATTTTTGGGAAACCATTAAGCCCGACTTGTTAGAGTTATTCGGCTGCTTGCATGCTGGACATCTCGAGCTTTTTCGCCTTAACTTTGGGGAAATCGTTTTGTTGCCAAAGATTCAGGCGGTTGAGAGGATACAACAGTATCGGCCTATATGTCTCCTGAATGTTAGCTTCAAGATCTTTACAAAAGTAGCGACCATTAGGTTGAATTCTGTTGCAGATCATGTGGTTAAACCTACCTAAACTGCCTTTATGCAAGGGAGGAATATACTAGACGGGGTCGTGGTTCTCCATGAGACCGTACATGAGATGCATACGAAGAAACTTAATGGGGTAATTTTCAAGATAGACTTTGAAAAAGCTTATGACAAAGTTAAATGGCCATTCTTACTTCAAACTCTGAGAATGAAAGGGTTCTCGGAGGAGTGGTGCGAATGGATCCGAAACTTTGTTGTGGGGGAAGTGTGGCGATAAAAGTCAATGACGATGTCGGCCACTACTTCCAAACAAAAAAAGGCCTAAGGCAAGGTGATCCTCTCTCGCCTATACTATTTAATATAGTGGCGGATATGTTGACCATCATGATCGAACGGGCAAAAGCGGATGGCCAAATTGAAGGAGTACTTCCACATCTTGTCGATGGGGGACTGTCTATACTTCAATATGCGGACGATACAATCATTTTTATGGAACACGATCTTGATAAGGCGACGAATCTGAAATTGATATTGTCAGCATTCGAGCAATTATCAGGATTAAAAATCAACTTCCATAAAAGTGAATTGTTTTGCTTCGGCAATGCACAGGACGCAGCTGCTCAGTATGCTGATATATTCGGTTGTGAGCAGGGACAATTTCCTATAATGTACTTGGGCATACCAATCCATTATCGGAAACTGACTAATGCGGAATGGAGACATGTCGAGGAGCGTCTGCAACACGGCTGTCTTGTTGGAAAGGCAAATTAATATCCCTTGGTGGGAGGTTGGTGCTCATTAATTCGGTACTTACAAACATAGTACTGTATATGATATCCTTCTTCTAGTTACCAAAAGGTGTCTTGAGTAAATTGGATTACTTCCGATCAAGATTCTTTTGGCAAGGGGATGGTGAGAAAAAGAAGTATCGACTGGCTAAATGGGATGTTGTTTGTCGACCAAAAGATCAAGGAGGGATGGGTATTCATGATCTCAGCATCAAAAACTCAGCTCTCCTAGGGAAGTGGTTGTTTAAGCTGCTAACCGAAGATGGAATTTGGCAAACACTCCTCAAAAGAAAATACATCGGCTCAAAGGCGGTATCACAGGTGTATTGGAAACATGGTGATTCCCACTTTTGGGCCGGCCTAATGGCGACTAAGAAACATTTATTTCGCTTTGGTGTATTTAATATTAAGGATGGCACGGAGATTAGATTCTGGGAGGACAAGTGGTTAGGAAACACCACCCTCCGGGAGCAATATCCTGCCATATACAATATTGTTCGACACAATGGGGATACTATAGCCACTGTTATGCAGTGCTCACCACCCAATGTGACGTTCAGACGTGATTTATTCGGTCCGAGATTAACATCTTGGAATGCCTTGCTGGCACGGTTGGCCTCAGTCCAAATTACACAATGTCCCGATGAATTTCGGTGGAATCTATGCGGGAATGGAAAATTCTTAGTAGATTCTATGTATAGTGCGTTTGTGCATTCTGATATTCCAGTCGATGATAATAGAAAAATATGGCAAATGAAGATTTCACTTAAAATAAAAGTATTTACGTGGTATCTTCGTAGGGGTGTCATTTTAACCAAGGATAACCATGTCAAATGGAATTGGCATGGAAGCACTAAGTGTGTATTTTGTCCACAACAAGAGACAATAAAACACTTATTCTTCGAGTGTAATTTCGCACGTTCTATATGATCATCTATCCAAATAGCGTCTAATCTTTATCCACCCAAGTCTGTTGCCAATGTTTTTGGCAACTGGTTAAATGGGATAGATAAAAAGCTTAGAATGGTTATTAGGGTGGGAGCGATTGCAGTTATATGGTCGCTTTGACTCAGTAGAAACGACAAGGTTTTCAATGATAAAGATGTTTCTCTTATGCAGGTACTCTACCGATGCACAGATATTCTCCGTACGTGGTCCACCTTACAGCATGTGGGACATCGAGACCTCTTTACGGAGTCGTGTGCACGGCTGGAGAAGGTGGCAAGGGACATTTTATCACAACATGGGTGGCCGCTTGATCGCCGGATTGGACCTCCATAGGCTGTCTAGCTTGCCTCGGACATAGGCGTTTTACTGTATTCTTTGCTGATTGTAATTCGCCTGTTATCGCATTATCTTTTATTTCTAGCCTGGATTGCGGCTGTTTGCATTCTTTATGCAGAGGCCGGGTGTAATACTTAAATTTAAATCCCTTTATCTAAACAAAGTTTGGGCACACATACGCCCATCACATGCACCTTAATTTGGTTACTGGAAGAAAAAAGAGTCAACATTTGGTAGGTTACATGAAACTATGTGATGAAGCTGTACGATATGAGCTAATTTTCACTATTTTTTACGGAATGGCAGCCATGGGCTTTATTTCATTAACTATGTATCAATAAACTTTGTTGGATAAGTGGAACATCTTGATCTTGGTACAAATTTCAGAAGAGAAATGCAATTTCTAAAATAAAATAAGGAAACCCATTATTGTTTGTTTAAAGGGTTGATAAAGCTTTCAAAGCAACTGACTGACCTATCCGAGGACTAAGCTCGTAACAAGGAGATTCTCATCTATTTATCTTTTTTGTGCGGCCTAAAATATAACAAATTTGGAGTTGAAAATTTTGCACTATTGTAAATCTCAACAATATAACTATATAAAGGATTTCTTCTAGATTCTTGGAAAGTAAAAAAATGTCAAAAACACACTACCAACAATATTACATTTATCTTGTTTGTAATGTCTATTATGGAATATTATAGGCCCGGTGACATTCTGTACAAACCATGCAGCTTCCATTTATACAAAATACTTAGTGGGTTCATACCATCATTTATTGGGTTCAAACCCGTTTGAAGGATACCTACAAAAAAGTAGACATGAAATTTCTTATATTTTTTTCACTTTGGCATATACATATGCGTTTTCAACATTGTTCAGGATATCTTCAATATTACGATAAACAGGTCAATTTATCAGTGACCTGTAAGATAAAAAACAATAAATTGGCTGATATGCCAACCCCTAATAAGTTCCCGATAAGCAATATCCCAAATATTGGTTTTCAGTCCATTATGTGCTCCCTCATTGCTCAGTGTCACCATGTGAATCAAAACCATCTTGGTGGAATTGAATCAAATAATGGGTTTTGTTCCATTCAACGCACTTGCTCCCTAAAACCATTTTGATTTGAATGTCCTGTAAGACAAAGTTAAAACAGAGAAATGTCTTTCAAGAAAAAGATGTTCAAGTGAGATAAATGGATGCAGGTTTATGTACAAATGTCTTCAAAATATTGTTATTCTTATCTACTTAATATCAAAAACAAATGTCTAAATATTTTGTTCAACAAAACATATACGTATTTTTTTAAACATGAATGCAGTATGGTTTTTTAGTTTCCAGAATCATAAGAATCTTGGTGGAATTGAACCACCTTCCGTCCGTGAATAACCACGGAGAATCTCCCCAAGCAGAGAAAAGATCCAGAATTGCAGCCCATGAAGTTATACAGATGTGTATTTATGATGCTGAGAAAATGTTTTTGAAATTCATAAATTAGTAACTACAACCTAGTGACAAAAATATTGACAGTACATGAAGAATATTACTAGATTTGATAACTAAAATGAAATTAAGCAGATGTGTGCTGAGGAAACATTTCTGAAATTCATAAATTAGCAACTACAACAAGTGACGAATCTATTTTGACTGTAATAAATGAAGAAGGGTGCATAGAATTCAAAATTGGAAAATAAACCCTAGCCTAGTGCTCCCTCTGTTCACTATTATTAAACCTTAGATATTTCAATCTGGCGTATATTAAATAAGTGAATTTTCACGATAAATATGTCCAGTCACATGCACTTCCAAAAATAAGCTAAAAGGAATTATAATAGTTAAACGGAAATAGCATTAGATACATCAAAAATATCCATCAAACTTAGATCTTTGAAAATTGTCCTTACAAATTGTACGTATATAAAAGAAAAAATTATACGTACATAAAAGAAAAAACTAAATACAATTAAATTTAATATGAAATTCAATATGAAATTCAACATAGTTAAGTTCTTGCCCTTGAAAACTGTCCAAAATGAAATTCAATATGCATACAAATTTTCAAGTACCAGTGGGCACAGAAATCCGCAAGTTTAAAGTACGAGACAATAGATAATCTTAACTATGTTTGTAAGTGAAATTAAATATTTCTCGACCCAACTGTAATCTTAAACATGTTCACGACAAGATCACAAAAATCTGCAGGGCAAGAACTTTCTGAATACCAACTAAAATGTCTCAACAGAGAAAATTTTGAAGAGCACAGTAGGTGGCACGCAGTTGTTTGCAACATATTAGCACAAAGTTCCAGTAGACGCCTTCCTTCCGAGGTTTGTTCAGCACCATAGTTAGTTCGAAAGAGGCTGGTTGATAGACAGCCTGTATTTCTTCCTTACGCAGCTACTATTACAATCCATGGTGCTGCTCAGTCTACATAAAACATCATTCATAAGATTGAGCGCTACAAATTGCATCAACAGACCTCAAAGTTACAGTGTCCAACAGGACACGAATCTTACAGGACAAATCTTATAGATGCATAAACTACTCAATCGAATATAAATTACCAACATCATAATACAAAACAGAGATTTATTGACAAGATACACAAAGCAGAAGACGACGTTTGTGCCGATTTGTGCTGTGATATTAGTAATTAATAATAAATTGGTGGTTTAGTATTGTTAGTCTTGAAAAGTTCTGTTAGGTACGACAGTATGTTTGGTAATATATAATTCAAACAGTGAATTCAACTAGATACCGAATTATGTATACAACCAGGGAAAATAATTCGAATTCAGATGTGTATGTGGATGCCGAAATTGCTTATATGTATTTCAGCTGTAAATTTGCAATTGTACCTTTGATGCCCGGTGGGTTGGTAGCTCCATGATCGATTCACGACGGTAGAACGTTGTGCCATCAAGACGGATCGGTTGTGACGGGCAGTACTCAAGAGGACGGACACCAGGACACAGGGGGGAGAACCCGGGGCTAAAAAAATAACCCCCGTGCGATCTCCCCCCAAGACACAAGAATCATCTTTATTATGGTGGTGGCCTGCCATGCGAGCGCACCCAACATGGCAAAGGCCTATAGATGTTTCACATCTCTTTTTTTTGCACTCTTTTGACCCTCTCGTCACAAGCACCTCGCTTGTTACATCTTCTTACCTTTGCAGTCACCTCCGGATCTAATAATCATCGAAATTTCATCCGAATAATTATTACAAAGAGAGATCGTAGTCGTCGCATGAGGCAGAGCGGACGGATCCCACGAACACGCCGGAAAGAACCTCCATCATCGCCACCGCGTTGACTCTAATCCGCCAGGAAGAACCAAGATCGGCCACGAGAGCACAGATCTACAAGTCAAATTCGCAGAGACAGTTAGATACGCAGATCTGCACAGCTTACGACGGATCTACAACGTAATCATGCGACAGAGAAGATCTTCATGGACAAAATTGCTCACCAGCAACTGATCCGACTCGCCGGGCTGGCTGATCTGAAGGTTCCGTCCGCAGAAACCGCCACCTCGTGTTCCCGCTCCAAGATCGCCGAAAGCCCAACGCGCCGCTCGAACCTGCACAAGAGAAAACAGACGGGGGTTGCGCATAAATCATGGTCGAGAGGCTCACCGTCCCGAGATCGAATCGAGTACGATTCAGAAACTACACGGCGATTATGGCGCGAACTCGGTTTCGGATCTATAGGTCGTTGGGATTGGGGGAGGAGGAAGCGTGTTTATCTAGGCTAGAACTCTAGATCTAGATCCAGCCTAGAAGGGAAAGGTAGCGTGCCGCAGAGGAGATTTTCTTGGTCTGGTTCTGCTAATATGCGGGGGCGAGGTATTTATTGTCTGGTATCGTTAAGTGGACGGACCGGATGGAGTTGTTTGTACTGGACGGGTGAGATGTGCTGCACGTGGCGTGTGGCCATTGGATGGGACAGCTGGACCGCACCGGCAGACCGCGACTTGCGCAATTAACGTCACTGCATGCGTCATCTGCGCACCGGATCTTCTGCGGGGGCGAACGTAGGCCGCGGTTTGTGGCTAGCATGGCCGTTAGACGCTGATTGGCTGCCGTTATACTAGGCCGTGTGTGGAATTGCCGGACCAGATGGGTTTTTGCTCCCCAACTTCGTATTTTTTTTTGTCGAATCTGAATGAAACTAACGACGGATGTGTACCCTCTGCAAAACTATCTTCAAATTGAGGACGCGCAGTGGCGCGTTGGTAGCGTGAAGCAGTGGCTTCGCTCCTAACCCAGGTTCGACTCCTCTAGGAGCGATTTTCTGGGTTTTCCTCACACGCAGTACTGTTCCGTCTTCCCTGTAACAGTACTGTAGCATAACTGTAGAACACTGTTCACTAGGAACAGTGTAATAAAACAGGGATTGCCTCTCGACGCCTATGTGCCACAGGCGAGGTCGACGTGCCCGTCGGTCACCGAAGCTCCGCTCTTCGGGAAAGTCTCTCAGGGCGTATTAGGGATATAAGGTTGTAGGTCTTGTTTAGATACATAGGTAGGGGTGTGTGCGTGCGTGTGGTGTGAGTGTGGGGTGAGTACCAATGTATCCAAACAGATGCTACAAACTTGTACTCTCAAGAGAAGGCCTCAACAAAAAACTATCTTCAAATTTGACCTCCGAGGTTGGCGCCAATGAACACGGAGCCGAAACTTTGCAGGTCGGCGCCAACAAAAAAAATTGTCGAACTAGGTCGGCGCCAATTGTAGCAGCGTTAAACCCATAAATCATTAAAATGGTAAAAATTGTTGGCGCCGACCTGCATAAATTCGGCTCCACGTTCATTGGCGTCGACCACGGGGTCAAATTTGAGAATAGTTTTCTAGAAGGGCCAAATTTGTCAGTAGAATCGTCAAAGGGCCAGATTTAGCAAAAAAAAAATCCGAACTTGCTGCGCCAACCGTGAAAATCAACAAAATTAACCACCTGATGAAGCTTCGGCATGAAATAAATCTAATTTGAAAAAAATGAATCTAACACTTTTTAATAATGCCTATCTCGAGTGTGCTACACTGCATACGATAGCACCACGAGCTGGGGCGCTACACCTAAACCCAGCGACCAGCGTGGCACATGTATCTCACAAGAATATCACGATAATACATGAGGTCTAGCACCTCATACATACACCACACGCACAAATATTGGCATGCATCTTTTTGCTAACCCTCAAATTTCACCCCCCAAACGCCCTTCCACGTCGCCCGCTTTTCACGGCCGTCCGATCCGCGCGATCCGACGGCCAGGAAACGACCACGCCAGCCCCCAACTCGCGCTACAGTTCCCGCCGAATTTCTTCCAATCAGGTGACGCCACATCGCCCGGTTAACAGCCGGTCGCCCACCGGTCACCACGCCATTTTGCAAGAACACCCCTCGCACATCGAGAAATAGCTTCGTAGCCCAAACTTTCCCGCTGCGAGGGACCTATTTGTGATTCCAGGAAAATCCACGGACTTCTCTACAAAACCGTCCACGTATCCCCCTCCCCCTTTCTCTCTCCCGCGCGACGCGGAGGTCGCCGTCGCCGCCGACGCAGCACGCTGCCGTTACGCTCCTCCCCCCTTAGATCTACCCGCACGGGAAGCTCCGCCGTCGCCTCCTCTCCATCCTCGCCGATTATCGCCTGCTGAGACGCCCCAGCCGCGCAATCATCGCCGCCGTGCCCCTGCTCCCTCCGCCGCGTCTGCTTGCCACCGGCGACGCTACGGCGACCAAACTACAGCGGCGCCGCCACTTCCAGCCAACCCGCGTGCACGCGCCTCCGACGCACCCAGCCGCGTGTCCCAGATGGCGGTGGTGCGACGCCGGCGTGCTCGCCGTGCCCGTTGCCGCCATTGCTGACGCCATCCAGACATCGCAGTGGGCCCCATCCGTCAGCGATTTATTCTTTTTCGCAGAAATCTTAGAAAATGCTAAATTCCCTGACAGGTGGGTCCAGTTTGCTTACACAATTTCCAGAAAAAAGATTAATATTGCAAAATCAATAGTTTAAAATCTAACCATCAGAAAAATATGAAAAAAATATCGAAATGACCAGAAAAATACATGCTAACTACTTACAACAAAATACAAACATTTTTGGACATTTTAATTTGACAAATATTTGGATAAAACCTAAATACATTCCCTCTAAATAAATGGAGTTGATTTCAAAAAATACTTATATAGTGTATTCCCCCTGATTATGGAGCTTACTTAAATATTTATGTCAAACTACAGACATATTTGAACATCTAAATGTGCTACAAAATTTGCAGATACTCCAAATGACAAATTACGACGAATTTTAACATTTTGAATCACAACGTCCACGGTGGGCTTTACTAGGTGATGGAATATAAGAGCTACTTTTATTTATTTTCGATGATTATTTTTTAATGATCTACAAAACATAAGAGAAATGTGAAATATTCCGAGTATTGTTTAAGCAAAAGCAAAAGATAAAAAAGGAAGTTTTGTTTAAGCAATGTTCCAATTCCTTAAACAAACGATAATGGAGTCATTTTTTTTACAATACTCCAAACATTTCACATCTTTCTTAATAATGGAGTCATTTATCTAAAAACCATAAGCAATGTTCCAATTTATAATAACGAAGTCATTTGTCTAAAAAAAATCACAAAAATTTAGAGTATTATTTCAGCAAAGGAAAAAGCTATGGGAAATGTGAAATGTGAAGTATAACAATAACTTCAAATCTATCCGTCGGAAAAATATGACAAATATATCAACATGAACACAAAAATAAATGTTGACTATTTATGGCATATGATCAACTTCCAAATTTGAATATTTTAAAATTCTGAATGCATTTCAAATCTGAGCATTTAATAAACGCACAAATAATTCAAACATGACAAATATATCAACATGAACAGAAAAATAAACGCTGACTATTTATGGCGTATGATCAAATTCCAGATTTGAATATTTCTAAAAATTTGAATGCCTTTCAAATCTGAGCATTTAATAAACGTAAACATAATTCAAATATGAATACAAATTATAAATGCAAACTTTTTTGAATTCCAATAGATTTAAATCCGAACACCTTTTGAATGTGTACATTTTCAAATTTGAATTCTTCACACCGCTGTACTTACAAATATGACAAAAAAATCAACATGACCACAAAACAAAACGCTGACTATTTAAGGCATTTGATCAAAATTCTAAATTGAATATTCCAATATATTGAATGCCTTTCAAATCTGAGCATTTAATAAACGTAAAAATAATTCAAATATGAATAACTTCCCAATTTTAACAAATTTTGAAATTTGAACAACTTATAAGTGTTAACTTTTTTTAAAATTTCAACATATTTAAATCTAAACAACTTTTGAATGCGGACATTTACAAATTTGAATTTTTTGCACCGCGGTATTTCTTCTTCTAACGACACGGACGCGGCGTATGCCGCGCTAAGTTGCCTAGTCTCATACATACACCACAAAAACTAGACAGTCGATATGAATGAAAAATTGCTTGCTCCTTTTTCGGCGGGTGATGTCAGAAAAGCTGCGTTCAGCATTGGACATTTTAAAGCACCAGGGCCCGATGGCCTTCATGCCGTATTTTACAAGAAATTATGGGATGTGTGTGGGGAGGACTTCACCAAGGAGATCTTGGAGTCAATGAATACGGGAATTATTCCTGAAGGTTGGAACGATGCTACTATTGTGCTTATTCCAAAGGTTGATAACCTTGAACTAATTACACAATTTCGGCCCATAAGTCTGTGCAATGTTATTTACAAAATCACATAAAAAATGTTGGCGCATCGTTTGAAGAATATTCTTCCTGATATTATTTCTCCTATGCAAAGTGCTTTTGTCCCTAGACACCTCAACACAGATAATGTTCTTGTGGCATATGAATGTGTTCGTTCAATCAAAAATAAAAGAGCAGGGAGTACATGCGCATGTGCGGTTAAATTGGACATGCACAAAGCTTATGACCGTGTGGAGTGGATTTTCTTGGAGAACATGATGAGAAGGTTGGGCTTCCATGAGAGATGGATTTCCCTAATGATGGCATGTGTAAGTTCGGTAAGGTATCATGTTAGATTTAATTCTGAAGATACTGAGATGTTTGTTCCTACGAGGGGTTTGAGGCAGGGCGATCCTCTCTCTCCATATTTGTTCCTTATCTATGCAGAAGGTTTATCCAGTTTATTGATGTATAAAGAATAAGTTGGTGGCATCGATGGGATAAGGGTGTGCAGAAATGCACCTTCAGTTTCACATCTTTTATTTGCTGATGATTCCCTTATTCTCATGAAGGCGGATATGACTAATGCAACTTCTCTACAACAAGTTTTGGATACCTATTGTGCTAATTCGGGTCAATTGGTGAGCTTGGCTAAATCAAGTACGGATTATTATTTTTCTCCCCCAATACTCATGTGATTCTAAATACAGAAATCTGTGAAGTACTTCATATTGACACAGAAGCTCTTTCAGATAAATATCTTGGTCTTCCGGCTATTGTGAGGGCGGATAGAAGCGATTGTTTCTTGCACTTTGTGGAGAGGATTATCCAACGGATTAATGGTTGGAAGGAAAAAAACAATTATCTATTGGGGGTAAGGAGATTTTGTTAAAGGATGTTGCACAAGCCATTCCGTTGTATGCAATGTCGGTTTTCCAAATTCCGATAGGAGTGATACGTCTCAAACGTATCTATAATTTTTTATGTTCCATGCTGTTATTATATCAATTGCTACATGTTTTGTTTACACTTCATAGCATTTTTATGCATTTTCTGGGACTAACCTATTAACAAGATGCTGAAGTGTCAGTTCCTGTTTTCTGCTGTTTTTCTCTTTCAGAAAAGCTAGTCGCAAAATATTCTCGGAATTGGACGAAACAAAAAGGGACGCTCATATTTTCACCGACACGATCACGAAGTCCAAAGGGGAGACGGAGACGAGCCACGAGGCCGCCTCGCCACCCTAGGGCGCGACCAAGGGTGGGCCCACGCCGGGCCCTGGCGAGGCCGCCTCGCGAAGCTTCCGACGCCGCCCTTTCGCCTATATATTCCCGATGTTCCGCGTACCCTAAAAACACCGATCATATTCCACGAATAGTTCCTCTGCCGCCGTCGTCGCCAACCCTAGATCGGGAGGGTTCTGAAGCTCTTCCGGCACCCTGCCGGAGGGGAGATCATCACCGGAGGGTTCTACATCGCCATGCCTGCCTCCGGAGTGATGTGTGAGTAGTTCATCATTGGACTACGGGTCCATAGCAGTAGCTCGATGGTTGTCTCTCCACCTTGTACCTCCATGTTTAGATCTTGTGAGCTGCTTAACATGATCAATGTCATCTTATTGTAATGCCATATGTTGTGTTTGTTGGGATCCGATGAATATTGATACTATGAGCAAGTTGTTTATCAATCTATCTATTTATGTTGTTTATGATCTTGCATGCTCTCCGTTGCTAGTAGATGCTTTGGCCAAGTAGATGCTTGTAACTCCAAGAGGGAGTATTTATGCTAGATAGTGGGTTCATGCCTCCACAAATATGGGCTCGAGTTGACAGAAATGACTAAGGTTGTGGATGTGCTGTTGCCACTTGGGATAAAACAATGATGCATTGTCTACGTGTCATTTGCATTGTTTACATTACACACTTTACTTCATGCAATAATCTGTTGTTTACAACTTAATACTGGAAGTGATGCGGATGCTAACCTGAAGGTGGATTATTTAGGCATAGATGAGTTGGATAGCAAGTCTATGTACTTTGTTGTAATGCCCAATTAAATCTCATAATGAACATCTTGTCATATATTGCATTGTCATGCACTCTCTATTTGTCAATTGCCCAGTTGTAATTTGTTCACCCAGCATGTTAGTTATCTTTTATGGAGAGACACCACTAGTGAATTGTGGACCCCGGTCCATTTTCCCTCATACTGATAAAACCACCTACTGCAATCATCTGTTCCTTGTTACTTTCTGCAATCACTACTGTTTTCCACACTGTGCATTTAATCCTTTGTTTTCAGCAAGCCAGAGAGATTGACAACCTCTCTGTTTCGTTGGGGCAAAGTAGTTTGGTTGTGTTCTATGCAGGTTCCAAGTTGGTGATCGAGTAACGGCGCCCATCAACAACCTTCTGAAGAACCTCCGTATCCTCCTGGTTCGATAAACCTTGGTCATATTTCAAGGGAAAACTGCTGTTGCACTACATCATACCTTCCTCTTGGGGTCTCCCAACGAACGTGTGAACTACACGCCATCAAGCACTTTTCTGGCGCCGTTGCCGGGGATACTGGAATCTCCAGATAGGGGAGTCTCACACTTCCAACCTCTTTACTTTGTTTTTGTCTTGCTTGTTTTATTTTATTTTATCTTGTTTGATGTTAAAAATCAAAAACACAAAAAAAAAAGCCTGCATCTTAGTTTATATTTCGAGTTGTAGTTTTTCTTGTCCTTTTTAATTTTGCTAAAATGAGTAATCTCGAAAACACTAAGTTGTGTGGCTTCACTAGCACAAACAACAATGATTGCATATGTACACCCATTGCTCCTCCTGCTTCTACAGCAGAGTTCTATGAAATTAAACCTGCACTGTTAAATCTGGTTATGAAAGAGCAATTTTATGGTGTTAGTATTGATGATGCTGCTGCTCACCTTAATAATTTTGTTGAGTTTTGTGATATGCAAAAGTATAAGGAAGTATAAGGTGATATTATTAAACTGAAATTGTTTCCTTTCTCCTTGAGAGGAAGAGCTAAAGAATGGTTGCTATCTTTGCCTAGGAATAGTATTGATTCCTGGACTAAGTGTAAAGATGCTTTCATTGGAAAATATTATCCTCCTGCTAAAATCATATCTTTGAGAAGTGGCATTATGAACTTTAAGCAATTTGATAATGAACATGTTGTCCAACCTTGGGAAAGAATGAAATCATTGGTTAAAAATTGTCCCACTCATGGACTGACTACTTGGATGATCATCCAAACCTTTTATGCAGGATTAAAATTTTCTTCAAGGAACCTATTGGATTCAGCTGCTGGAGGGACCTTCATGTCCATCACCTTAGGTGCTGCTACAAAACTTCTTGATGATATGATGATAAATTACTCTGAATGACACACTGAAAGGGCTCCAACAGGTAAGAAGGTAAACTCTGTTGAAGAAATCTCCTCCTTGAGTGATAAGGTTGATGCCATTATGTCTATGCTTTCGAACGGTCATGCTCCTGTTGATCCAAATAATATTCCTTAGCTTCATTGGTTGCTCATGAAGAGAATGTTGATGTGAACTTCATTAAAAATAATAACTTCAACAACAATGTCTATAGGAATAATTTTGGTAATAACAACTATAGGCCATATCCTTATAATGGTAGCAACTCTTATGGTAATTCTCATGGTAGATTTGGAATGGTTAGTGAGGAAAGAATGATAGAAGTTGAGATGGCCACTAAAAACTTTATGCAAAAACAATTTGAGCAAAATAAACTGTTTACCAAAATGATGGAGGAACAGTCTATCATGTTAAGGAATATAAATCACCAAATTGAAAATTTGAACAATGAAATCTCGGGTTTGCAAACTAGGATTTCTAGTACTAAAACTTATATTTCGAGTTTATCTGAGTCACAAACCTCCCTGATCAATAAAATGGTAGCTAAACCTGAAACTGTTGATAGTAACGCTTGTACAACAACCTATGTTAAAGTTTGCACTATTTTTACTGCTAAAACTGATGAACCCTCAAGTGCTAGTAAGCCTCCTACTGTTAATGGTAAGATTATTGGTGTTGGAAATGTCTTCACTTCTCCTGCAAAAAGCTTTAAACTGCCTGATAGCACTAACATTGTTCCTGATAAAAGTGCTGAAATTTTTAGGAGTGTAGGAGATAATGGTTCCATTACCTTTGATGATAATGATTTTGATTTTGATGGTTGTAACATAACTGAAGTCATTATGTTCTTGCAAAGGATAGCTAAGAGTCCTAAGGCTAGTGAAATAAATATGACTTTTACTAAACATATCATCAATGCTCTCATGCATGCTAGGGAAGAGAAATTAAAACGTGAAGATTCTATCCCTAGGAAGTTAGATGATGGTTGGGTGCCCATCATTAAAATGAAAATGAATGATTTTGAATGCAATGCTTTGTGTGATCTTGGTGCTAGTATTTCTGTTATGCCTAAAAAGCTTTATGATATCCTTGATCTTGCAGCTTTGGAAAAATCTTGCATCATGGCATCCATATTAATTTGCTAAACAACCCACTAATTGGTTTGGCAGCATTTAAAAACAAAATGCCAAACTTGCTTTAACAAACCTCAAATCAATGAAAGTAATCAAACTTGCAAAACAAAAATATTTTGACATCCTATGTTTGTCAAGGAAGTTCCAAGAGTTCAAAAATAATATTTTGAACTTGCTTTAAAATTTCTAAAGGTTTATAATTTTTATTTAGGAAAAAAATGCCATATTCAAACCCTATGAACAAAAGTTGTTCAAAACATTTTATTTTGAGTCGCCAAATTTTGTGGAGCTTCTACATGATATGGAAAGGCTACATGAATAATTTCATATTTCTTTAAAATGTCTTAGTGCCTCAATAAAATCCCTAAAGTCACAGGTTTTAAAAAGAAAACTAAAAAGGACCTATTGGTAATGGAAACAAATCTGCCGGGGGCTTTTCTGCAATCTCCGGCGTCTTCTTCCTGTAGCTCCAGCTCACGGCATGGCGCCAGTGCGAGCTCGACACTGGGCCCGCGCCCTCCTGCCGCGCCGTGAGGAGAAGAAGAGAACCACGAGGCCGCCCTGCTCCTCCTACCCTATCCTCTCATCTGCTCCCTCGCTCCCCATTTTTCTCCCCACGAGCGAGCCCTAGCCGCCATGGCCTCCGAGCTCGTTGCTATCGATTGAGGAGTCCCCAAGCAAATCGAAGGATACCGGAAGCTCCGCCGCGTCGCATGCTACCTCTCCGCCGAAGGAATCGAGCCGGTGAGCCCGCAATCGCCGTCGCCGCCCGTTCTTCTTCGACCACAGCCGGAGCTTCCACGAGCGATTCCGGTCGTTTCGCCCTCCTCCGTCCCCGTAGAGCACCCCCACGCGTCGAGGGTGAGTCTGCGATCCTCCCCGTGCCCTCGTTCGTCTCGCACGCGTTCCATAGCCGTAGATAGCCGTAGCTCGCCGTCGAGTCTTCAAATCGGATAATCCGATTCCAACACAATCGGATAATCCGAGACACCCCAGTACGATCTTGCTTTTAGTCCTTAGCAGATTTTGAGACATCCCAGACGATCGGATAATCCGAGTTAGCAAAATTCGGATAATCCGAAATTCATCAGTACTCCAAACAACTGTTTGCCTTAAAGTCCTTAGCCGTTTTTCGAACCAGTTGTATCGGATATTCCGAGTCCAACTTCATCGGATAATCCGATACCCCGGATATTCCGATTGCAACTTCACAGAATAATCCGGTTAACCTGTTTCAGCACTAATACAAACCTTTCCAGCTCAATCTCTGGAAAGTTGTTACAAGGATGATTAATCACCTAAACCCTACATCTTTCTCATGTTCATGCCATTCATATGCAAGTTAACAATAGAGTTCATCTATTCTAATCAACAAGCAAAGATGCTACTTTACTTAACTCCACGGTGTACTCGAGATGCGCCCCTTTAAGCATCCGAGCTCCGTTTAAGTTGAATAGCTTGAATCATCCTCATCTCGGGGATTTAAAATGTCATGCCATCATGTGTTTGCGCATTGCATTTGTGAAGCATGTGTGGTGATTGATTGTTTCTTCCGTTGTTTTATGCTTCGATAGATCAAGCAGCCGGGGTTACGCCGCAATACCCCGACGATCCGTATTACCAGCACCCTGAACAAGGCAAGCGTAATCCCCCCTCTGAGCATGTCTCATCCTATGTTTCCGCAAATATTTTCTCCACTATAATATTGCATGCGGTTCCAAATGTCAATTTGATTGGATTAGAGTATCCTATAGTTGCATTAAGTTTCCGATGTCATTACCTGTTTCCCTCATATTATCCATAGGTTTGTATTGTTGGCCTGAGATACTTAACTATGCTATGTTGATGCTTAGCCATGCTTAGTTAAATGCTTAGTCGTCCGATGAATATTTCATGTTGGAAACAGATGTTGAGATGTTCGGATGATGGTGGAGGAATTGTGGTGACAGGTAATAAAATGCTTAAAGGTGGGGATGAGAGGCCACTGTGGTTGTGGTGTTTTGTCTCGCTCTCGCCGCCTAGGTGCGAGTTCTTTACCTCTTGAACCAAGATTGAGCGTACAACCATGCGTGAGGGCTATGCAATTGCAGGAACCCTTATTCGACTAAATAACTTGCGAGGGGCTAGCCAGGGTCCTCTAGTTCGAGCTTCAATTTGCGCGTGCGTGAAGATGGTGGTTGAGAATGGGATGAGGATGGTGGTGTTAGGAAAATGAGTGGTCGTGGGGCAGGGTGTTGGAGGCACTGAACCTGTCCTACCGCCACTGATGATCCTGGATAGTCTCAAGCGAGGGAGAAGTCGTCACCGCTCCCACCCAGCCGGCTCTCCAAGGAAGAGAGCTAAAAGCTAGGCAATGGGCCGGACGGTACGCGTGGCAAACATTGTACACCCCTGCAGGGTAAATCTTTTCGAAAAGCCGTGTCCGCGGTTATGGACGACTTGGGAAAGGACGATAAGACCATAGAATAACCTGAACGGAATGATTAAAACCTGAGTACTAAAGGTACTACTCAAGAATGCAAGGTTAGCTTCCTCGAGGGTGATTCGGGGAGGTGCCTTTGTAGAACAGGTACAGTGATGATGGTGGTTGATGATGAGAAAGGATCAAAAGAGAAGAGTTACTTCTTACCCCTTTTGAAAATATTCTGATTAGTCGATGCCTTGGAGTCGTGTTTCTATAAATAAAATCAGCTTTATGCAAAACAGCCATAAAACTTTGAAAGCCTCATCGAGCTAAAGCTCTATATTTAATCTTGCGAGTTCGTCGAACTCAACGTCGTTTGTTTTATTTCAGAGGAGAGCTTCACCGACCTCGACGGTGGGTTCTTTGTGGACATCGACGAGTAGTCTGGGGTTCCCGGGTGGTAGCTTGGGACATCCCGGAACAGCTGGCGCAGGAATGTTTATTTGTAGGCCTCTTAGGCCATAATTTGGTTCTTATTGTTTAGAACAACTTAATTCGCTTCCGCATGATGTACTGTTGGGTCTGTGACCTCTGGTTGTAATAATTGCTATCTTTCTCTATTATAAGAGTTGACTATAATGATTTGAGTCGTAGAGTCTGTGATGTGCCAGTTGTTCCACAAGTCTTGATCTCTCTATTATGCATTGATAGTTGTGCCTGTGTTAAGGCATCAATCGGGGTGTTGCGTTGCCGATGATTCATTCCGAGCAACGCCTGCCAAAGGTTTTGGCCGGGGATTGGTAAACCTGTAACCTCCGGTTGTATCGCTTAACTGGTGACACACAGCATCACTGTATAGCAGTCGGGTCGGGGTGCCACAAGTTGGTATCAGAGCAGGACTGCCTGTAGGAAACCCTTCTACTGGTCGACGTTGAGTCTAGTGTTTGTGAAAATATTTTTAACCTAAAAATGAGTTGTGAAAACCATCTTAGGATTCTTTTTACTCCTTACCGGGTTACACTCTAATCTCGGAGCCATCTTACCTCTATTTGAGTTAAAAGTTTTACTCCCCGTGATCCTAAAGAAACGAGGTTGGTTGCTACCTTTAGTGTTATGTGTCAGGTTGCTCCCGCTGCGCTACAATCCGAAATCAACTCAGATGTTTGAACACTGTTATTCCTACCGAGTCTGATCATTTATTCCTTCGTTGGGTTTTAACCCAAGGACTTGAACAGAAGGTCCCGGATTGTGCCAACTAGAGTGTTGAATCACGTGGTTTCTTAACCATTTGCATCTCTCGATAGTAGCACATGATGCTGACATTTGACCCAAGTTCCATCTTGTTGGTCCCTTGTTCGTTGTTACACATAGTATTATAGTCCCTAGTCTGTGTACTTGAGTGGACACTAATGCTATTGTCTCAACCATTCGGAGATAGATACAAAATGTGTCCTTGTAAATTCTCCAGAATGGCTGATACGTCCAAAACGTATCTATAATTTTTGATTGTTTCATGCCATTTTTATGCTTTTAGCACTTGTTTTATATTAAGTTTATTATTTATTTGGACTAACCTACTAATAGTTGCAAAAGTGCACAATGTTCTTGTTTTACTCTTTGATGTGTAGAAATTATCAAGAATACAAGAGGAAACCTTGTTGGAGTCGAATTGGGACTTTCCTGAAATCTGTCTGAGAACTTTTTACGAAGATTGCCAGTTTGACCCTCGAAGATGACGTTATTGGAGACCTGGCTGTTACGAAAGTTGTCACAATTTTCCATACGAAGATTTTAAGCCCGAGATCAGCCCAATCGGAGTTCGGACGCGGCCTGAGGCCCGTTTTGGTGGAACCCTAAAAGGGGGTGACGGAAATCCGAGAAGATATATAAAGGGAGGAAACCTAACTCGTGGAGGACTCCTCCACCCACGAATTTCAGCCACCAAAAGCCACGTTTTTGCCTCCCCCATGGATCCCATCTCCATGGGGGAGGGCTCCCAAGAAGCCATGAAGGAAGGGGGCTAAGGGGCGGTGCTCCCCATGGAACCGGCGGGCAGGAGGAGCCCCTGCGCCACCGCCGGTGCCGGCGCCGCCTGCGCCTCGCTGCCCTCTCCGCCGTCTTCACCGCCATCTCCATCACCATCTCCTCCTTGTATTCAGTGGTTCATCCTCCCACAAACCTCTGTACCGTCCTATGTAAACATGGTGTTTGATGCTATAATATTTATCCTATGATCTATGTCATGTTTATGTAGTTTATTTGTCTTTTGATTGCTTTGTTGAATGTCTATGGTTCATTAGAGTTGTATGTTGATATGGTACTGTCCTTTGGTGTCCATTATACTTGTGCGCGCATGGATCAACACCATAGGGTTAGTAGTATGTGCAAAGGAAGGGGGTAGTTCTGCCGGAGTGACAGAAACCTAAGGCAAACCGGTTAGTTGCACGTATGGGAGTAAGAGGACCATAAACTTAAGGCTATGGTTGGGGAAACCTTAATGCATTGTTAGTATTTACGGATGTTTGCTAACAATCCAATCATATAGTACTTGTAATCCCAAGTAGTGGAGTGCATGTATATTTAGCCTCTCCCACATGAAAACTGCATCGAAGACAATGAACAATGTCTTCACTAATTAATCTTGGACAAAGCCACCACAATTACCACCACTTTTCCACACTCATGGTACTGTTAGTATATGGTTACTTAGTGTACTTTATTGCTGCAGCACTAACATTTACTTTCTTGTATTTATTATCTTGCAAAACTACTCTCATACCCGTATTGCTACCGTAGTTTTATTTCTAGATAATGCAAACGTTTAGTGTGCGTAGAGTTGTATCAGTGGTTGATAGAACTTGAGAGAATACTTATCCTACCTTTAGCTCCTCGTTGGGTTCGACACTCTTACTTATCGAAAAGGCTACACGCGATCCCCTATACTTGTGGGTTATCAAGACCTTTTCTGGCGCCGTTGCCGGGGAGCCATAGCGTAGGTTAATGTTCTTGTGTGCACTTGTTTGCTTTATCTCTAAGTAGTTTTTATTTTCAGTATTAAGTTGTTCTTTATCTTACTATGGATAGGGAATGCGAATTACAAAAAAAATTAGGTGTAGTTGTTATCTAAAAACGTTTTCAAAAAGAAAAGTGATTGGAAAGATGAGTAATGGTTAAATGGGGGTCGACCTTGAACACTTGTGTTCATGCCTATGAAACCAAAACAAATCTTTCCATGGAAGCTTTTCATTAAAAACATGTAAATATTGTGTATATACCTCTGTACATAAAAATAAAATGCTAATTATAGTCTAGTTAATTGAAAGTTGATAGTTTTACTTTGCTGTCCAGAAACAGATTTTCTGTGCTCCACCGTATTAAATGTTTAAAATCACCAGAACGTGATCTTGATCTGAAATTTCTTGAGTGCAAAGTGATGCTTATTAGCTTTCTTTCATTAGACTAACTTTTTCTGATTTAAGGTACGTAGATAGGTCGAAAAATTCGATCTTTACTGACTGTTCTGTTTAGACAGATTTTGTGCTTCTCTGTAAATAAAATCGTGATAAATCTCAGAATAGTATTTTGACTTGAAAATTTTTGTGCATAAACCTGAGATTATTATCTTTCTTTCATTAGACTAAAGTTTTTCGATTTGAGCTACTTAACTATCTCGTTGAATGCCATCTTTACGGACTGTTCAGTTTTGACAGATTTCTTTGTTTATTCAATATTGTACTTGGTGTTGTTAGTTTCATTAGTTTTTCGACGGACAACGGAAATCATGAACACCTTAGTATATACAGTGGCTAATGTTGAGTAAAAATTATAAAACTTGTCAATGCTTGAACATGAGTGGATTTTATTTAATGAGTACTAACCCTACTAATGAGTTTTGTGAAGTTTTATGTGGATGTAGCTTATAAGATCTAATCAATATGGTGATATGAGATGAATAAGAAGACGCAAGAGCTCAAGCTTGGGGATGTGTAGGTGCATCCCAAGAACATATTCAAGAAGATACAATCATCTAAGCTTGGGGATGCCCGAGTCATCCCCCTATTCATCAACTAACATGAGGTTGTCTCGTTCATACTCTATATTACCCGTCCACATGATATGTATTGTCTTAACTTGTATTATAATTGCTTTTATATGTCTTGGTTTTACCTTCTTTAGTTTTATTAGGCTCCTTATTTGGTTTCGATTGCTTCTTTACTTTCACTTATAAATTCAAAATAACAAAAATATTTTCTTTTGTTTTGCTTCTTTGTTTGGTTCTTTATTTTAATTTTATTTGGGTTTTACTTTTGATTTTTATTTAGAGTTTTCCTTGCTGTAGCTAGCATGTTTAGGTCTTGCTTAGCCTCTGGTTTCTTAGTTTATCAAAAATAAAGTACCAAGTTTTATCCATTTAGCTTAGTTGATACATATGTAAAAAGTGATTTTCTGTTTTCGGTATCTACTGCTTATTGCGCGATTTTTCATATTTTACTGGAAGCTCTAAAAATCACGAAAAAATTACTGATGTTGTAGCACCTAATCCTCTGCATGTACAAAAATTGGCTAAAATTTCGGGCATGTTTAAGTGCACCTAAAAATTGCGTTTTCCAGCTGCTGTTTTTCTGGACAGATTCTGACTTTTGTTGCAAGAGTGGCCTCTTTTCGTTTTCATTTGATTTTTAATGGTTCTTACCTTTCATTTATAAGTTGGCCATTTAAGCAACCTTTCTGTAACTTAAAAACAAAATTTTATTTGGTTTAATAGTAGCACTTGGGAAATATTATCTATTGTACTAATGTCTAACCGCAGAAAAGAATGGGAAAGTTTTTGTGTTGAAGTTTTTTCACAGAGAATGAAGGAACACCAAACTATGGAATATTGAAGAATTACCAAAGTCATAAGCTTGGGGATGTCCCCGCATCCCTCTTCATCAATAACCCCACGGTTTGCAAACCTTTAAACTTTGTTTTTTGAGCAACATAGGAACTTAACTAAACTTGAAGCGGCTGTATTTTATTATCTATTTATCTTAGCATCAAACACCAGTTACATTAATAAGTGGATCGTCACATATTTTATTTATCCTCTGTTTTCAATGTTTACTTGGTTAATGGATTACTTGTTGAAACTTAAAAATGATGTGTGAATAATACTGTTTAGTAGTTTATGTTTTCTTATGGTTAGTCTCAACTAGCTAATAGTGCATATTATGTTATTTTGATATCAACATGCATTGTCCTGTTCATAAAGGTATGGTATTGTGGTATCCTCCTCTGAATAATTCACTTGAATCGACTTGGCACATGCTCACACATGTTATGACTGAAAAATAAAAGTCAATTAAGCCTTGATGATCTATTTTGCCTCAGAGTTTTAGTATCGTTTTTATGCCTCCGTTAATTTTATTTTGTCGCAAGCATGATTATGACCGTTATCGCTCTCGTGGTTGTCGCTTCCCAGTCTATTGCTAGCCTTCACTTGTACTGAGCGGGAATGCTGCTCGTGCATCCAAATCCTTAAAACCAAGTTATCCCAAAG
Source organism: Poa pratensis (assembly GCA_947311845.1). Classification (NCBI taxonomy): domain Eukaryota; kingdom Viridiplantae; phylum Streptophyta; class Magnoliopsida; order Poales; family Poaceae; genus Poa; species Poa pratensis. The sequence continues at coordinate 22,726,832 of CAMZMU010000064.1, forward strand.
AGTCCACCAAAAAATTCCTATGCATGGTATTTCAAGCCATTCCAAGTAAATTTGCATGTGCTACCTTTAAAACCTTCAAAATATTTCTCTTTTTGTGTCAATGTTTACTAGCTCATGAGGAATTAGTGTGGTTATTCTTTATTCTATTTGTCAAATGGACTTTTACACCTGGACTAGTGGCATATACATCCGCTTATCCAATAACTTGCAAAAAGAGCTGGCAACGGGGTGCCCAGTCCCAATTAATTACAACTTTAACCAATTAATTCTCTTCACACTTTTGCCCTGATTCATCAGTAAGCAATGACAAACAGTGAAATACCTGAATGTGTGTAAACCAAAGAGAAAGAGGGATGATCTGCCTTGCTGGTAGAAATAACGTCCTTCATGGGAGCCGCTCTTAAAAGTCCGTTTGACAGGTAGAATACTGTTCTCACCCGCTACCATTCGTTGACAATTAACAAACACCTCTCAAAACATTTTTACCTCTGTTTTTAAAACAAAAAGCTCTAGCACGTGTTAATCCCTGCTTCCCTCTGCGAAGGGCCAATCTTTTATTTTTATGTTGAGTCACCATCCTTTCTTTGAGCACTTCTTCGAGAGCATAGCTGTCGTTCTTAGTGTAATGTGCTTGTCCCAGAATACGATTAATTGAGGTATAACCATGATGCTTTTATCTTTGATATCTCTATATCTAGTCTTCACTTGAACTTCAGAGGTGCCTTGGCATTTATGTTTTGCTCCACAATTAAGGGCAAGCGAGATACCACTCTATCATGCTTTATTATGGTCATTACAATCTTGTTGATGTTTATAAATTTCATGTTATAAGCTCTTAGTTCGTTGATACTTTTCATTAGGAAACATGATTGCTAAGTTTTATTATCCATACATCATGCAATTGTTAAAGACCTGATCATAGCATTTACAATCAAAAATTATTTTGTTATCATTTACCTACTCGAGGACGAGCAGGAATTAAGCTTGGGGATGTTGATACGTCCAAAACGTATCTATAATTTTTGATTGTTTCATGCCATTTTTATGCTTTTAGCACTTGTTTTATATTAAGTTTATTATTTACTAGCTAAATGCCCGTGCGTTGCTACGGAGCACACATATAAATTGATTTTGAATCATGCATTCATTTCGAACAAAATATTTGGTGCATAAGTTATCAATCTACTTTATCATGACACACATTTATCTGTTTGAACTCAAGTAAATTTTGCCCTTACATGTTCTTCAACGCAAATAAGAAACAAATGAGAGAGTTGAATACCAGTGTGTTACATGTTGATGGAAATGATAGTTGAAATTCAAAATATGTTCATAATGGGCCATAATTTGCATTTATATATGTTATAAAATAACTAAACACAAAGACCTGATAGAGAACCCTCCTTTAAACTTTTTTCATTTCACTGTCCTATGCACATTATAATCTTTAGTGTGTTAGTGCGGTACATTGTACAGAATTTAACTTATTACAGTATTTGTATGAACCAACACCCGAGGTCAATTGACTGAACATGAGCTTTCTTCTCTATCTTGCTTCTCCACCGTTCCATGCTGCAGTCTCCTACCTCGAAGGAATCCTTTAGTCAAGCAACTTCCGCCTCTCTGTTTATATGGTCTTCTCCTTCTCCGTAACATATTTATGTACAAAGTAGTAGATAACTAATTGAAAACAAAATCTAATCATGATAAAATGCAACGATTTCAGTATATAAAATTAGAAGTCCAAAAAACTGGCAGCTGGTTGTTTCCTCTCTGAACTATAAAGGAATCTGGCTCACTTGAACATATGCAGTACTAACCATGAGTAAGCAGAAATGCCTAATTAGCTAATCCATTAATTCCTTCCCCTAAAACAGAGCAAGATTTGACCTTTTGGCTGTCAGATATTCCCTCCGCAATGATAAAAAAAACAATACTCTATATAGTAAATGTATAACAATGATCTTGTAGCAGAAAATTTGACATCAAACCCAAGCTCGAAAAAGAACTTTCAACTAAATAGTAAATGTATAACAATACTCTACATCAACAATCATTGGGAATTGCCTTTGTTGATACCCACATGGACGCAGAGGATTTGGACTAAGCTACTAATAGTTGCAAAAGTGCACAATGTTCTTGTTTTACTCTTTGATGTGTAGAAATTATCAAGAATACAAGAGGAAACCTTGTTGGAGTCGAATTGGGACTTTCCTGAAATCTGTCTGAGAACTTTTTACGAAGATTGCCAGTTTGACCCTCGAAGATGACGTTATCTGGAGACCTGGCTGTTACGAAAGTTGTCACAATTTTCCATACGAAGATTTTAAGCCTGAGATCAGCCCAATCGGAGTTCGGACGCGGCCTGGAGGCCCGTTTTGGTGGAACCCTAAAAGGGGTGACGGAAATCCGAGAAGATATATAAAGGGAGGAAACCTAACTCGTGGAGGACTCCTCCACCCACGAATTTCAGCCACCAAAAGCCACGTTTTTGCCTCCCCCATGGATCCCATCTCCATGGGGGAGGGCTCCCAAGAAGCCATGAAGGAAGGGGGCTAAGGGGCGGTGCTCCCCCATGGAACCGGCGACGCAGGAGGAGCCCCCTGCGCCACCGCCGGCGCCGGCGCCGCCCTGCGCCTCTCACTGCCCTCTCCACCGTCTTCACCGCCATCTCCATCACCAACTCCTCCTTGTATTCAGTGGTTCATCCTCCCACAAACCTCTGTACCGTCCTATGTAAACATGGTGTTTGATGCTATAATATTTATCCTATGATCTATGTCATGTTTATGTAGTTTATTTGTCTTTCGATTGCTTTGTTGAATGTCTATGGTTCATTAGAGTTGTATGTTGATATGGTACTGTCCTTTGGTGTCCATTATACTTATGCGCGCATGGATCAACACCATAGGGTTAGTAGTATGTGCAAAGGAAGGGGCGTAGTTCTGCCTGAGTGACAGAAACCTAAGGACTCAAACCGGTTAGTTGCACGTATGGGAGTAAGAGGACCATAAACTTAAGGCAATGGTTGGGGAAACCTTAATGCATTGTTAGTATTTACGGATGTTTGCTAACAATCCAATCATATAGTACTTGTAATCCCAAGTAGTGGAGTGCATGTATATTAGCCTCTCCCACATTGAAAACTACATCAAAGACAATGAACTAGATGTCTTCACTAATTAATCTTAGACAAAGCCACCATATTACCACCACTTTTCCACACTCATGGTACTGTTAGTATACGGTTACTTGGTGTACTTTATTGCTGCAGCACTAACTTTTACTTTCTTGTTTTTATTATCCTGCAAAACTATCTCTCATACCCGTATTGCTACCGTAGTTTTAGTTCCTAGATAATACAAACGTTTAGTGTGCGTAGAGTTGTATCAGTGGTTGATAGAACTTGAGAGAATACTTATCCTACCTTTAGCTCTTCGTTGGGTTCGACACTCTTACTTATCGAAAAGGCTACACGCGATCCCCTATACTTGTGGGTTATCAATGGCTCGAGGGGGCCGTGGTAACCACAATGATGAGGAACCGCCGCCACCACCCTCGACGGCGCAAGTCTTGATGGCCATTGAGGAGAACCGCGGGTGCAATGAGCGGCTGCTCGAGCAGTTGGTGCAGCAGAATGCACAGAGGAATGGCTGCAACACTCTCACTGAGTTCCTGCGCTCGCAGCCACCCACCTTTGCTGATGCTAAAGAGCCACTGGAAGCTGATGATTGGCTTCGCGCTCTGGAGCGCAAGTTCTCGCGCTGCATGTTCCAGTGGCTGAACAAGTCAACTTCGCCACCTACCTCCTGGTTGGTGCGGCTGGCTGTTGGTGGGAGAGCCATGTGTCATTGTTTCCGGTCAACCATGTCTTCACCTGGGCAGATTTCCGCACTGCTTCCGTGCGGCTTACATCCCTCAGCCGATCATGGATTTGAAGAGGAGGAAGTTCCTGGATTTGCAACAGGGACGTATGGACCTCCGCACTTATGGTTGTGAATTCAACCATCTCTCCCGTTACGCCCTAAGGAACGTGACCACTGATGCTGACAAGCAAGAGCTGTTCCGCAAGGGTCTTGCGCCGTAGCTCCGCTATGAGTTACTGCCCTTCAAGTCCCAGACCTACCAGAGCTGTTCAACCAGGCTCTTACTCTTGAGCAGGGAAGGAAGGAACTCGAGGCTTCCAAGAGGCCAGCACACGGGGACCGCTATCCAGCATGCATGTGTGAGTTGTGGTGTCTACTATGAGATTCATTTGGGCATTACGACAAAGTACATAGACCGCTATCCAGCATGCATCTATGCCTAAATAGTCCACTTTCCGGTTAACATCCGTACCCCTTCCAGTATTAAGTTGCAAGCAACAGACAATTGCATTAAGTAATGTGCGTAATGTAAACAATACATTCATCCTTGAATAAAGCATTGCTGTTTTCCCCTAGTGGCAACAACACATCTACAACCTTAGAACTTGCTGTCACTATCCCAGGTTAAATAGAGGTTAAACCCAACTATCATGCATAAATACCCTCTCTTGGAGTCACAAGTATTCACTTGGCCAAGGCTTCAACAAGTAACGGAGAGCATGCAAGATCACAAATGACATAGACATGATAATATAATATTCAGCTCCACATAGGTATCAATATAAGTCAGATCCCAGCAAACACAACATGTAGCATTACAATAAGATGATCTTGATCATGATAGGCAGCTCACAAGATCTAAACATGATGTCACAAGTGGAGAAAACAACCATCTAGCTACTGCTATGGACCCATAGTCCAAGGATGAACTACTCACGCATCACTCCGGAGGCGGGCATGGCGATGTAGAGCCCTCCGGTGATGATTCCCCTCTCCGGCAGGGTGCCGGGAAGAGCTTCAGAACCCCCCGAGTTAGGGTTGACGACGGCGGCGGCAGCGAATATGTTCTGGATGAAAGGCTCGGTGTTTTAGGGTTTTCACGTCTCGGGGAATAAATAGGGAAGGGGCGATGTCGGCGGACCCCCGAGGGGCCCAAACCACCAGGCGGCGCGGTGGGGCCCATGCCGCGCCGGCCTATGGTTTGGCCACCTCGTGGCGAGTCTTCGTCTCTCCTTCGGACTCCGTGTACGTGTTGGAAAAATAGGGACTTGGCCTTTTGTTTCGTGCAATTCCGAGAATATTCCAGAAGTAACTTTCCGAAACCAAAAACAGCAGAAAACAGGGAACTGGCACTGTGGCATCTTGTTAATAGGTTAGTCCCAGAAAATGCATAAAAGTGATATGAAGTGTATATAAACATGTAGCAAATGGTATAATATAAGCATGGAACAGCAGAAATTATGGATACGTTGGAGACGTATCAAGCATCCCCAAGCTTAGTTCTACTCGTCCTCGAGTAGGTAAAATGATAACAACAAATAATTTCTGAGGAGACATGCTTTCACACAATCTTGATCATATATTGCAAGGCTCATGTCATGAATGAAGTGACTCAAAGAAATGGTCTATAGTTTGCTAACAGATAGATAAAGAGTAAACAATGAATCATATAAGCAAAAACTTTTTCATGAATAGTACTTTCAAGACAAGTATCAAAAAGTTTTGCATAAGAGGTAATCATAAAGCAATAGATTCAAAGTAAAAGGCATTGAAGCAACACAAAGGATGATAAAGTTTCAGCAATTGCTTTCAACTTGTAACATGTATATCTCATGGATAGTTGTTAAAATAAAGCAATATAACAAGTGCAATAAGTAAACATGTAAGAATCAATGCACACAAAGTTGACACAAGTGTTTGCTTCTAAGATAGAAATGAGTAGGTAAACTGACTCAACATAAAGTAAAAGATAGACCCTTCGCAGAGGGAAGCAGGGATTAAATCATGTGCTAGAGCTTTTTAAATTTTCGAAAGCATATAGAGCACAAAATAAGTATTTGAGAGGTGTTTTGTTGTTGTCAACGAATGGTAGTGGGCACTCTAACCCCCTTGTCAACCAGACTTTCAAGAGCGGCTCCCATGAAGGACGTTATCTCTACCAGCAGGTAGATCATCCCTCTTCTCTTTTGTTTACACATGTATTTTAGTTTCTTTATAGATGACACTCCTCCCAACCTTTTGCTTACACAAGCCATGGCTAACCGAATCCTCGGGTGCCTTCCAACATTCACATACCATGGAGGAGTGTCTATTTGCAAATTAAGTTTGCTTACTGATAAATCAGGGCAAAACATGTGAAGAATTATTAATGAAAGTTGTAATTAATTGGGGCTGGGCACCCGTTGCCAGATCTTTTTGCAAATTATTGGATAAGCAGATGTATATGCCACTAGTCCATTGGTTGATAGTCTGTCAGAAGTAAATGACAAGATTGAAAGATAAAACACCACATACTTCCTCATGAGCTATAAAACATTGACACAAATAAGGAGTAATAAAGTTTTGAATAGTTTAAAGGTAGCACATGAAATATTTACTTGGAATGGCAGGAAATACCACATAGTAGGTAGGTATGGTGGACACAAATGGCATGGGTTTTGGCTCAAGTTTTGGATGCACGAGAAGCATTCCCTCTTAGTACAGAGTTTAGTCTAGCAAGGTTGTTTGAAACAAACACAAGTATAAACCGGTACAGCAAGAATCACATAAAAACATATTGCAAGTATTATAAGACTCTACACTGTCTTCCTTGTTGCTCAACATTTTACCAGAAAAATATCTAGACCTTAGAGAGAACAAATATGCATCCCAAGTCTCAACAAGCTCTGGTAGGTTCTCCACTACTAGGGTTTAACTACATGATGCAAGAGCTAAACATGATCTACTTGAGAGCTCAAAACAATTGCAAAGTATCAAATCGAAACAAGACAATGATCTACAAGAATGCATATGTCTTTTCCAATACCAACTACTACATGTAGCATTTTCTTTCTTCCAAACAAAACACCAATCAAT
>CAMZMU010000064.1:22801170-22894967 GCA_947311845.1 Poa pratensis
CCCCCCCCCCCCCCCCCCCCCCCCCCCCCCCCCCCCCCCCCCCCCCCCCACACACACACACTCGGCAAACACTCGCCTAATATAAACCCAAGATAAAGCAAAATACACAACTCACAAAATTGAACCATGCCTAAAGAAATATCTGGTGTACGCTGGAACGCCCGTTATTGAAAGCACGACAATACACGTCGTGACACTCTCACGTTAAGGTTAAGATATGTCAAGGGTTAACACTAGGGACATTGTCTCGCATCGACTAAGCAAAGTCCAGTGTGACATTGTTGGATAAATTGTGATGGGGTATAACTTAAGCAAGGTTAATATTTTTTGTCATCATGTAAGCAACATGGATCATTATACATAAGGAAAGGCCTATGTATACACAAAGCAGTTCCATTAGTATGAACTGTGATTTGTGTAGTTGATCAGGTGACAGACCATCATAACATATCTAAATGATCAGATCTCTAATTAGCCAAGAAAAAACTGTGGTATATAAACATTTGCATTTGGAGACATACAGAAAGGGACCCAAAACAAGAAAGCAAGCCCTCCTAAGATCATCCAATAAGAACTAGAAAACAAGAAACTACAATGGTAAACTAGATCCAAGGTCAACAAAAGAGCATACACTATGTTTAAAAATAACCTTGGTGACCAATCTGCTACAGAGAGGGCACGGTTGGTGACATTGGAGGCAAATCTTTCTATAAATTGGTTGTGGGTGTTACGAGATATATAGGGATTGTTGTGCAGGATGTGTTATTCCCATTATTTTCTATAAATTTCCACAAGTACTATGTGATAACAATTCAACTGATTTTTCTTTAGATTTCTCAACGCTTGATATTTAACAACTTGCCCATGATCATTCTTCATACTAACATTAAGACATCTCAATGGTTTCATTCGGCAACATGGACAGGGTAGCAAAGGTCGATGAGACATTGCTGAATGATATACAAATATGTGCATTTGGAGATATACAAAAAAAGGACCCAGAACAACAAAATAGGCCATCCTAAGATCATACGAACAAGAAAATACAGTTAACTAGATCTCAGTTCAACAAAAGAGCATACATGATTTTTAAATAACCTTGGTGATCAATATGCTCCACAGCAGGCACAGGTTGGTGACATTGCAGGCAAATATTTGCAATGAGGTTGTGTAATAGTTTGGTGCGACAAGTTGGTTGGAGTAATTTTTGGATTTTTTGCAGAAACGTTGAAGAGTGGCCGCTCTTAGATTTAAGATGGAAAGGGAAGGAGGGTGGGAATGATGGTTAAGCAAAGGTTGATTACACATTGTTGGATGATATATAAATATGTGCATTTGGAGACATATAAAAAAGGACCCAAAACAAGAAAATAGGCCCTCCTAAGATCATCCAATAAGAACAAGAAACTACAACAGTAAACTAGATCCAAGTTCAACAAAAGAGCATACACGATGTTTAAAATAACCTTGGTGACCAATCTGCTCCACAGCAGGCACGGGTTGCTGACATTGGAGGCAAATATTTGCAATAAGGTTGTGGAATAATTTGGTGTGGCAAGATGGTTGGAGTAAATTTTGGATTCTTTGCAGAAAGAAACATTGAAGAGTGACCGCTTATGGATTTTGAGATGGAAAGGGAGGGAGGGAGGGATGGAGGTGTAAAAGCTTGCATCGTTAGGACGAAAACAAGGAAGAAATTAGTTGCTAGAGATATTGGGTGGACATTAATGGTTTGTTGTGAGGGGAGACTCAACGCCTTTACCATTTTTTTGTGATATTGTTGGAATTTTTAGAAAGTAATGAAGTATGACTATGTCAATTCGGCGATCTTTTTTTTCTTATTATAGATTTGTTGGGGGTGTTAAGAGATATGTGTTGATGTGTAGGATGTGTTATTCACATTGTTTTCTATAAAATTCCGCAAGTACTATGTGATAACCATTTAACTGATTTTTCTTTAGATGTCTCAACGGTTGATATTCAACAACTTGCCCATGGTTATTCGTTGTACTAGCATTAAGACTTCTCAATGCTTGCATTCAGCAACATGGATAGGGTCTTACGTTGGTTAAGAAAAGGTTGACGAGACATTGCTGGATGATATATAAATATGTGCATTTGGAGACATACAAAAAAGGACCCAAAACAATAAAATAAGCCCTCCTAAGATCATCCAATAAGAACGAGAAACAAGAAACTACAACAGTAAACTAGATCCACGTTCAACGAAAGAGCATACATGATGTTTAAAAATAACCTTGGTGATTAATCTGCTCTACAACGGGCACGGGTTGGTGACACTAGAGGCAAATCTTTGCAATGAGGTTGTGCAATAGTTTGGTGCGGCAAGATAGTTGGACTAATCTGTTGGATTTTTTCCATAAACTTTGAACGGCGGCCGCTCTTGGATTTTAAGATGGAAAGGGTGGGAGGGAGGGAAGGAGGTGTAAAAGCGTGCAGCGTTAGGATGAAAAGAAGGAAGAAATTAACTGGTAGAGATATAATGGTTTGTTGTGAGGGGAGACTCGGCGCATTTACCACGTTTTTGTGATATTGTTGGAATTTTAGAAAGTAACGAAGTATGTTTGTGTCAATTCGGCGATTTTTTTTGTTCTTATTATAGATTGGTTGGGGGTGTTAAGATATATATATATGTGTTGTTGTGTAGGATGTGTTATTCCCATTGTTTTCTATATAATTCAGCAAATTTCCGCAAGTACTATGTGATAATCATTCAACTGATTTTTCTTTAGATGTCTCAGTGGTTGATAACAACTTGGCCATGGTCATTCGTCATACTAACGTTACGACATCTCAGTGGTTGCATTCAGCAACGTGGACATGGTCTTATGTTGGTTAAGCAAAGGCCGATGAGACATTGCTGGATGTTGCAACGAAAGTTGTAACTTAAGCTAGGTCAGTCTTTTTCTTTACATCACATAGGCACGATGAATGACTTTACATAAGCAGGATACCTACACACACACTTCATGGGATTCAATCAAGTAATGAAAATGTGGGATCAATTAACCATTTAACTGATCTTATTTTCAGATTTCAACATGGACATGGTCTCACACTTGACTAAGATTAACACAACTCGACTGTGGACATTCAACAACATGGACATGATCTTGTGTCGGGCTAAGCAAGGTCCAAGCGGACATGGCTAGATGAAATGCCATGGAAATCATAGCTTAAGCAAGTAGATCTTTCTTTACATCAGTTAAGCAAGATGAACCAATTTACATAAACAAGAGGCCTGCATAGGCACACAAAAGTCCATGCTAATGGGATTCGATCAAATAACGAGAATGTGGGATTCAACCAAACATTAAACTGATCTTTTTTTTGATACCCTAAATGTTGATATTCAACAAAAATGGACATGGTCTCACGCCGTACTAACACTAAGATATCTCAAGAACTGACATTCAGTAACATGGACATGGTATGATGCCAGCTAAATAAAGTCCAGCCTAACATGGTTGGATAAATTGTGAAGTCGTAACGTAAGCAAGGTGAATATTCTTTTGAAATCATGTAAGCGCATGAATCATTCTACATAAGGAAGAGGCGTACATACACACAAACTGATTCCCATTCAATTAGTAACACGTCACGTGTAACTGTGTAAGCAAAATTTCAATGGACATGGCCGGATAACTAGCACTGGAAGTTGTGACACGTGTTGACAAGGCACCAATCTTATGATCGCAGTTGCGTGTACAAGAAAGAGAGACTAGTCAAGGTTGTTTGTTGATCGAGTTGTCCAAAGACAAGTGAAATTGGTACGGATTAATACCAATTCTGCATTGCCTGTGTAATTCCAATTCTTCAAACTCTGCGACAGTTCTTCCGTTTGCCGCACTTTTGGCCGTTTCTTTTGTTATGTTTCCTCCTTTTGCAACTTAGGGATGACCGTCCATGCATCCAGAAAGCTCGCACAGTGCCATGCGTAGGATGGCCAAAGAAAAGCCTTTGACTAGAAAAAGTAAAGAATGCCGCATGCATGGATGCCCTTGCATGGGCTTCACCTTTGCATAATGCACCCCAGCCCATTCCGCTACTCATGGGTCGTCGGTCCTTGCAAGTTGCAACAGTGTTTTTTTTTTCTTTAGCGATGCACACAGCCAAGTTTCAACAGTGTTCATCTTCGGTTTGTTGATTATAGACTGTAGAAAAAAAATAGACAACCACCGCAAAGCACTGCATGATCAATAGTATTATTTCTGATAAAACAATTCAGTAACCGATGTTCAGTTAGCTTAGCCTGTTCATGCTGACCTGCTTTTCCTGAACTCCGATAACAAAGCAACGATATGCCACATATAGTAGAACCTAATAAACTGTTCGATTGGGCGGCGATGATTTGACCTCACCTTGCCAGAAGATATGTCGGCAAAACCCTATGCCAACTAGTATCAGCAGGTTAAAGCGGGAAAGAAGAAAAAAATGCAACAGCAATGTGTCGTGAAAGATGTTTTGATGTCCCTCGACACCATGATTCATGAACGTGCATGAACAAAAAGATGATGCGGTGCGAAGAAAAAGAAGGGCATCACCATATATATACATTAGACTACTTTGACCTAAAAAACGCGAGCGCAAGTGCACAAGGATGTGTCGACTGCTCGACAGACAAACATGGTGTTAATTAAGATCAACGGGCAACTCGATGAGATTAGCATCCGATTAATTAATTTGCCCAAGCCAAGAACTGACCAGGTTAGGAGAAAAAGGTCGCCGATCGAATTCTCTGCCGAGTGCATGCTGATCAAGTGTACGCTTGCTTATCCATCGTCTCATTGGGCACCCGTGCGGCACAAACATGAAATGCTCCTGCTTTTGGCCCATTTTGCCGCGTAGAAAGCCAAGCTAGCTGCTACCTGAAGAAGACGCAAATGCAGGGGCTCTTGAGAGACAACGAAAGGCACATTGGCACTAGCGGACACAATATGATTTTTATGGGTAAGAAAGGTAGGAGTTGGACTACTCGATCGGCATGCAGATGCAGATGATGCCAAGTCTAATTAGTGGTAAACGACACACTGATATATTGTTGTTGCTGCATGCTAATCGCGGGAGGATATGGTAGGTATCCTAGGAGAGGCGCTCGTGCAACAAAAAGGCTAGCTACAAGGTGGATGCAGCCCTTTCTGGTAAAAGAAGAAATGGTGCTATAAACCTCTACTATATAGCTTTTCTTCCCACTTTGGGCATGCACTGTGGGTGGACACATTGCCCACTAAACGCAGTAGGCACTAGTGGCAGGAGACACGAGTGTCCAGTGGTTTCTGTTAAGAAAGAAAAGCGTGGCGACCGGAGCGCGCAAAGCTACTTAGCGTCGATGATACGATAGGCAGGCTACTTGACTAGTTAGTGCACAAGTTGAAGCTGGTCAAAATACGGAAGCACTTCAAGTTGAGTAGGCATGTGCTAGAATTTCGAGTGGCCTACGGCGTATTTTTTTTTTTTTTTTGAGGTTTAAGACGGTCGTATCCGTCATCCGATTAGATAGAATAGAGTGCTATGTACAGAATTTCTAGATAGGGAAAAAAATCCCTTTACATGCAAAACAACAAAAACTAGTCCCCAGAATCTTGCGTGTGGGCGTATTTGCTCCGGCCATCCTGTCCGCTCCGAAACTGTCATGATTCACCAACAGTGGCGCTCCACCTCTGCTCACTGAGAATGAGATATGAGATACTAAGATGATCCCTGCAGTAGACGACAAATCTTCCCACTTGTGGTAAAGATGTTACAGGAATATCGCTGTAATCGAGGGGGGGGCTGAAGTAGATTTGGGATCATGACGAGATTCTGAATCTGGACCACGGCGTCGGTGAAATGGCATATGATTCCGATAACGCATAGGTAGTCCACTCGTGCAGTCATTAGCACAAATCCTACTCCGGACTACAGTTTTACTGGTTCTGTACCCAAGCATGGCGGAACTTAAAAGATCTTTACCGTGCCGGCCTAGCAGCATCAGTGCATCTGAGCTCTGAACTGTACTGTTTCTAGTCTGACTAGCTAATGTAAGTTATCCTGTAGATGCATTCACCAGGCTTTTCGGGCTCAAGAAACGCAGCAGTCAAGCAGGATAGACTGAAACTGCGCTGTGGACCTGTGCAATGGATGATGTGCCGACAACAGGATTACAACAAGGAAAGAGGAAAACAACAACTATCTTGAATTCTAGCACAACTTCAGATTTGATATGACCTTCATGATACGCACAGTGAAGTAGTACGGCCTCAAATTTATGAGTTCAGAAATCTACACAAACTTAAACAAAGAAGCTGCAAGTCTTACGTGAAACAGATACGGCGATCATATTCACATTTGGTATGCTAAAAATTAAAAAAGGTAAAGCAGCTCAATTAGCACACTGAACCAAGTGACAAGATGATATTTCACATGATTGCATCAACGAGCAAATGCACACCATAAGCGGGCCAAGATCCGCAAAGATCCGATTTCGTAAATTTCTAAAGATGGCATTACCTTGTAAAGACAAAAGTTTGAAAAGAGGGGAAATTCGCGGCTAAAAGGGGAGGAAACGGAGACCGATGTTGCATATGTATGTGCATGCACAAAAGCAAAATGGGTAATACATACAACATATTTGAGGGCGTAACCTGACCCTGAAAACTGAGTAAACACAGATTTTTCCTCTTTGTAGTTGAGCCATTTTACTATAATGTTACAAGATACCAGAGAGATATTCACATAGACAAAGGCAACAACAATCTCCTCTCTCTTTTCCTTTTAAGCCTTCTATTTCTAGAGATTTTGAGACTTACTGGAAGAAGGATTCCAAAAATTACAAAGAGGGATGAAAGTTTGAACCATTTCAGGTATAGTGCAGCATAGCACGACACCATGAGAAAGCAAAACAACACAGCATAGAGGACGGCAACCTTCAGATCCCGCCTGAAAGATAAAAGAACATGGGTTCAAGTCAAATTGAATCAAATAGCAAGAAGTACTTGCACTGGTCTTCTAACCAAAGCAGAAAGAGGATAGCTGTAAGGTTCATTTTTTTTATACTAGCCAAAATGAGAATAAGCTAGCAATTCAATATTTGCAAATACCTAGAGCACATTGCATTAACAATACCACTTCCTTTAGGCTAGTTTTGAAATTTGAAATTCAGCTACGCTTTCAAGTTTGTAGATACATATGAGCACATTGCATCAACAATACTAATTCCTACTGACGCTTTCCACCTCCTCCTCTGGATGCCCAAGCCTTTGATGAATTTCATGAATTCAGTCAGTTGGTCATTCAAACTAGATCTAAGTGCAATGAAGATGAGTTGGGTATCTCTGATGATACAAATGGGGCCCTTTTTTCTCTGTTAGCAAATCTACAAGTTGTACTTTCAGCACATCCAAGCGCCTGCCTTCTCCAAGTGGATTTGGAAGACTAAATGTACTTCTAAAATCAGATCTTTTCTTCCGGCTCCTAACTAATGATCGTCTCAACACAAAGAATATGCTCCTAAGTAAAAATCTTATGTTTGACAACAATGGGGTCGTGTGCAGCCTCTGTGAAGATGGCCCTATTGAAACTAGAGACCACCTCTTTTGGAGTTGCAACTTCAGCAAACAATGCTGGCAATCTATTAACATCAGGCTTGACACTAATCTGGATTTTACCACCATGCACTCCTCAGCAAGAACATCATTTGGCAAACCCTTGTTCTATGAGGTTTTTGCTAGACTGCTTGGTCCATCTGGAAGCAACGAGATGCGCTTATTTTTACAATATAAACCTAGTCTTAGTGCTTGGTCCTTCTCTTTCAAAAGCGACATCTTCCTTCTCTCTTACAGAATGAAGGATGAGCTTAGATCTCCTTTGGTTATCTAGTTAGACGATTTTTAGCTTCTTCTCCCAGGGTACATCCTTTGTATATTACCCTCCCCCTCCTGTACATATTGTTTTCTTTTATTAATAAAATCTTATTATTAGGGCCTCCGCTGCAGTTTTCAGCGTTAAAAACATAGAGCGCATTTGCATCCACTAGACCACTCTCTGTACGCTAGTTTGAACTTTGAAATAAGATATAATTTGCAAATTGCTATCCTCAGGCTCAGTTACATGAACTACACTGCTTTCTGGATGCTACTTTGAGATTCAACTTTTCTTTTCTTCATCCTACCATGAGCTAACTTTGAAATGGAAGCCAGAGGGCCTAATCAAGTGGTGTACCAAATGAGATGGATATAATGCAATAGGCAGTGAAAGATCCATGTACGTAAATGCCACCAATGTGGCAGAGAGGATTTAATTTGGTTTTTTTGAGAGATAGGCGTCTATTAGGTAAAACTATGTAAATAAAGATGTTTTCATTCCAGAAATAGGTAATAGACCACACATCACAGTATCGACAAAGCACAGTTTTAAAAGCACTTGGTCGCTTAATCCCATGTTGGCTGACTTCTGGTATCACTAATCTCAATGAGGGTTACGGTTTCAATATGTTGCCCATTATAAACAGGGGTATATCCTGCACAAATGCACGAAAGGCCAAAAATGGTGTGCGAACACCACATGTACAAGTTATATTTTTTCTCGAATACGCCTGGGAGTATGTCATTTTCATTAAAAATAAAGCGTTGTGATAGCTCAAACGACCAAAGTACAAAGATTTACAAAGGAAAAAAAGAAAACAAAAAAGAAGAGAAAAAAAAAAGGAAAAGATGACTGTCCTGGCTGAATGAGCAACAAATAACGGATCCCTAGCTAACCAAGACCTTGCACAACAGCGGACTAAAGGATCAAGGCCTGGAGAGTCAAGGTGCTCGCCGGCAGCCACACCAAAGATCAAGAGAGCTCACGACCGAGCAAAGGCTGGAGGAGCAACACGGGGAAAAAGTTCTCAAGAATTCTAAGAGAAAAAGTACTACTAGGAGTGTGTTGTGAATCGGTGCAGATTTTTAACTTTAAACTGGATGTACATAGTAAGATGCTTGTGATACATCCTTTTGTGGATCCAATTTACATGAAGAATAGTACATTATTTTGTTCGACGTACTCAAAAGTCAAATGTTAATTTCAAATTTGGTGAATGACTGGAATAGGATCCATTCCAGTGGACATGAAACATTAACCTATAATGCACACTGAATTTATTTGCACTGCGAGCACAGCATATGTAATTCAATGGACCGTTTGAAGTTACTTGTGCTGAGATCATGTTCTTAAGTTGGCCCTAATATTTTTCCTGAGGGGTGTATGTAAATTGTAAGGTTAAAGACTAAAAGTTAGTCGAAGCTTCCAATTTTCTGCTGAATATACATGCAGGAATGCAGCAATATTCAGAGCATAATATTTGTGATGACTGCTGCATTGCTACCTTCTATACTCCTAGTTTTGTATCGTGTTGTTGTATGACCATATACTTGAACAGTTGCCAGGTCCTGAAATTTGCGTCGACCTTTTTTTACCAGGCGTTGACCTTTTTAAGCAGGATGGTTTAACTCTATACTTCTATAAGGAGATTGGACAATGTCAAAACCTAGTGAAAATAAAACAGAATTGAGAAGAAACAAGCATTTAATAAAACCATTGACCCTCTATCTTCATTAGAGGCTTTTTTCATGCTAACACAACAAAGTACGCTTATTTCCTGCAGTTGTAATTATCTGTCATATCACAAAGTACACGTCCCACGCAGTCGCAGGTTCAGGTTCTGATATGGACTCAACTTACTTTTTATCCACATGAATGATGATACTTCTGTTTGTTCTAGTGTACTTATTAACTGGCGGTAAAAAAGCAAATATCAGAAAGCTAGTTCCTAATCTCAAAGCATAAAGGTTCCTCCATTCATAGACACTCATCCCAGGGTGCTCTCCCATGTGTGATGCACTGGTGAAAGCGTCAAAGATTGCACTACTTAATTTTCATTCATTAGCTCCAGCCATGCAAAAACTCCTAGGTTCTATGGATTAGGTTCGAACCATATTTGAGCACGCTTAGTGGTTCGTGCAGTGTTAAGCTTGCTGACTTTACATGGCACCATGGCTGCTTATGTCCAGCTAGATTTCTGGTGAACTTGTGCCATACTCAGCACTAGAATTTCTAGTCATGCCAGTTACCAACTTCACACCCTTGCAAGCAACATTAACTCATGGCAATTTCTTAATAGAAAGGAGCACTATTCGTACAGCTATGAGTGTATACAACGGGAATGAGGGCCACCAGCAAACAGGTTGTCACAGGTAATAGGAACAGACATGAGACATCTTCCATCCCTTCTCATAAAATGGAGCACTGCAAGTTTATTCTAATGCCAATTTGAAATATACTACTTGCATTTCTTTCAAAGAATAGGCAAGGAAAGAAATGACCCTCCAGATTAAACCCTAGCTATGAGCCTTTGATATTATGAGTTATGACCCCTCCAGATTAAACCCCAATTCATGAGCCATGTTTCTGGTTTTCGAGCATTACAAAAAGCTTTGCATTGTACTTATTCGAAAGAATTGAATTAAATGTCCCTAAGCCTGTATCACAATCCTGCTTACGTCAAACTCAACTTTTTTTGGGCGGGCTCCTAAACATGCACTATGTATATTTGTACAACTCTAGTCCATTTGTTGTAGTAAGGGAAAAGTAACGTGATTGCCATCTAAGCCTTCACCTGGCGTAGGGGACTATGTGGAATGCCCTGTGGACACCAAGTCGATGCCATGTTTTATAACATGCAATATAATCAGACATACTTCAAAAAATGGGTTGTATGAGATATATTCTTAGGTAGAGTGATCTCCACCTTATATAATCAAACGTCAACCCGAGGGTCTGAAAGTCTGAAGAGCCAGGAAAGTCTCAGGATTCAAGCATTATTATCAGTCAAGAGAGGACAACTAGCGTACATTTGGTTCCTCGGTAAGGTCAACAATAGCCTCGCTAGGAAAGGATAGGCGTTTGGTACGAAGCGGAAAACAAACTTTGCCAAGCAAATTAGCTAGCATGGGCTAGAAAATCCTTGCCCCGCTAGGATAGCAAATTCGGCTATCCTCCGATGAAAGAAACAAGAGAAAGTAATGCATAACTGTTATCTTGCTAACGAATGAAAACTGTGTCTCATATGTTCTCATATTTAGCTGGTAGCCAATAAACCAAACGAGTAACCTTACCTAGGCAGGTTATAGTCAAAACGCAATGCACACATTGCCGCTGTTGGCCTGTTGCTGCATGCAATAAACATCCATCCAGGTATCCATTGATTAATTTTTTGTTTAAGCTAGCGCAGTTTTATCGAAGCGTATATTTGTGCTAGTGGAGGAGGTCGTGCTGAAGAATTTAAAGAAGATGCTTTTAGTTCGAGAAATTATGATAGCTGCTTTATGATTTTCTGTAAAACAACTGCATTAGAACAGAAAAATAACACAGCTAGCTTGGGCATGAAGAGCCCTATAGAAGATCGTATGTATGTGGATCATTGTCCAATAAAAGGTCCAATGAACTTAGAGTGGCAAGTTTTTCTGTTCCTAGGCTGTGAATTCGGCCCATTGGGTGACCCCTAGGGTAGCGTCGCCCGAGCAGTAGATAGAGGGGTTCGTCCAGCTGATTACTGCGGCCCATCGGTCAGGTGAGCTAAAGATCCAATCACAACCTAGTTTTTTAGGCCAAATCTTGACCTAGGTCAGGTGTCCTGTATGTACATGGCCCCAACACAGACAGTCCAGAATTTTACTCATACATAGTCACGGTAACGAAGACACTCAATGCATTCTGTATTTTCTCGACCACGTAAAAATGTGCTGGTTCGGCGACTGAATAGACCGAACAAACAATATAACCTTACAGAAACTATGCTTATTCAACAGTTTGTCCGTTTATACTTCATTAATTATACATTGAGAGAGCTTCACTTCAAAGCAATCGATGCAATTCAAGAGATTCACCCAAATGCTGACTAAGCACAGTTTGATGTATTGTTTTGTTATACGTAGAAAAGCGTGATCTTGAGCTTATAGCTCTGCAGATGCCTCCAGCTTGCCATCTAGTAATGTACAGTCAATGCCCACGCTCCCCTGGTATTCAAAGCAGATCTTTGTGCAACCTTGAACTCCAATATTTTGTATGCTAGTATGCCCCCAAGGCCCCAACTGAACGTTTTTACCTCCATTTAGCAAAAAAGGTGTTGTTTTCCAGTCAGTTATATCTGCTAACAGCCATATCGCATAATTCCCAAATAACAAAGGTGATCCGTTCAGGTCGCTGGTAGGAACTAACCAAGAAATAAACGGTACCATGAGCTACACAAATCAGCCAAGATCCATATAATCAAGGAACAAAAAGACACAGCATGGGCTGCAATCTATAGGTCTTGAATCGGACCAATCTTGGACAACTAGTGTTTTGGGTCAAACCTTGAACTAGGTCAGGTGTCCTGTATGCAGATGGGCCCAACACAGATAAGGCAGAGTTTTACTCATATAGAAACGGTAGTGAAGGCACACGTTGTAATCTTTCTTTAATCTGCCTCGTAAAAGATGGCTGGATCGACATCTGAAATCCCAACAAACAATAACCCCTACAGAAACTGTGTGTATTCAACGGTGTGTCTATTTATACGTCATCAGTTATACATTTAGAGGGCTGCACTTCAAAAGCAATCGATGCAATTCACGAGATTCATCCAAATTAAGTTGCTAACTAAACTCAATAGCTTTTCTATTGTCTTGATATGCATAAAAATGTGTTATCATGAGCTTATAGCTTTGCAGATGCATTCAGCTTGCCTAATGTACAGTCAGTGCCCACCCTTTTCAATAACCTTGGTATTCAAAGCAGATCTTCACGCAACCTCAAGCTGCCAACACCTGTATGCTACTATGCTAGTATGCCTCAAACACCTGGATTCAACTTATATCTGCTAACAACCATATCGCATAATTCCCAAATAATAAAAGTAACTACAATCCCTTCAGATCGTCATAGGTAGCAACCGAGCAAGAAATAAAATGCCACCACGACTAATACAGATCAGCCAAGATCCATATAATCAATGAAGCCAATACACACAGCATGTGCTGCAACCTATAGCGCGCGAATCGGACCAATCCTAACGCTTAATCGAATATACATCCAAAAGGAGCATTCAATTGAAACCAAACCGCGTGAAATTTGTAGAGCGTCGCATCAGATGTTAGCATGAACAGGAAATCAAGAAGAGGGGAGCCTGACCTGGAGGCGATGTGGGGGTTGGGCGAGAAGACGGCGAGGGCCGCGGAGTATGACTGCGCCGACCGGATCTGGTGCTCCCTCAGCTGTTCCACCAGCTTTGCTCGCGTGATCATCTGCGTCCCGCTACTGATCTTCCCGGTTGAGCACACTAGCAATTGTTTGCCCGCCTGCCACAAAATTCTGAAATTGGCGTAACTATGGAAGGATCCGGGAGGAAGAGATGACCGGAGGAAGAGCTCGAAGAGAGGTCGGAGAAACAGGGGTTCGTACCCTCTGCGTTCTACTGTGCTGATGGCGCCGCTGGATCGTGGATGAACGCTCAGGATGAGTTTTACATTGGATTTATCCCACTAGAAAGCATTACACTTTAGGGTGTGCCGCTCCAAACATGAAATTGGTCAAATGTCACTACAAAATAGTCTTGCTGTTTTTATTTTGTTGATTTCTTGCAAGTACATTCAAAGTACTCACTTGATTTTTATATGATCATAATCTGAAATCCAAGTGTAGAGTATACCCTCCGTATACGAACTAGGAGTGTGTACTAGCCAGAACCATGTGGAATAAATGCCTACTGTTGCCATGTTTTAATCTACGTCTTCCACCGCTATTTGATATGAGGCCTTGTTGGATAAAAATGTCAATATTTTTGTGTGCGTGAGATGCGTGAGAGATATTGCCTCACCATCTTGTTGTAATGTTTGAACCTATCGGATTCTAAGCCTTAATATATTATTGGTTTGGATTTGATTACCGTGTGTCGTATGCCAGAGTGTATATTGGGCTGGTATACGAGGTAAATAGATTAACTTAATCAGACGGCCACGGATATCATGTTCATGCATAGTTGTGCATCATCACCCAGCTCTCACTACTCAGATTATGGCTCAACTATGTGTGCCTCAGAATAGAGGAAGATATCAAAGTCCCTAATCTATACTATTATTAAAAGAGTAAACATGTTGGCATACATTAAATCTATGCCGTTAAATATTTAATCGACGATCCAGATCGTTCCAATGTTTAACAACTCAACACACGTCCACGTTTTACCGTTTTGCCCTCCAACCAAATCTATATTACGACCAATATGTCACCGTACCGTTTCATTTCTTTTGTTCTTCTAAAAATCACCTTCGTCTCTCACGCACGGCCAGCACGTACGCATACGCCGACCTTCAATCCCCCCGCACACGACTCCGTTTGAGCACAAGAGAGATGATTAGGGTTCGGGGCGCAATCGTCGGCCACAACTCCATTAAAAATCGCACCACCGTCCACCGGCCGTCATACAGGTCGCCAGGCTGTCGCCACCGCCGTTGAGAGATTCAAAGCCACCACCATCTTCTTCTACATTGGCACCCTCTCCGGATGCAGTAGCACACCCACGGCCGCCTTCACGGACAACCAAGCACCGAAGAACTGCTGGCACTGGCAGTACAGCGCGTCGGGCACCAACTGCCTATTCCGTCCACCTCCGTTGCGCGCGTCGGCTCTATCGAGGTGGACTGGTGGAGCTCGAATCCATGGAACTTCCGGGGAACGGGACGGCGGAGGCGAGGGAGCTGGTGTCGGCGAGGAAGAGCGCGACGACGAACACGCTGTGCAAGCCGAACGCCCACACACACTAGCACGATGCCGCGCAGCCACGTTGAGCGCGTGCACGGCCGCGACGCCGCCTTCCTCGCCGTGAACAGCCCTTTCGCCATGCGTTCGGCGACAGTGAGTTCCTCCATGGCCTGGCGTCGCCGAACGCACGCCGAAACGTGGTCGGCTTCGCCGTCGTCGTCCCTAGCGCATGCTGACTTGGGGTTGTCCTCACCTGCGGTCGCCGTTCCTCAGCACGCAAGGCGGGGGCGAACAAGCAGCAGCTAGCAACCGGTTCACACACCAACTGTGAGCCCCAGCTCAATCCTCCCACAGATTATTTCCTGTATTGCAACAGAATTTGGGTCGGTCCATGTTTCCCCCCAAAATAAGGTGTCAGACCACACGGTTCTTGCTTTGATAATTGGTACTGCAATATTGCAATTTGAAGTACAGACCGAACATGGAGATTTTGGACGAATGAAGCAGTCAACCAGTGGGCGCCATGAACCACGGTCAGCTGGGCTGGTCGCCGGCACAAAAGGTCGTGGAAAGTCAGGAAGAGCCACGACAGTGGACTCCACTTTTTTTCTTTAGATGAACGTTGGCTCTCTGAAGCTAGCCTTTTTGCAGCTGACCACTTCAACTGAATTTGCTGTGGCAGGTAAACATTTGTTACTCATCTAGCCTTTACCGTTGGAGTAACACATCTTGTGCAGATAATTCGAACATGATATTTTAAGTTTCAAAAAAAATCCATAACATTTACGTAAATACATATACTCCCTCCGCTCCAAATTATATGACTTGTTATCCACCACATGTGGATGTAACAAGTCATCTAATTTAGACAGAGGGAGTACATGCTATCTACATATCTGCATAATTTTGTACGATAATACGCTCTATTTTCGGCTAGACAAAAATCATGGCTCCTTGCTATTTTTTCTAAGATCACGCATGGAAATATATTTCTCCGAAAATTTAGTCATACATACTAGACATGTATAATGTACTTACATGATGTGTTTCAGAATTTTGTGAGCCGTAATTTTCTTTTTGATTTTTAAAAAAGTCGGGTGCAGTGGAGCTCTAGAGCAAAGAAGTGTTTTCCGCATCGAAACCAAATCATAATATGTGTCTTGTAGAGACGTGCGTGCACGTGCAAGGCTATTAGCAACTATAGTTATCCAAAGTGATAATGAGACGAATTAGGAGAACCAATAGCCGTGTGCGTAAAAATAAGGGTACGACTATCCAAAATTTTAAGTTCGGATTTTAAATGGGCATTTTTTTTTTGTACAATTAACCATACATGGCCATCTTGTTTTGAGTGATTCAAACACCCAAAAGATTGACATGAACTTCTTATGGTGAGATGGAACTCATAATCATCAAAAAACAAGAATTTCATATTCTAGTATTATCACCATTTAAATTCGGATTATGTTCTATGTGGAGTGATCCAAATTCTTTAATACCTCAAAATTGTATTGTGCCATGTTTATGGATAATGTACTCACTTTTTTCTTCTCATTGTCTATGTCGTATCATGATAGCTCCCAGGCCGCTACTTCTCTAGTTGTTCATCTAAGTTTACTATTTGTCTTTATTAATGAGCTCATAAAAATTCACTTAAAATATAACTCGAACTTTTCGTTTATTCCAGGGAAATGGTTAATGAGTGCATGATAGAATATAATATATTTGGAGAATAGAATGGGACAGAAACAAAATGCTTTCTAGCAAAACCACATGTAGAAAAAAAAATTATGTATCTCGCAATCTTAACTTACTAATATCAAGGAATAGGCTCGCTCCACATGAATGCGGCGATATGGAGGCCGAGCTCGGTATTTCAAAAGTCCAACATTCGCATTTTGAAGTTTTTGTAAAAAATAAGAAAAAATATCTAGATGTATGTATTAATATAATCTACAAGTGTGCAAAAGTTAAAGAAATTCGTTATATTTTGAGGTGGCAAAAAAATTAATAATGGGTGGATCTAGATATGTGAACAGTACACGTTTTGAAAATTTGTCAGAATTGTTATTTTTGGGTAGCCTAAAATAATTCAAAATTTTCATTGATATTTTGGATCTCACATTTTTTCACCTAGAATTTTTGTTTCGAATTTTTTGAAACATAAAAAATACAGATTTTGAATTTTTAAAATACCGAGCTACCTGGAGCTCGCCCTCCAAATGCATTTTCGGTGTTCCACGTACCCCATCCCCAGATTCTGATGCACATGGCCAATTGATTGGAGTGTTTCTGTTTTGTTCTACTATTTTTCTTCTTCATTTTTATTTTTTCACCTTTTTTGTTGTTTTTTATTATATTCTTATACTATTTATTTTCTCTGTTTTATTGTATACTTTAATTATTATCATTTCATTAGAGTATCATGTTTATTTTTTAGATATTATCTTTCAATCTCCTTTTTTGCTTTAAACTTTATTTGTCTATTTTAGTGTTCTGTTTGGACTTTTTTTGTAAAAAATACATTATTTTTTCTATACGTATTAACATTTTCTGAAATATGTGAATATTTGTTGATAGGCATGAAATTTGTTTTAAAGTACACATGTTTTTTTGGAAATAAGCAACATCTCTTTGGTAAACATGCATATTTATTCCAAAATTCTCCAATATGTGTGTTCTTAAAGTAGGTAAATTTTCATGGATAAACTTGAATATATTTTCCCACTATTTTTTTTAGGTATATACATGTACAATTTCATAGAAAGCCATGAACATTTTTTAAGAGAGTCATGAAAAATGTTCATACGAGTACCAAATAATGTTCATGCTCGACCAAAAAAAGGTTAATTGTGTACTTCTGAAATGATATTCTCACCCCTAAGGGCCCGCTTGGATTAGCGTTTTCAGGCGAAAACTGTCAGGCAAAATTACGGATGTCACTAGATCCGTATATTTTACATACGAGAATTGGGTGAGAAAATACTGGAGGAATATTTACAGGCTTCCCAAGCGAGGCCTAAGTGGGTTTCGGTGTTAATGCCAAATGATCAGAGAGACTAATCTGGCCATGTTTTAGTCCCGAGAAATGAGTGTTTCGATGATTGGAGACTCCTAAAAAAAAGAAAAGAGAGTGAAAAGGTTTATTTCTTCGTATCTTTTTTCGCTCTGCTTTGACATGTAAGAAAACCACACTATTAAGAGCCACTATTACAGCTGAGAGAGATGAAGTTGACAAGGTTACACCCATACCTGGCCATGGGCCGGGCTAGGCTGGGCCTAACAAAGCCCACGGTCGAAATCCCAGGCCCAATCCCATCCGACCTTCGAGTCTATATTTCAGGCACAGGCCCACCCATAACTGCAAAATCCCATCGGGTTTTCGGGCCTTGGGCCGGACCTCTTCGTTAAAACGCCAATATGCAAAACCCAGTCGCAGACCCATGCGACCTTCGGGCTGAAATCTCAGGCCCAGTCCCAGCCCATGGACAAGCCCAGCCCTTGGAATTTTAGGCCGGGCCGGGCCTTCCATGGCCAGATATGCTTACACCTGAGACATGCAGTTGACAAGTTTGCCTTTGACGGAGGTGCAATCGACCAACATATAGCTGAGAGCGGTGCAGTTGAGAGTCCCCAGGTTGTATCGTGTCAACTGCATATGTTTCTCACAGGTATCATGTCAACTGAATTATTCACCGGTTAAGAAACGGGTGAACATTAACTTACTTCAAAATTGCTCCCTTTTCTTACATGTCAATCCAAATTTCTGAGCTATTCGAGTCTGATCAAGTGGCTCGTTTTCAACATCACCTCTAACGCCCCCTTCAAACGGTGATTCTATTCCCGCCTGCCCTGATCACTCACCACCTCCCACCACTCCTAACCACAACCACTGCTTGACAAATCATGATCCACCACAGGAGATGAAGACAACGTTAGGAAGCAGAGCACGCATCACGAGAAATCTTAGTAGCATCGGCTATGATTTGCCTAGTTTTAGTCAGCTAAAATTTACCAAAATACTAACCTCCAGTAGTAGGTTCAGAATGTCCATAGACGCCTTGCCATGCAATTAACCCGAACAAATATACAGGTGACCGGCTATTGTCAATTGACATCATGCTCTGCCTACGGAGCCTTGAGTCCTTGACCTTAAGGAACGGTTCAATGGTCGAAGTAATCATGTACTACAAATTAATTGCCACGATAACCACCCGTGTGGCCGGACGAATGCCACAGCACCCGTTGCCCAAATTCGCCACCGATTCTGCTCAAGACACACATATTCCACGACATGATTGAGAGAAGATTTTGAGCAAAATCCCATGACCAGAGTGGCACAGCAGCGTCGACCACATCCACAAAACACCAAGACGTAAACAGCCGATGACAGGGGGGCCCAAACCTTAATCATGGTTCCCTGAAATCACCATAAATTCGGCGAAACGGAAGTACAACCGCTGCCAGTTCTATCGTCGTTTGGCCCCATTTTCCTCTCGATCCACCATTCCAGAGAACATTACGGGTGAAGCTGCCCTCGCTGGTCGATCGTCTTGGTTATACTGTATCTGTCTCGGCAGGCCGGCGCCCCGAAATTAAGACACGCTGGAGCTAGCGTGCAGTCAGCTGCAGATACGCACAAAAGATAGACGCGAAGACGGACGGCGACCAGCATCCAGTACTGTCCTACCAGCCCACACGGTGTCGTCTCGCCTTCTTTTATGCAGGAGACTGGGGGCTAGGGGAAAAGACAACCGCGAAGTAACGCCTCGCCACCTTCCGTCCTTCGTCTTCTTCTACCTCGAGCACGCACTACCATAGCCCAAGCAAGCGAGCAGCCATTGGAGACGACAACATCAAGAGGTTGCAGCAGGCAGTAGCGGTAGCATGGGCGGCAGGAGGTGGCAGATGGATGGGGCTGTGATCTTCAGGCTCCTGCACGGGGCCTTCCTCTTCCACTTGGCAAGTAAGTAATCCAGTTCATTTCCTTACCGATGTAACTCAAGACTTGTTCTCACTTCAGTTGTATGCCAAATAAATTTAGCTAGCATGCCTCCTCTTCAATCTCTGACTCTCTGTATGGTGTAAAGACCCAGAACAATCTAAGGTGGCATACAGCTTACTATCGAGTAACATCGTGTTCGTATAGAATTATACTAGTAAGAGTTCTTCTCTTTTCATAATGGCTTTGTTTAGTTCTGTTGGGCAGTGACTTCGCGTAGTGGTGATTTTGTTTCTCGAACTATAGCGCACACAGGTGCCTGCTGTAAATACGCTTTAGAACACTTTCTTTACTTGGATGAATACATTTTCTTTGAGACATTGGATGAATAGAGTTTGGTAGCTAGCCGTAGGATACCAATAATTACACGTGGTGATTTACTGAACTCTTTTTTCAAGTTACCGGAAGGGTACGTAAAGTCGATGTCGATTGATGGCACAACTGTGCTAATTTAAAGTTAAGACGGATTTTTTTCTTCAAATTACTCTTTCCCAACGCATAGACAGAGAAAGGAATCATTTTTGGATTTACTGTCAAAGGCGATGCTTTAACTACCAAGAAAAGAAAGCATGGTTTTAACCGAGCGTGATGCATTACCACTGTAGTATTAGCTAAGAAAAGCCTGATTCTCATAGCTAGGAGATTATGAGTAGCTCCTAAGCAACCTCACATGCACGATGTGTTCGCTTGATTGGTATGGGGTGATTTTGACCACTGTCTCACACCTTTTGAGTCCAACGAACTGGTTGGTCATGGAATCTAGTGGTAGGAGTATCAAATAATCAATGAGAACAAAACTAAAAATCAACAAATAATGGACTGAAAAAGGTATAGCACCTAACAACTGCCTGAGTATTTAATAGAGATCAGTGGTGTGCCCAAGAGAGGCCAAGACTGTACAGCGCCGTGTACAGTTGTTGACTCTCGTTTTTTTTTTTGCGAAACACAGTACAACGCAGACGTTCACATACACGTGCACACACTCACCTCTATGAACGCACGCATGCACACCCTATCCCTATGAGCATCTCCGAAAGACTGAGCCGGCGGTTGGGTTTTGAGATCGACGAAGTCACTACAGGTGCCTCGCTTTTGACGGGAAAGTCACCTCCCACTGAAGAATAATCCGCCTAAACGAGAAACAGCAATGTCAACTGGGATTTGAACTCTGGTGGGTTGGGATATAACCACCCTCCTAACCATCCTACCACAGGCAGGTTCGGCAACTACGCAGGTGCGTTTCCCTGTTGTCGAACAGGTCATGTATCCCGAAATTCTAATGCGTAATATTGTATGCATCAGTTGTGTGTGCCGTTGCGCCAGCTTCTCTGCGTCTGCTTTGACTGACGTCTAATTTTAGGTAATCCGACAGATGTTGTGTGCATGGTGCGAAAGCCTCGGGCCGAACATATCCACGTCTCAGTTTGGGGTTGTTGAAGTTATTTTGTAATTTATTATGGAAAAATAGCATATAAATAGATAAGGTTGGTTATCCAAACAAAATAAATACAGTTTGGAAAAGCTGATATCGTATACTCCCTCCCTCACAAAATGTAGTGCACCTTAGTTTTTTTAAAAGTCAAACATCTAAAGTTTGACCAAGTATATAGAAAAATAGAACAACATCTGCAACTGTCAAATACATATAATATGAAAATACATTTCATGATAATACTAATAATATTTATTTAATATTGTAGATAGTTGATATATTTTTCTACATATTTGGTTAAACTTTTCATCGTTTGACTAAAAAACTAGATGCAACACATTTTGGCGGAGATAGATTACCACCTTAGTACCAAAAGTAGCCTTACATGTCTATAAGAAGCATTAAATGACTTCTTTTTTTGCTAAATATCACGTGCAGAATTTTTCCTAAATCTTGTTCACCCAAAAGTTACACATAACTTGGCTTGGAATGCAACATCGAAAGTGCAATTTCTTTAGTAAAATTTGACCTTTTAGAATCTACTTTGACTTTGTGACACTGTTATCTGTTTTAAGGGATATTACCGCACCTTTTACCTTTTAAATGGGATCCTATGGCGGATTTTACCGCATTCCATTGTTTGCATCACACTGACAAGTCAGGATGACGTGTTAGCTAGCTAAGTGGACAATTCAGGACCATATACTTTAAGACACAAATGAACGTTTGTGAGCAGGACAAATAGCTCATGAGTTCGAGGAAGTCCTTTTTTGGAAAAAATTCAAAAGCAAAATTTTAAGTTTCAAACAATCTTAGGAAAAACTTGGACGTAGACAATTTTATATTCTACCAACGTGCGAAATCTTAACTCAAAATAACTTTTTTTTTGCTGCATAGAAATGAAAAATATGACATGTAAAATAGTGAATAGTGCACAATTTCAAACCTCCAAAAAATCCGTCAGATTTTTGTTATACTGTATATCCCAGGATATGAATTATTCTGAATTGAGATTTTGGATGTGTCACTATCTACATGTAGGATTTAGAAAAAAATGAAACTTGAAAAAAAAAAATTAGGCTTTCACCGGGGGGGGGGGGGGGGGGGGGGGGGAGAGAATCCCAGTTCCCCACCTGAATTTTACTCAAAAACAGCGAGTTGTTTACAGAATACAGTTTGAGAAATGGGCACGCCACAGGTCGGCTGCCATTTTTTCATCGGCTTTCTTGAACCGATGAGACCACAAGGTAAGATCGTCTATAATGTTCCTGATAGTGGTGTTTGTGGATTGACTAATCGACATCAGCCCATCCGCAGCTCCGTTCAGCACCATTTGGGCCCAACAACCTCCATCAAATCTTTTTTTTTAAGGAGGATCCGACCCATATATAAGGAGCTCAGTATAATTTACAAAAAAGTCCAGCAAAGAAAAGAAATTACAACGAGACCCTGAAAATTGCACGAAGCACCCTGAGCTTCCTGAACGAACCACAATCGGATCCAACAGCCTGCTCCCAAGAGCCTAGACGTCACCGGCGCCGCCGTACCTCGATCCGCCGGAGAGAGCACACCGCCACACAAAGTAGTTGGCTGCAGGAGCCGTCCGCCGCCACGCGACGAAGTTTGGACTCGCTGAACGCGCACAGCCCCAGCGCGAACTCTCCACCACCCATCTTCCAGCCGGCGTCGCGCCGCCTAGGTCCACCCCCACCATCCCCGCACCACCTCCAGGCACTGCACCGCACGCCACCATGGCCAGCTGGAGCAGAAGCACCGAAGAAGGAGACCACCATCCACCTGCAGCAAAACGGAACACCGATCCCCACCCGCTCCTCCCCCGCCACCACGGCCGGCCAGAGAAGCGCAGAAGGAGGACCGCGCCCGACGAAGCATCCCCACCCGGCGTCGCCGCGATGAGCACAGAGGGGACACAGCACCACCTCTGCAGAAACGGGTACGCCCGCATCGCTCCACCTCCTCGCCTCCACGGCCGGCCAGGAGGAGCTCTGCAACGCCACACCCGCGCGCAGAAAAGCGGCGCCAGCGCTTATTGAAGAAGGCCGCCGCAGATCCACCGCCGCCCAACCTCCACCATGGAGGCCTGACGGAGAAGCAAGCTACGGCAAACTCAGCGCCGCGCCAGGATGCCAAGAACAAGAGCCTTCGAGGGGAGAAAGATGGCATCTCGCCAAACTCCACTAGGGGAAACCTAAAGCTACTGCTATATAAGGCGGGCCGGCACCCTAGACCATCTCTGCACCAACCGGCGAGGACGTCGGCGGCGAGAGCGGCCGGATCTGGCGGGGGAACGGTGACTCTCAAGGAGGGGACGGGAGGGGAGAGGAGAGGAGAAACGATCACCAATGCAACCTCCTTCAAATCTGCCCACTTCGATATGGAAATCTGCCCACTTCGATATGGAGTTCAGTCGGTGCTGAACGGAACTTGAAAATATCGATTTTGAATTTTTGAAACTTGAAAAATTACAGTCTAACCTAGGATTTATTTCACATGTTTGCAGCGTCGCAGTCGTTCATCGGAGTCAACTACGGGACGATCGCCGACAACCTCCCGCCAGCGGCGTCGACGGCCAGCCTCCTGACATCGACGTCCATAGGCAAGCTCCGGCTCTACGAGCCACAGCCGGACCTCGTGGCCGCGCTGGCGGGTTCCGACATCTCCATCCTCCTGGGCGTCCCAAACTCCGACGTCCAAGCCTCGCCTCCTCCCCGGCCGCCGCCGCGTCCTGGGCCGCCGCGAACATCCCCACGACGGTATCCGTGTCCGCCATCTCCGTCGGCAACGAGCTCCTCAACTCGGGCGATCCCACGCTCGGCCCGCAGCTCCTGCCCGCCATGCAGAACCTCCTGGCCGCGCTCCCCGCCGGCTCAACCACCAAGATCTCGACGGTGCATTCGATGGCGGTGCTGGCGTCGTCGGACCGCCGTCGTCCGGCGAGTTCCACCAGGACCTGGCCGGCAGCCTGGACCCGGTGCTGGAGTTCCTGCACCAGAACGGCGGGCCGTTCATGATCAACCCGTACCCGTACTTCGCGTACGCCTCGGACACGCGGGAGGAGACGCTGGCGTTCTGCCTGTTCCAGCCCAACCCGGGCCGCGTGGACGCCGCATCGGGGCTCACCTACATGAACATGTTCGACGCCCAGCTCGACGCCATCCGCGCGGCGCTGGACGCCAAGGGGTACCCGGACGTGGACATCGTCATCGCCGAGACCGGGTGGCCGTACAAGGGGGACGCCGACGAGGCCGGCGCCACGCCGGACAACGCCAAGGCGTACAACGGCAACCTCGTGGCGCACCTCAAGTCGGAGGTGGGCACGCCGCGGACGCCCGGCAAGTCGGTGGACACCTACATCTTCGCGCTCTACGACGAGGACCTCAAGCCCGGGCCGGCGTCGGAGCGGTCGTTCGGGCTGTACCAGGCCGACCTCACGGCCAACTACGACATCGGGCTCGCCAAAGGCAGCGGCACCACTCCCAGCACGTCAGGCCAGATCGGTGTTACTCCAGCTCCGGCACAGGTTCTTCGAGATTGGTGCTTGCCTAGTCTGCCACTTGTGTTCGACGGAATGGACTGTGCTGATGCTGGTTGATTGATTATTTTGCAGGGTACGCCGCAGCCTGGGAGGGGGGTGACACCGACGGGGTTCTGCGTGACCACAGGCGGCGTGCCAGGAAGCGCGCAGCAGGTGCAGCAGAGCAGCTCGTGCTACGAGCCGGCTGGGGCGACTGCCCAGAGAGGTCATGTCGGCATGCGTCAGTTTGTGTGGTTTGGTATTTTATTGGGCCTGGCAATGTTGGTGTTAAGTACATGACTTGTATAGACGATGTCATCTGCTATTCTAAAAGAAGAAAAAAAAGATTATGTCATCGGCTGCAAGGAACTCTAATGTTATGTTTGGATGTAAGAAAGTTTTCTTGGAATTGAATTGAACTAGCAATTCCATTTTCAAGATGGAAAGGAAATGGACTCCAATTCGAATTCTGATGTTTAGTTGTAAATGTAATTTATGGTTGGAATCACAGGGTAGGACATGATTCCAATTCATGTTTGGATGTGTAGACCATGGAAAGATCGACAAAACGTGCCACCCAAACATCCTCATTTTAAGTCCATGTCCAACAACTTGTACGAACATAGCAACATTTTCTTCTACCGTCACAAACATGCTATCTTTGAGACCACACTTCTCACGCAACATGGCACAAAGATCATGGAAGTTTCTTTTTGTTAAGTGTAGCTTATCATAGCAAGTTGTCTCGGACCCATCATAAGTTTTTTTCATATGAACTTCCGATATCTAACCGTTTCCTCCTCATCGGTGAAGCATCCGAGGCCTCTAGGTGCCCTTTGAGTACTAAGATAAGCTAGAGCAAGACATGAAATTTCGAAATACTTCTTTGACAGCAATATTCTTTTCCTTTTTCTTCTTTTGTTCTCTTCGGTAATGTAAGCAACCAGCTCTTGCTGAGACATGATAAAAAAGCTACAATACACACACCATTTGCAACATTAATTATTCACAGCATGATAAAAACCATTGCACAACATATATATCACAAAACAACTCACAGGTTGTTAATTTTAGCACCAATATCACAAAAAAACTACCAGTTCAGCACCAATACACAATTTGTGCAGCACCCATATCACACAAAGCTACAAATTCAACACAAAATAGACATGGTCGAACCAGAGAGGAGAATATACCTGCTGGCTGCACACAGAAATTAACTTCGAGTTGTTCCTAATTCTCCTGGAACCTGCACACACAAAAATCCGTAGTCAAATTAACACAACAGAAAAGAACATCTACACAGGGGATCGATGGGAGCAGATAAGAAGATGCATCGGTGGAGGAGCAGCGAGAGGACGGCTTGGAGCTGTCCAGAGAGATGAGGATGACCTAATCCCCCCGCCGTTCACCTCTCACCATTCCCGCCGCCGTTCACCTATCGCCGCCAATCTCGCCCGCCGATCTAGAGTTTGGACTGGACCGAGGAGGGGACACATGGCCGTGGGGATGGACGGAGGAGGAGGACAGAGAGAGGTTGAGGACGAGAGGGAGAGGGGTCGTACCGCCGGTCGCCGCCGCCGGTTCTTCTCTAGCTCGAGCGAGCGAGGTCGCGAGCTGGGAGTGAGCGAGGTCGCGAGCAACACGAAGCGGTACGCGGGGGACGGGTGCGCTACGATTCCCAGCCTTTCCGAGCTCCTCCGCTTGGAAAGATTGGTCGTCCAGGTTACGTGCGTGCGGGGATGGCTCGGAATTGATGCATCTTTCCAAGGCCCAATACCAAGACCACACCAAACAGACGAATCTGCTTTGCCAATTCCAAATCTATGATTCCAAGGCCCAATTCGAACATCCAAACACAGCATAATAGACTTTTGATCTGAAACGCACCCTCTGAAAGTGCATGTGTTGCCCATGCGTGGTATTGATAATTAATGACAATCCTTATGGACTAATGTTTGGATTGAGATATTCTTGTAGATCTTGTCCATAGGAAAACTTTGGAGTTCATGTGTTGGACTCTAGAAGATTACATAATGCTCAATGTTCTACTCACAGGTTTATATGAAGAATGGTCATGTGTAGAGTTGAGCATAATTGCAAGTTCAAGAGAACCATCTTGAAGAAATCCTATGCTTGAAGCTTGCCACCCTTTTGGAGATATTGGTCAAGTGAAGATGTGCTTATGAGAGGCTCTCCCACATTGGTGTATGGGGTAGCAACATTTGAATCTTCACCAAGCAAAGCGCAAATCAAAAAAGGTGGTCCACTTGAAGAGATCAAGATCATCATCATCTAACTCAAGTGTAATGCGCAAGGCAAAGGTATGATCTTGATAGGGTTTCCATTTTACCGGTCTCATGGTGTTAGTGGGAGACCGGGTTATAGGATAGACGGCGTACTATCAAGATGGGCTCTCAAGTGAGTAACTTGATCGCATCTTTGTGGAGAGCTCAAACCTTTGCATATTGGCATATCATCTTTCTTGGTTCTTATTTGGATTTTATCCATGTGAGAATTTAGAGCTTGTGTTCATCTCCATACCAAGCTCTAGTTCATCAAAAACATATTTCATATGCATATCTTGTTGCGTTTTTGATATTGGAGGTTTTACCGGCTTATCTTTTCTAGAGAGGTCAAACTCTCTCCTTGTGGTTTCCTCTTCACATGATGCACTATGATGTGTATATGCATGATCTTGTAGTGCTTGTGATTATCTTCGAAACAAGCCCAATATCATAAAAACGGGAGTCTTGATGAATATCTTGTTGAGTTTTGATGTTGGAGAATATACCGGTTGTTCTTTTATAGAGAAGGTTTACCTTTCTACATTTGGTTTTATGCTCCATTGTTGGACTATGATGTTTCTCTGCATGATCTTACAATGCTCGTTGTGGTGATTCCAACGAGCCCAAGAACATCGAAAACGGAGTTTGTATGCTCAAGATATCTTCGTTTTCGTGTTCGGTGTTGCTGCAGATTTTCCTGGCCGGAGTCTCCGGTCCCAGACAGCGCGTTTTGTTTTTCGTCCCCGCGGACGGCGCTTGCGGTATTGGGGTCCGGAGGAGGACGGAAATTCCCCGGAGTCTCCGGGCAGGCCGAAGTCTCCGGTCCCCGCAGGCCGGAGTCTCGGGGTTAATTTTCCTGCAACGGCTCTTTTTTTAGGGACCTATAAAAAGGCCCCCTTCTTCCCCAAAGCAACCAGCTCTTCCTAGCACATTTTCCCCTCTCTCTCCTCCATTGTTGACCTTGGAAAGCTTGCCCTCTCCCAATTCCTCCCATGATTCTTGCATATCTTTGAGGGATTTGAGAGAGGAGATCTAGATCTATATTTCCACCAATCCATCTCTCCTCTAAGTGAGGGGAACCATTTCGATCTAGTTCTTGAAGTTCCATTTGTTGAGTTCTTCTTTGTTCTTCCTCTCTTCTCCTCCCATAATCATTAGTTGCTTTTGGTGGAATTTGAGAGTGAAGGATTTGAGCACTTGTGCTCTTGCCATTGCTTTGTGCATCGGTTTGTGCTCTCCATGAGGATTCGTGGAAGTTGAAAGCTTGTGAACTTGTTACTCTTCGGTCTTTGGACCCTAGATGACCGTGTGGTGGTTGAGACCTTTTGTGGTCACTTGTGGCTGTTCAGAAGCCCCATTTCGGTTGTGGGTGTGTGCCCCGGATCGTTGTTGTAAAGGCTCTAGTTTCCGCCTAGAAGGATTCCAATAGTGGAAGGTGAACCAAACCTTTGTGGTGCGGTTCATCGGAGAATAGGGTGAGCCTTTGTGGCGTTAAGATCGACCTTTGTGGTGCCTCACACCTCTCCAACGAGACGTACTCCCCTAAAAAGGAGGAACTCGGGAATACATCATCGTCTCCGCGTGCCTCAATTATTTCTATACCGAGCTCTTTACTTATGCACTTTACATTGTGATAGCCTTCGTGCTTGAAGTATTCTATCTTGCTATCACCTTGTTGCTTGTCTTGCTTAGCATAAGTTGTTGGTGTACATAGGTGAGCCTAGTTTATTTAAGTTGTTGGCTTGTTAATTTAAACACCTAGTTTTATTCCGCGGTTATCAAGCCTAAACCAGAAAAGTTTTAATCGCCTATTCACCCCCCCTCTAGGCGACATCCTTGTCCTTTCAATTGGTATCAGAGCCTGGGCTCTCTTTTTGGGCTTTACCGCCTAGAGAATAAAGATGTCGCTTAGAGAATTAGTGCACGATCCCACTCTTATATTCGATGACACAAATTATGATGTTTGGAAAATTCGCATGCTTAATCTTTTTAGTGCTACGGGTCCAAATTATATTAAGAGAATTGTAGATATGGGTTTTTCTCCTCCAATGGATTCCCAAGAATTATTTATAGAGGACGAGGAAAACTCTTATCTCGATACTCTAGTTTCTAATGGTATTATTTGTGTTTTGAGCGATGTAGTTCTTGTATCAATCATGCCTTTTCGGAATGCACATGAGTTGTGGACCAAGCTTCAAGATAAATATGAAGTGTCCAACATTTTTGAGGATGATTGTTCTCCCTCCACCTCCGGCCGTGACGAGTTCACAACTTCTTCCACTTCACCAACATGTGATTTGTCACAAGGTAATGATATGGTGAGCGGTGATAGAAATTGCTTTGTTGATGGTGAATATTTTATTGACTATACTTCATCTCTATCTCATTACAATGTTCTATCTTTGGACTTAAACTCTTCTAGCACTCCAAATGTCATACATGCTACAGTTGATAGTCCTTGCATATCATGTAATAGTTGTTTAACTAAATCTCATGATGATATGCTCTCTATGTCTTGTTGTCATGAAAATAATGCTTCCATATCCTCTAGTACTTGCATGACTAACAATGTAGAGGAATCCCAACATTTGTTGGAACAAGACATGGACCTCAATGGTGCTTCAAGTTATTCTTCATCATCTTTGTCCACTACTCACTTTTGCCTTATGGCTAAGGATTCCGAGGTATCTTCTACCTCGAATCCAAATATATCTTGTGATGATGTGGATGAGGATTCTTATGGAGAACATTTTGATGTTGAATCCTTAACAAAGAAGGGTGAGATGGTTTTTGGTGCTCTCCCCAAAGGTAGCAAATCTATCCCTCCTCGATGTGAAATCATTGCTTATGTTATTAAGAGTAGGGAAATCATTGAGGATTTGGAAACTCGATTTGACGAGAAATGTAAAATTGAGAGAGAAGATGCTATGGAAAAAAGCATCCTTAGAGAATGCCCTTGAGGAAGAGCAAGAGCTTCGAGTGTCTCTTGAGGAGAAACTTGAATCTCTTGATGAAACAAATGATCTAATTATTGCTAAAATCATTAAGGAAAGAGATCATGCTATTGCTAATTATAAAGTGCTTAAAAAGGAAAAAGTTGAATTTGGTGTTGGCAATGCTAGACTAAGTGAGACATTGAGAGACTTGACAAAGCTCACAAGGCTTTAGAAAGTGAACACTCTCTCCTTATCAAGTCTCATGATCAACTCCAAACTCAACTATCTAAGAATAATGAGCTTGCCAAGTTGTCTTCCTCATTTCTAATGTTAATGATGCTTGTGCTACTAACTCCACTTCTCGTGAAGCATCTATTTTGAAGGAGAATGTTGAGCTAAGGGCTCAACTTGAGTTGCTAACTAGCAAGTATGGGAAATTAGAAGAAAGTCATGAAAAGCTCTCTAGCTCTAATGAGGATCTTCTAGCATCCCATGCAAGGCTAAAGTTAGCTCATGAGGCTATTATGTCAAAGGTAACATCTTGTGAGCCTCATGTAGACAATGGCACAACTTCTACTCTTAATGCTATATTGTCTTGTGCTAGTCCTAGTAATTCATCCACTCACAATGTTGCTACATCTTGTGATGAATTACTTTCCATGCCTTGTTGCTCTAACAATGAAGCTTCTACTTCCTCTAGTATTTGTGATACTAACCATGTAGAGGAATTAAAAGAGCTCAAGGCCCAAGTCAATTCTTTGAAGAAAGACTTGGAAAAGCGTCATGTTGGGAAGTCCACACTTGACAATATGTTGAGTGTTCAAAGACGCCCCAATGACAAGAGTGGACTTGGATTCAACTCCAATAACAAGAACAAGTCCAAGTTCAACAAGAAGAAAAAGGGCCAAGAACAAGTTAAAGATTCGGCCAAGATTGTTTGCTTCAAGTGCAAAGTTGAAGGGAAGAGGCCTCAAACTCAAACTCAAACTCAAGTTTCTCAAGTTGAAGGACGGCCACTTCTCAAGAAGAATCAAATTCTTCCTCAAGTTGAGACCTCAACTAAGAAGAAGGGAAAAAACCAATGTTGCTACTTATGTCGTGAGAAGGGTCACTTTGCTTCTTCATGGACTAATGGTACCTTATCCAACCCCATTATAATTGATGATGTTTATTCTCTTCGGAAGGATAAGGTTGGCAATGTGTTTGCCAAATATGTTGGTACTCAAAGTGGTGTCAAGAAAAGAACCATTTGGGTTGCTAAGCCTATTGTGACTAACCTCTTAGGACCCAACTTGGTTGGGGACCAACAAGCTAAAACTTGATCAATAGGTGTTGTTGGAGGGCATTGGAGACTTGGCTACATCATGAAGAATTAAGGGGTCTTCATCAATTATATTATCTCAAGCCAAGTCATTTGGATTATATTGTTCTATCTCATATCCAATGTTCCTCCTTGCGGTAACTTTTATTTAAATCATATATACATTGAAAGTTGCTTGCACCCTTGCATGTGTTAGGTTTTGTACCTTGCTAGAGTTGGTATGTGTTGTGCTCTCTACTTATTTATCTTGAGTAATCAAGATTGTGTATGTTGGTTTGCACACCATTTACTTGTGTTGAGCTTTATTGCTTTTATTTGATATCCTATCTTTTTGGCTCTCTTTGAGAGATTAATGCACTATCCCGTTTTGGGAGAGTGATATGCTTTGTGCACTTCACAATCCTAAAATGTGTGTACATGAGGAATACCACTTAGTGTTGACATATTATTATTATCTATTCTCTATGTGGTATGTCATGCTCATGAGAAATTCAAATTCTATAATATCCATTAATTTCTCAAGTTGATTTCGTTTGCCTCTTGTTTTAAAATAAATAGATTATCACATTATGGGGGAGTAATAAGCTATGTGCATATTACAAGCCTATAAAATGTGAACATGTGAGGTATTGTCACCTAGAATTGATATTCTTCATTATCTTATTCCTATGTGGCATGTTTCTCAAACAAGTTCCCATTTGCTTAAATGCTTTTTGCCCCTCACCGTTGGATCTTGTTTGTGATGGAAGTTCTTGGTATGGCTTTCCCTAAATATGTTCTCATATATCTTTTTGGGAAACCAATTGTTTCAAGCTACTCTTTGGAGTTGCTTTGCATGATCGCGTGAATATTTAAAGCTATCAAGAA
The DNA here is from genome assembly GCA_947311845.1 of Poa pratensis. Classification (NCBI taxonomy): domain Eukaryota; kingdom Viridiplantae; phylum Streptophyta; class Magnoliopsida; order Poales; family Poaceae; genus Poa; species Poa pratensis. Next base: position 22,833,333 of record CAMZMU010000064.1, read on the forward strand.
TATCTACTTATTTAAGCATGGCTTTAAATCTTATTCTTTGCCATATGTTTATTTGTTGTGAAGTTGGTATTTAATACCATTCCTATATACCACCGAGAAATATCTCCATATACTCCTTGTCCATGACAAGTTCTTGCTTTGAATTGCCTTATTTTATTGCCAAGGATTTGTTTCGGTCTAACTCTTGTTTATCTTCCTTGCATCTTTTGGATCTTTTTGCTCTACTCAAAATTGGTTTTGTGCTTTCCTGAGTTAGGAAATGCAATGTTCCCATCCTTGTGCATTTATATTCAAGACATACTTCTAGATAATGCACTATTCTTAGGGAAGCTATCCTACATTGAGTAGAACACCATTCTTTAAATTGGTATTGGATTTTATTGCCTTCCTTAAACATGACTAGTGTTTGAATAATATGTATGGAGAGTGATGATCCCATTTGTGTGCATTTGCATTCAAATGCAAGATCATAAATAATGCACAAATCTTGGGGGAGCAATCCTATATGCTTTTGAACTTAGTTGTCTTCAATTGGCTTTTTATCCCGGTGACATGTCTCTTTGGAAGACAAACATTTTTCGTCTTGGTACTTTGTGCCATCATGAAAAGTGTAGAGGGTTTGGTTTATTCCTTGATGGTAGTTTCATCAATTGGTATCTTACTTTTATTTGGTATCTTCAATCATGTGTTGATTTGAGTCTTTTGATATAATTTGGGCAATTCGTTTTCTTGTCACACTTGTGTGTGCTTTCTTGGTTTAAGTGGTGTTTTGTCCAAATTGTATCTCATTTGGTTCTTGAAAGTCTTATGCATGCATATTTACTCTATGTATATCTTATGGCATGGATACTTTTGTTGATCCAATATATAGGATAAACTCCATCAAATCCTAAATGGCTAAGATGTGCATGAAATTCAATTTCATATCAATATGCACATATTTATGTGGAGTTTGTCCTATGTATTGTAGTTGCTCTAACTACTTTGGACCCAATGAGTTTGGGTTCCATGTGTACTTGAATATGTTTTAGGTACACTATAGATGCATTGGAAGCTTGTCTCATTTACAAGGAAGGTGTTATCACCATGTGCTTATTGGAGCCAAGCTCGGATGATCGTGAACTCTTATCTTCTACATCAACAATGCTATCTCGGTAACAAGTATCTACCTCATGCATACTTTTCTAGTTTTCAACCTTGTGTAGGTTGTTTCTTGGCATGAATCTCTTTTTGTTGCAATTCATTTGGTTCTTGCAAAACGTCTTTATTGCAAATGTGAGTAAGCCGGGATGATTACATATAAGGGCGCTACATATTCATTTCTTTGATTCATCGATCCCAAATATGTCAATCTAGCACTTTCTATTTAAAGTCTCTCATGTGCAACATTGATGAATTTTCAAAATCATTTGCCTTTTGTGATACTTGTTATCTTTCTCGGAGCATCCCATTTTTTTCACCTTATCCCTTGTGGATTTTTTGATGCTATGATGAGTATGTGTTGGAAGTTCATCTATATCCCTTTAAGATAAAACTGAGCTTTGTGCTATGCTTTTAAGCAAAGATCTTATTGGTGTATTTATGACTTCCTCTTGGATATCATGTTCTTTACCTTTGTAGCTATTTTGTGTGTACATGTTTATTTGCGGACTTATATCTTCGTGATTGGTGTCTACTTAGAAACTTATACACATGAGAATAGTTACATCTTTAATTGGTATTCCAATTCTTTTTTAGTGACCACTTTTTATTGCCTTTGATTCTTTGGTGGTTTCTAAAAGGCACAAGCTTTGTTTTTCATTTGGTATACTTTTGCATCTTAATAAGCTTATGGACCTATTTGCTACTCTTTTGTTTGTGTTTAAAATTATCTAGGAGGGAGTGAGGATTCCATGTTGTGCACACTATATTGAAATACAAATCCTTATTGTGCACGTACTTTGGGGAGTTCCCTCTTGATTATTAGAACACTCGGTTGATCTTGTCATAATATTTTCTTATGTTCAATTGGTTTTTTCGGATCCTTTGATTGGATACTTCTTTTGTCGAAGTATCTTTCAATTTGATTTTCTTTTGCAATCTTTGGATCCTCAATATAGTTTGATCTCCACCCAACTATTCGTCATTGGATATGTGCATTTAATTTCACTCATATTATGAGAAATGCACACATTATGGGGGAGCTCTTGCTATATTGGCCTTCTAAATTGTTCCTCCCATTTCGGCAATCGATGCCAATGGGGGAGAAGTTTAGAGGGTTTAAGCGAATTTGGTTCTATGCTTTAGTTTGTTCTTAAGCATTTGCCTTTCATGCTCTTGCATCCTTGCTCTTTGTTGTGCATGGTTGCTCAATTCATTATATAAACCCTCGTAAAAGGGATTGTCATCAATTACCAAAATGGGGGAGATTGAAACTGCATGTGTTGCCCCATGCGTGGTTTTGGTAATTAATGAAATCCTTATGGACTAATGTTTGCATTGAGATATTCTTATAGATCTTGTCCATAGGAAAACTTTGGAGTTCATGTGTTGGACTCTAGAAGATTACATAATGATCAATGTTCTACTCAAGGGTTTATATGAAGAATGGTCATGTGTAGAGTTGAGCATAATTGCAAGTTCAAGAGAAGCATCTCGAAGAAATCCTATGCTTGAAGCTTGCCACCCTTTTGGAGATATTGGTCAAGTGAAGATGTTCTTATGAGAGGCTCTCCCACATTGGTGTATGGGGGAGCAACATTTGAATCTTCACCAAGCAAAGCGCAAATCAAGAAAGGTGGTCCACTTGAAGAGATCAAGATCGTCATCATCTAACTCAAGTGGAATGCGCAAGGCAAAGGTATGATCTTGATAGGGTTTCAATTTTACCGGTCTCATGGTGTTAGTGGGAGACCGGGTTATAGGATAGACGGTGTACTATCAAGAGGGGCTCTCAAGTGAGTAACTTGATCGCATCTTTGTGGATAGCTCAAACCTTTGCATCTTGGCATATCATCTTCCTTGGTTCTTATTTGGATTTTATCCATGTGATAATTTAGAGCTTGTGTTCATCTCCATACCAAGCTCTATTTCATCAAAAACGGATTTCCTATGCATATCTTGTTGCGTTTTTGATATTGGAGATTTTACCGGCTTATCTTTTCTAGAGAGGTCAAACTCTCTCCTTGTGGTTTTCTCTACACATGATGGACTATGATGTGTATATGCATGTTCTTGTAGGTCTTGTGATTATCTTCGAAACAAGCCCAATATCATAAAAAATGTAGTCTTGATGAATATCTTGTTGAGTTTTGATGTTGGAGAATTTACCGGTTGTTCTTTTATAGAGAAGGTTTATCTTTCTACATTTGGTTTTATGCTCCATTGTTGGACAATGATGTTTCTCTGCATGATCTTACAATGCTCGTTGTGGTGATTCCATCGAGCCCAAGAACATCGAAAACGGAGTTCGTATGCTCAAGATATCTTCGTTTTCGTGTTCAGTGTTGCTGCAGATTTTTCCTGGCCGGAGTCTCCGGTCTGCGCGTTTCGTTTTTCGCCCCCGCGGACGGCGCTTGCGGTATTGGGGTCCGGAGGAGGACCGGAAATGCCCCGGAGCCTCCGGGCAGGCCGGAGTCTCCGGTCCCCGCAGGCCGGAGTCTCCGGGGTTAATTTTCCTGCAACGGCTCTTTTTTTAGGGACCTATAAAAATGCCCCCTTCTTCCCCAAAGCAACCAGCTCTTCCAAGCACGTTTTTCCCCTCTCTCTCCTACATTGTTGACCTTGGAAAGCTTGCCCCCTCTCTCAATTCCTCCCATGATTCTTGCATATCTTTGAGCGATTTGAGAGAGGAGATCTAGATCTACATTTCCACCAATCCATCTCTCCTCTAAGTGAGGGGAACCCTTTCGATCTAGTTCTTGAAGTTCCATTTGTTGAGTTCTTCTTTGTTCTTCCTCTCTTCTCTCCCCATAAGCATTAGTTGCTTTTGGTGGGATTTGAGAGTGAAGGATTTGAGCACTTGTGCTCTTGCCATTGCTTTGTGCTCTTCACGAGGATTCGTGGAAGTTGAAAGCTTGTGAACTTGTTACTCTTGGGTCTTTGGACCCTAGACGCCCGTGTGGTGGTTGAGACCTTTTGTGGTTACTTGTGGCTGTTCGGGAGCCCCCAATTTGGTTATGGGTGTGTGCCCCGGATCGTTGTTGTAAAGGCTCCGGTTCCGGCCTAGAAGGATTCCGATAGTGGAAGGTGAACCAAATCTTTGTGGTGCGGTTCATCGGAGAATAGGGTAAGCCTTTGTGGCGTTGAGATCGACCTTTGTGGTGTCTCACACCTCTCTAATTAGACATACTCCCCAAAAAAGAGGAACTCGGAAATACATCCTCGTCTCCGCGTGCCTCGGTTATTTCTATACCCGAGCTCTTTACTTATGCACTTTACATTGTGATAGCATTCGTGTTTGAAGTATTCTATATTGCTATCACATTGTTGTTTATCTTGCTTAACATAAGTTGTTGGTGAACATAGGTGAGCCTAGTTTATTTAGGTTGTTGACTTGTTAATTTAAACATCTAATTTTATTCCGCAATTATCAAGCCTAAACCGGAAAAGTTTTAATTGCCTATTCACCCCTCTAAGCGACATCCTTATCCTTTCACCCTCTGCATAAGAAAAATCACTGTTAGACAAAGAAAAATCGCAAAAGTTGCACCAAATCGAATGAACGAACCAGCCACCTTGCTTCTTTCTGTCCACACACACACACCCCCCCCCCCCCCCTCTTTTTTTTTGAAATGGGTAATAAACATATTAAGTTAGCAAGCCGTCTTATTAAAAACCATATACCTTGGTAAGGACAAAAGTTGCACCAAATTGAATGAACGAACCAGCCACCTTGCTTCTTTCTGCCCCCCCCCCTCTCTTAATTAGAAAGACAAAAACATCTGGTTCAACATTTACGTTACCGGCTGATGTAATTTATCTACAAAGCTAACTATGGTTAGTTTCGTAATATCAGTTTGTCTAAACAGGCACCACCGTATTTTCCTTGTGCGCTTCAGTGCAACTCAGAATGTATTCCATTTCGGATAGGCGATTGCATTGTTTCGACACCAGGTCTCATTCTTCTCGTGCAATTATGCAAACATTCGCCATTGCCCACTGAAAACATATGGCCTTGTCATGATTCAAGTTTGTTCCAAAGATACAATGCCCTCCTGATGATTTGATCTGCTGATGATCCTTCTGCATACGCTTCCAAAGCTCGCAAGAGATTTATGAATTTGGCTCCGTCATCCTGAAGCAGAATAGCAGCGTAAGCAGGAGCAAGCACAAAATGAGAAGAATTCAGTGGTATATGATGCCACAGCTTAAAGTCACCTTTGGCTTCTGAAATACAAGGTCGGGCGTCTTGAAAGGAACCATATACGATGGAAGGTCACAACGTAATATGGCCTACAATAAGAATAACTTCAATCAAAAGAGTTTCATTGGGGAATAAAAGAAGTTGCTCAAAGATGGCAGAATTCAGGATTCGTGAAAGAAGACTGTCGGGGGGCTGCCCCGGGTAGGGCAAAGATGATGTGTTATGAACAGTTAAGGTCTAACCGGATCAAGGAAAGAAGAGCCGGCTAAGTTAGCCGGGTCACTTGGGCCGGATCTCAAGGCGATTCGGTCAGTCCTACTTCAAGCCAGTGAAAGAAAAGACCAAAGGGGATCCGGTGAGGTTTAACCGGATCCAGGAAAGAAGAGCCGGCTAAGTTATCCGGATCGGTCAGGAAGGACCCGGGTAGGGCAACTCGGATGATGCACAGGGCCAAGTAATGTCAGTAAAAGTCACGGGCACTGTAAGGTTGCTGACCGGGGCTCAGAAGACAGCAAGGTGCTGCCACAGGTTTTCCGGGTCACAAGCCCCTAGGCGCTGACTCGGCCTATTCGGGAAAGGGGCAGTGGCTAGGCTACTGTGGTCTACACTGCCTTAAGCTCAAAGAGGAAAGATAAGCCTGTGGTGAACAGAGGGTGAGCTGGGCTGAGTGACAGTGGCCAGTGTTTGTCCTGTTCTCCTTGTCCATGCCATTGTCCTCTGCGGCCAGGGGCAAAAGGGTAATTCGGTTACTGTATATAGGCAACACCACCTCCTCCTGTGGGAGGATCGACCATTGTGAGCATCATTTCCCCCCCAAGCTTCATCTTCTACCTGGAGCTCTCTCCATTGTTCATCATACAGCTCAAGGAGCGCTTTGTACTTGTAAACACTTGAGATATAAGAGAGTAGGCTAGAGCTGCAGTAGGGGTGTTACCTCCACAAGAGGGCCCCGAAGCAGGGTACATCGTGGTGTTCTTCGCTGTTCTTGGTTTGCTTTGTTCTTCTTGTTTGGTCTTCATGCGTGCTTCGTAGGCACGCAAACCCTCCCCGGTTCCCCCAACGCCCAAGCGAGCCCACACTTAAGCCATACCCATGGCATCTGCCGTGACACCACCACGACAGTTGGCGCCCACCGTGGGGCAAGCATTGGCGTTGGCTGGGGTTTCCATCCGGACGGGCTCCGTCACTGGTGCCGGCGAGCGGGTCCTCTCCGGGCTCGTGTGCAAGCTCGGCGAGTTCAACTTCATCAGCGACAACGCGGGGTGCTTCTCCAACAAGCCCTTCCCCGCGGATGGCTTCCTCATGACGCTGGGCAGCTTCGTCACCTACGTCGCCACCGAGCCAGTTCGCGAGTACCCGGCGCAGGTGCTCGTGGCTGCAGATCCTCCGTCTTTCCGCGCAGCTCGCGGAGGGCGTAGCGCTCGCCCTGGGAGCAGCGTGGAGGTCATGGTGGCTGCCGCAAACGCTGCTGCAGGCAAAGGAGGTGCCAGCACGAGCGTGCCAGAGGAGCTGGCCACGCCAGTCGATCCGGATGACATGCCGACTCGGACAGCTAAGTTCCCTAAGGAGAAACCCGATCCGGTTGGTCCCCTTGGCACGTCAAGCAGGGGTGCTTCCTTAGAGGGTATCTTGGAAAAGCTAGCTCGGCCAGTGGCTCCTGGAGCAAATGTTGATCTTACTGTAGCTCAGCTTGAGGCAGAGCGCCTGAGGTTGCAAAAAGAGGCTCGGTTAGTGATAGAGTCTAGGCAAGAGTTTGATAGAGACCTGAGAGAATACAATGCTGCCAATGGTATCACAGATGGCTTTACTCCTGTAGTGCACCGCTCGCGCAAGAAAGTCGAGCTACGTAACAGAGGCAAGGACCTCAACGACGAGTTGGCCAGAGCTGCAGGTTCGAGCTCAAGTAAAGCCACTAGTCATAGGTCCGGAACAGGCAAGCCGGTTTATAGCTCCCCGGCTAAGAATCTTAGGGCTGCAGCAGCAGCGCGAGCTGAATTAAGTAACCTGACCGGGGATGCTTGGCGCAAGCAGGCGGAGAGAGTGAATGAGCTAGTGGATGTGTGCAACAGGCAGAATGAGGCCTACAGGAAAGCTAATCCGGATGCTGGTGGTTCCCGGGTAGTTGTCTCGGTTAGGGCTGCTAGCCAGAAGTCTAAGGGGCAAGCGTCCTCTCCGCATGTTGGGATTGACCGAGCCCAAAGTGTGAACTCGGGTAAGAGCAAGCAGCTGCAAACTTATGATGCGGTATACGCAAGCAAGCAACTTGCAGCCCAAGGAAAAGGCGGACAAGGCAGAAACCGTGGTGGTCAAGGCAATCCGGGTACTGGAAGGGAGAATTCGGCTGGCCGAGGTCAACCGCCTCGCCACCCCGGACAGCAAATGATGGCACAGGTGCAGCAGCAGAGTGGTGGCCAGGTGGGCTACCATTATGACGATGGCAATTCGGCTATGGCGCGAGCCGGATACCAGACGTATGACAATGCACTGGCGTCGAGACTGGGGCCTCGGATGTTGGATCCGGATGATCAGCGTCTCAAATTGGACAGAATCTACCAGTCCGAGAAGCTGGAAGAGCAGGGCCCACCGGGTCCACCATGCTTTGGACCTCGGATAATGAATGAGCCAAGTGTGCCTTTGTTTCAGCTCGGCCGCAACACGAAGCCGTATAATGGCAGCACCAAGCCACAGGATTGGCTGACGGACTATGTATCATCAGTGCACATTGCGGGGGGCAATCGCCGATGGGCGGTCCGGTATCTCCCGCATATGTTAGAAGGTCCAGCCCGAATCTGGCTGAATAACTTGCCACCGGGTAGTATCAATTGTTGGATGGATTTGGAACAGGCGTTTAACAGCAACTTCTCCAGCACCTACAAGAGGCCAAACCGACCTCAGCTCCTGGCTGCGTGCAAGCAGGAAGAGAGGGAGACAGACCGAGAGTATTTGACTCGGTGGAGCAACATGCGCAATTCTTGCGAAGGTGTAGTGGAGGAGCAGGCCATTTCATGGTTTGCACAGGGATGCAGGCATGGTACACCACTTTGGCAGAAACTCCAAAGAGATATGCCGAAAACCCTGGCAGATATGATCCGGATAGCAGACACGTATGCGCTGGGTGATCCAACACAGCCCGCATTGGATGCAGTGGGAGCAAACAGGAGGCAACCAGTTAATAACCGAGTTGGACCATTAAGGCCTAGTGACCGACATGAATTCGGTTACAAGAGAAGAGATCCGGATTACAGATACGGTTCTGATCAAGTTGCTGCGGTAAACATGGATCAACCCGGTGGAGGAGATGCGCAGAGGCAGAAAACTGATGGTCCAGCTTGGAGGCCGAATCAAGGTGCTTGGCCGAAGAAAGTGTGGGAGGGACCAAGTCCACCTCTAACTTTTGAGTCCAGATTAGATGGGCCTTGCTGTTATCACACCACCGATCCGCGCAAACCGGCTAATCATTCGACCCGGAACTGTAGTTGGCATCACCGCGTTCAGGCGGAAGGTCAAAGAGGACCACCTCAAAGAGGTGCTCCTAGACCGAATTTCAGGCCAAACATGCCGCTAACCGGAGCCAATGCGACCCCGGTCAACGCTGGAACTCCAAGGCCAGCAGCAACGAAGCCGGTTAACCTGGTGAACATGGGAGGCAGTGACAATGGTGATGGCCCAAGTAGGCAAGGTGGATACCCTGGGAATGATTACAAGGAAGCACATCAGAGTTATGTGGTTTTCGTGACCGAGCCGACTGACAAGAAAAGTCAGTTGAGACGAGCAAAGGAGGTGAATGCCGTGATGCCAGCAGTTCCAAAGTACTTGAACTGGTCTGAGCAGGAGATCACTTGGAGCAGGGCGGATAACCCAAGGATCATGCCAAGCCCAGGGAACTATGCACTGGTGGTGGATCCAACTTTGGTTGGACCCAAGCTGAACGTGAAATTTAGCCGAGTCTTGGTCGACAATGGCAGTGCCATAAACATCATGTATCGGGACACAATGATCAAGTTGGGTATTTCGCCGAATCAGTTGCAACAGAGCAGCTGTACTTTCCATGGCATAGTACCCGGGGTATCTTGTTCCCCCATGGGTAAGATCTGGGTAGATGTGTTGTTCGGTACCAGGGACAATCACAGGCTTGAGAGTCTCGAGTTCGAGGTGGTGGATTTGGAAAGCCCATACCATGCTCTGCTTGGCAGGCCAGCATTAGCCAAGTTCATGATATCTACTCATGTGGCCTACCTCAAGATGAAAATGCCTGGCCCGAATGGTGTTATCACCGTTGCGGGAGACTACAAGAAGGCCATACAGTGTGCTACAGTTGGTTCTAACTTAGCTGAATCACTGGTGATACAAGCTGAAAAGAGCAAGATGCACGAGGTGGTGGCAATGGCGAAGTCAGCTCAGCTCGGCGTGCTGGCCATGACTAATCCGGATGCGGGTGCAACATTTGAGGTGCCCAAGGAGACGAAGAAGATCCCCATTGACCCGGAGAACCCGGAGCGCTTGGCCATCATTGGTGCCGGGCTGGGTGAGAAATAGGAAAGCGCGCTCTGTCACTTCCTCCGTGAGAATCGGGATATCTTTGCATGGTCAGCTAAGGACCTGCCTGGTGTTCCGAGGGAGTTGGCAGAGCATTCTTTGTTTGTCAGGCCGGATGTGAAACCGGTTAGGCAACCGACTCGGCGGCTTTCAGATGATCGAAGAAAGGTGGTGCTCGATGAGCTGGCTAAGCTGCTGGCAGCCGGATTCATTATGGAGGTGTTGCATCCGGACTGGATATCTAATCCAGTTCTAGTAGAGAAGAAGAAGGACGAACCAGCTGTGGTCAAGGTGTGGCGCATGTGCATCGATTTCACCAACCTAAACAAGGCGTGTCCAAAGGATCCATTTCCTTTGCCTCGGATTGATCAAGTGATCGATTCTACTGCTGGGTGTGAGTTGTTGTCTTTTATTGATGCGTACTCTGGTTTTCACCAGATACCACTGAACCCTAAAGATCAAATAAAGACTGCTTTTATTACCCCGTATGGGGCGTATTGCTATCGTGTCATGTGTTTCGGTTTGAGAAATGCTGGTGCAACTTATCAGAGATGTATGCAAAAGTGCTTGCATTCTCAAATGGGTAAAAATGTGCAGGTGTATGTGGATGACATTGTCATCAAAACAAAAGAAAAACGTACTCTCCTCGAGGATCTCGAGGAAACATTTGTGAACTTGAGAAAATATCGGTTAAAATTGAATCCGGACAAGTGCACCTTTGGTGTCCCAGCTGGAAAGTTGCTTGGTTTCCTTGTATCGAGCCGAGGTATTGAGGTGAATCCGGCTAAGATCCGAGCCATAGAAAGAATGAAATTGCCTAAATGTCTAAAAGATGTACAAAAATTCACCGGGTGTTTAGCCTCGTTGAGTCGGTTTGTGAGTCGGCTAGGAGAAAAAGCCTTGCCCTTGTATCAGTTAATGAAAAAGAGCACCGGGTTCACGTGGACCCCGCAAGCAGATTCGGCTTTCAACGAATTAAAAAAGATGTTGTCCACTGCTCCAGTTTTGGCATCACCTTTGCCGAATGAGCCAATGCTACTTTACATTGCGGCCACTAACCGGGTCGTAAGTGTGGTCATGGTGGTAGAGAGAGAAGAGGGAAATCTGTGCAGAGGCCGGTGTACTATTTGAGTGAGGTGATCTCAACTTCGAAGCAAAATTATCCTCACTACCAAAAGATGACATATGGTGTGTACCTGGCGGTCAAGAAGTTGAAACACTACTTTCAAGAGCATCCGATTACAGTGGTGTGTGAAGCTCCAATTGCGGAGATCATTGGGTGCAAAGATGCAACTGGCCGAGTTGCCAAATGGGCGATAGAAGTGTCTCCTTACACACCGCATTATGAGAGAAGAGATGCTATCAAGTCTCAGGCTTTGCCGGATTTCCTTTGTGACTGGGCTGAGATGCAATATGAGCCACCTAAACCGGATTACAATTACTGGAGGTTGCACTTTGACGGTTCCAAATGCAAAATCGGGCTAGGTGCTGGAGTGGTGCTCACATCACCAAAACAGGATCAATTGCGATATGTATTGCAGATTCATTTCTCAGCGTCAAACAATGTAGCCGAGTATGAGGCACTGATCCATGGGCTTAATGTGGCTCGGGACATCGGCGTTCGCCGAATTGAATGTTTCGGTGATTCGGATTTGGTCGTACAGCAATCTTCTGGAAATTGGGATGCTCTTGATGCCAATATGGCACTGTATCGGTTTCATGTTCAGAAAATTTCGGGATTTTTTGAAGGCTGTGAATACAAGCATATACCTCGGCTGGAAAACCAAGCTGCAGATGTTCTGTCAAAACTCGGGTCGTCTAGGGAGGCAATCCCACCTGGAATATCCTTGAATCATCTAAGGGTGCCTTCAATCAAACCGTCGCCTGATTCCGAGTCGATTTTTATTCCCAAGCAAGAATCCGAAGCTATTCCTATGAATGTTGACGTTGAGTATATCGAGGAAGACCCGGGGACTGCATGCCCGGACTCGGGGACTCCTCACGCAGATTCGGAAAATGCTAACCGAGTCTTGGGAAAGAGGAGTAGAGATGATGATGCTAACCGGATTGTGGGGAATGGACAGAAGCTGATAGAAGAGATAATGGCGGCCAAACCTGTGGAAGAAAATGAGCACTTGTTCCCTTTGCATCCAGTACCAGAGTGGGCTGAAGAGATCATGAAGTTCATCGAGGAAGGAAGCTTGCCAAGCGATGAGACCAAGGCTAGGCGTGTCCAGAGGAGATCCAAGGCTTATACCATCATCAACAAGGAGTTATACAAAAGAAGTGTAACCGAGGTGTTGCAGCGCTGCGTGGAGCCAGCAGAGGGCAAGGAGATGCTCCTAGAGATACACCAAGGTGAATGTGGACATCATTGCAGTACAAGAGCCCTGGTGGCTAAAGTGTTCCGGCATGGATTTTATTGGCCCACTGCTCATGCAGATGCGGAGGACATAGTCCGCAGGTGTGAAGGATGCCAGAGATTTGCTAAGCAAACACACTTACCCGCATCGGCACTGAAGACAATTCCTATTACTTGGCCATTTGCGGTGTGGTGTTTGGATATGGTGGGAGATTTCAAGCCGGCTAGGGGCAACATGACACATATGCTGGTGATGGTGGATAAGTTCACCAAGTGGATAGAGGTGAAACCAATACGGAAAGTGGATGGCCGTTCGGCTGTAATCTTCTTGAAAGAAATCATTTTGAGATACGGATACCCTCATAGCATCATCTCGGATAACGGCACAAACTTTGCTGTCGGAGAGTTTGCCCGATTCTGCATGAATAAGGGGATCCGGTTAGACATAGCCTCAGTGGCACATCCAGAGTCCAATGGGCAAGTGGAAAGATCAAATGCTCTAGTGTTAGCCGGCATCAAGGCTCGTCTCATTGAACCATTGTTGAAAACTCCAGGGTGCTGGATAGATGAAATCCCATCAGTTCTATGGGGTCTAAGGACTACACCGAATCGGTCGACAGGCTATACGCCATTCTTTCTGGTGTATGGGGCAGAAGCTGTCCTACCCACTGACATAGAATATGATGCACCAAGGGTGGCAATGTACACTGAAACCGAGGCAAAGGAGGCCCGGGAAGATGCAGTGGATCTGCTAGAGGAAGCAAGAGAATTGGCCCTGTCTCGGACAGCAATATACCAGCAAAATCTCAGGCGTTATCATAGCCGAAAGATCAGTCCTCGAGTGTTTCATGAGGGTGATCTAGTGCTGAGGCTGGTGCAGCGCAGCAAAGGCCGACACAAATTGTCACCTCCATGGGAGGGACCATTCATTGTGAGCAAGGCTATGCACAATGATTCGTACTACCTTGTAGATGCACAGGAATCAAGGGAGGATGGCTTGGACAAACCCGGACAGGAAACCAAGCGACCTTGGAATGTAGCTCTGCTTCGACCCTTCTACTCTTAAAGGGCGCAATGTATGTATTTCAATTTATCATGAATGAAATCGCGGTAATCCGAGTCTGGACTCGGAGACTGCTTCGTCCTTATGCATGTGTTGTTTATTACTGTTTTGTTTTTTGCCGTTCGTGTGCCGAATCGCTTTGAACCTTGTTCTAAGCTTCAAGTAATGTATGTTGTGTTGTTGATCTCGTGACTCGACTGACAAACACCAAAATGGTAGTCAAGAGCAGAGATGAGGAATATGGGAAACATGAAAATGGACACGGGGACTCGGTCCAAAACCGATTCGGCACATGTCGTTTACTAACCCCTGTTATTTCTTTTTTCGTTTATGTTGAATGATTCTAAACCACAACTCGTGCGTTTCAAGTATTGTATGCTATGATTCCTATCTTGTGACTCGACTGTCAAAACACCCAAAGAGGTAGACAAGAGCAAAGATTTGGCCAAAGTAGTAAACAAGAAAACAAACTCGGGGACTCGGTTTGAGATGATCCAACATAAACCTTGTCCGGATCGCGTTAAGCATGATAAACATAGTCTCGAAAGAACTTAAAATAGTCTATTACATCTGCTCCCGGCATACCGGGGATTTAATGTTTTTGTTAAGTACTTCAGGGTGCAGCGGACTCGGTCGCGGCGGACTCGGTCATAGGAGTTTCGGTTGCAGGAACTCCTGTGGTAGGAGCTTCGGTTAACGGAGCTTCGGGGGCACGGGCTTCAGCCACGGGTGCTTCGGTTGAAGTGGACGCGGTTACGGGAGGTTCTGTTGCTGGAGCAGACTCAGAAGATGGTGGCACTTCGGAAGTAATCTTGACTGGAGAGCTTGAAGGATGGGCGGATTCGGGAATATCCGGATCAGGTGAAGCCTGTTTAGTGATCACAGTCAAGTTAGTGGCTGGAATCACACGAGACTCGGTTGGAGTTTGTTCGGTGAGCTTGGCCGAGTCGGAGGCTGGTACCTTGCTGGATTCTTCTTCTTCATCAGACCCGCCCTCAGAATCGGCGTATTCTTCAGCGGAGGCATCGTCCGATTCCTCTTCTTCAGTGTCTTCTCCATCCGAGTAGACTGGAGCCTCCAGATCAAGATGCTTGGTGCGTGCAAATTCGGCCATAAAGTTGGCGGCTTCTTCACGGATCTTGATCCGATTGGGATCTGAAGCCCATGAAGAACCCTCGCGAAAGGAGCGCACTTTGGCAAGATCAATCAGCTCATACCAAGACATGATGAATAACAAAGCTGCATCAGCACCAGCGCGGGCGGACGAAGACCTCCACTTCTGTAGCCGGGTCATGGCTTGGTCCAGGTCTCTGATCAGCTCCTCCACAGGCACAACTTGCCGCGCTTCAGGAAATAAGATCCGGTGAGCCTTGAGACTTGCATTGAGCAGACCAATATGGGAATCCTTCAAAGGAGCAATCCGAGCCTTGAGTGCTGTGATATGATCTTCGATGTCCCATGTCTCTGGTAATGGAGCCTCGGTTAATTTAGCTCTCTCAGCTCGGGCGTCTCTCACAGCCCTGGCGGCTTGAACCGGATGCTGGTAAACTCTCCTACAAACAAATAAGCTAATACTGAGTTCAGCAAGAAGGAACACAAGCATATGTATCGGTTAAGGGCAGAAAGAAAAAAGGGATTCGGTGAACTTACGATCCATGTCATCATTAAGGCTAGCAAGTGCAGCAAGCCATTTCGCACTGGCCGCTTTGTGAGCACTAAGTTCTTCTTTAGCCGCTTTGACTTCGGCTTCAGATTCGGCTATGGTCGTTTGAATTTGCTGGTCCAGTTTGGCCCGCTTCTCAAGTCCGGCTTTGAAAGTATCCCGCTCCTTCTGGATAGTATCTTTTTCACGCTTCAGCGTATCCCGCTCTCCTTTAACCTTGTTCTTCACTTTTTCAACTCGGTCAAGCTCTCGCTGGAGCCGAGTCACTTCTGATTTTTCCTCGGATAAAGCACGCTTCTGCTCTTCCTCTTTGTTATTCATCTTGAGGACCAAGGCATCAAATGATTTTTGGAGCTTGTGGTACTGGTTGGCAAGCTGCTTAAAGAGGTCGCTGCGAGCGCCCGTGCTTTCCTGAAAGAAAGTAGATAGCGTCAAAAGAGACTCGGGGACTGATACCCGAGACAAGGTGGAGCCAAAACAAATCTCGGAGATTGGTCGAGACTGACCGAATCGGTTAAAAAGAAACCCGGGGACTGGGGGTCTCAGTTTTTTCAGTTAAGAAAAAGATCATGATCAAATTTTTTAAAAGATTCAAGCCGAATGACTTTCTTACTCGGAGGAGTATCAGTCGTTCGACCCGAATCTCGGGGACTGGGTGTATACTATTTGATCATGACGAACTAAAAGCAAGATTCGGCAAACTTACCTCGAAAACTTGGTGCGATGCAGTAAACGCAACCTTCACTGAATGAAGAGATTGCATCATTCGGCTAGGACCAGCAGGGTGCGGTGTTGCAGCGGAAAAGCCTGGTGCAAGGTCCACGGCGTTCCAGGCCTCAATAAAGTCATTGGCAGTACTGAGCTTAGGCTTGGCTTGGCCGGATTGAATGGCAGAGGAGGTAGCGGTGGTTTGCTTGACAGCAATCACTTGCTTATCCGGAGTGGAGGAAGTTGCGCCAAAGACAACTTGAGTCGGCTTGGGTTGCGGTGACGCACCAGAAGTCTGCTTCGGATGTGGCTCCTTATGCTGCTTCTCGGAAACTTGCTGTTGCTGTTGCTGTTTCTGCTTCTTTTTCTTCTGCTGCTCTTGGTTCAGTGCAGTTTGAGCTGCAGGAGCAGGGCGGGAATCAGGCTTAGGCGAGGACGTAGCCGATGTCTTGGCCTTTTCCTTCTCCAGCTCCTTGAGAGGACGTGGCCAACTTGAATCTCGGATTGGAGCCGAGGTTTCCTCACTCTCCAAGTCGATAACCGGCTCTGAGATGGGAGTCGGCTGGGGAATATTGGTAGTGGTGACACGCGTTGGTGAGGTGGCAGTTCGGTCAGGAAATTGGGTTTCCATGGCCGTATCCAGTGGAGGGATAGGAGAAGAGATGGATGAATGAGTCTGCGCGGTGATGAGGACATCACTGCATAAAGTAAAGCAAACGGTTAACTCGGATAGATATGACTCGGTTGATAGAGGAAGAAAGCAAATAAAGTTCGCTCAATGTTACCCCTTGGTGGTGGGCATCGGTTTGACGCGATTTGGCTTGTCGCCGGACTTCTTCCTTCTTTTTGTCTGTGGGGCATCTGTTTCGGGCGCCTCAGCGCGTTTCCGAGAGGCCTCTCCAGTATCTTGTTTGGCTGGAACACAAGGAGGTGGTTTCCATGAAATCGGAATAGCGTCGATGGGTTCTAAGATGCAGCAATCTTCATCTTCCTCGTCGGAAAGGTGGTGAATGTCTGATTGCTTACCCTTGCGGACTGGCTTGGCACGCGGAATTGGCAAGTAGTCATCCGAATCCGGATCCTCTTCGCCCTCGCGCGGCGGGCTGAGATCCGGTGTCCATGCCTTGGTGGAAAGATCTCCGTCTTCAATAAGTTGACGGTCAAACAGCTACAAAAAAGACAATGCGAATCCGGATCAGGCCAGGATTATTCGGATGAAGTAAGAGTGGATTCGGAGAGTGGTGAGCTAACCTGTGGAGGAAGTTTTTCCCGGTAGAATGGCTTTACACCCCACCGCCATTTATCCGACATCTCATTGGCAGCAATGGCGTTTACCCGTCTGAAGACGGAAGCTTTGTCAAGCTCGTGTTTGCTGATCCGGGTAGGATCTAGTGCGCCACGCGTGTGGCATATCTTGTGGTCACGCCTTTGAAGAGGGCTGACTCGGCGAGAGATGAAGGTCCGGACGAGGTCGTCAGACACCATACCCTTCTTCAAAAAATCCTCCAGAGTGGTATGCACTGTCTGAAGTTCAGCAATTGTTTCAGCCGGATTGTAACCGAAGTTCAGTTCGGCTGCGGGCGGCTCCATCCTGAATTCGGGCAGGTTAAGAGCGTCATGGCCCTCAGCGCTCTTTATGTAAAACCAGGTCCTTTGCCATTTCTTCACCGTGTCTAGGCCGGTGACTCGGGGAAAGGCGGATCCCTGCCTTGGCGTGATGCTAACCGAACCGCAAGCGGTCAGCTGTTTCGGCTTAGTACCTGGAATGGTGTGCTTGCGAAGGTGGAAGTACTTTGCCCATATATCCACACTAGGCCAGAGACCGAGATAGCCTTCGCAGAAGGAAGAGAAAGCTGATAAAGAGACAAAGGCGTTCGCCGGGAGGTGGTGAAGCTGCAGTCCGAAGAAGTCCAGAAAGGCCCGGAAGAAGTCACTGGCAGGTAACCCGAGCCCGCGCTCGAAATGCGCTATGAATACCACGCGTTCACCAGGTTCGGGCGCCGGTGCGAGTTCTTTTCCGGGTCGGCGGCAAATGGCTTGGGGCGGTATACGCCGGGTGGCTCGTAGCCATTCCAGATCGTTTTTGGTAACATCAGATCCTTCCCATCTGCCAGGGGGAAGTTTGGCCATAACCGAATTAGTCCTGCAGCAAAAAGGCGGATAACCGGGTCAGGAAATTCGGAATCCATGGGACCAAAGAAGAATCGGATGACATTAAAGCCGAATCAGATCTATGGTGACTCAGCTAATCCTATCCCGGGTAGGGTTAACCGGGTCCGGTGGAGAAGGTGAAGCGGTTGGAAGTCGCAAACATCTTTCCGCAAGTTTCTAGGGTTGGGAAGATCTACAGCGGTGGTAAAAAAGAAAGAAAATCACGGGTAAAAACATGGTTGAACTGCTCCAACGGGGACAAGTGTATCTAGGCCAGTCTATTGCGGAACTTGGACAGAAAATTTGCGGAGTGTGCTACGGCAGGAACACGGGCTTAGATACGCATCAATCTACCAAGAACAGGTGTGTGTATTCCGAGAGTATGAACTCGCCACGGTGGCTATGGCGAGAGGAGGAAGAACTTACAGTGCGAGTCGCTCGAAGGAGGAGTTCGACGGAGAAACGTCGGAGATGGGCGCGAGGCGCGGCTCCGATGGGGCTCTGGTACGCTGTGCGTCCCTGGCACGGCAACCTTGAATGGCGAGGTTGCGGCGGCGTCGATGGAGCGGGTTAGTGGGAGTTGAGAGGAAGAAGAAGGGGAAAAACCACCGCGCCCTCTTTATAGCCTCCAGCGATAACTGCCCCCCACTACCGCGCGGTTACCGGAGCACGATTAGATCCCTTGCGTCGCGGAACTCTGTGGCAGCTTGCTGTGGCCGTGTATTTCAAGCACACGTGGCCACGCCGCAGAATTGGAAGCGGTGGAGCGGATCCTATGTGCCGGTCAACGGAGAAAACGAGGAGACGTGGTCTTCTGGTCAAACACACTCAAGTACCCGGTGGATCCGGATAACGAGCTGACAACCCGGGTTATACGGCTTTGCACAGGCTTTTCCTGCCAAATGTCCCGGAAAATTCGGTGACAGCTAGAAGTGATCCGGTTAGTGATGTTGGTTTTGAATCTGGAACGGCCCTTCAGCCGAGGCTGTAGGACCATACCAGCTTCGGGGACTACTGTCGGGGGGCTGCCCCCGGGTAGGGCAAAGATGATGTGTTATGAACAGTTAAGGTCTAACCGGATCAAGGAAAGAAGAGCCGGCTAAGTTAGCCGGGTCACTTGGGCCGGATCTCAAGGCGATTCGGTCAGTCCTACTTCAAGCCAGTGAAAGAAAAGACCAAAGGGGATCCGGTGAGGTTTAACCGGATCCAGGAAAGAAGAGCCGGCTAAGTTATCCGGATCGGTCAGGAAGGACCCGGGTAGGGCAACTCGGATGATGCACAGGGCCAAGTAATGTCAGTAAAAGTCACGGGCACTGTAAGGTTGCTGACCGGGGCTCAGAAGACAGCAAGGTGCTGCCACAGGTTTTCCGGGTCACAAGCCCCTAGGCGCTGACTCGGCCTATTCGGGAAAGGGGCAGTGGCTAGGCTACTGTGGTCTACACTGCCTTAAGCTCAAAGAGGAAAGATAAGCCTGTGGTGAACAGAGGGTGAGCTGGGCTGAGTGACAGTGGCCAGTGTTTGTCCTGTTCTCCTTGTCCATGCCATTGTCCTCTGCGGCCAGGGGCAAAAGGGTAATTCGGTTACTGTATATAGGCAACACCACCTCCTCCTGTGGGAGGATCGACCATTGTGAGCATCATTTCCCCCCCAAGCTTCATCTTCTACCTGGAGCTCTCTCCATTGTTCATCATACAGCTCAAGGAGCGCTTTGTACTTGTAAACACTTGAGATATAAGAGAGTAGGCTAGAGCTGCAGTAGGGGTGTTACCTCCACAAGAGGGCCCCGAAGCAGGGTACATCGTGGTGTTCTTCGCTGTTCTTGGTTTGCTTTGTTCTTCTTGTTTGGTCTTCATGCGTGCTTCGTAGGCACGCAAACCCTCCCCGGTTCCCCCAACGCCCAAGCGAGCCCACACTTAAGCCATACCCATGGCATCTGCCGTGACACCACCACGACAAAGACAGATAGAAAATACCAGGCTTTTGCAAAGTAATGCCTGTTCCGATTGAGATATCAAAGCCTGTAAAGGACAACAATCAATAGAACTCAATCTTTCCGTTATGGGAGCAGTAGGGGAGAACTCTACTGGAATAAATTACTCAACCATTTGAGAAACTGTAAGATAATATACTTTACAGAGAAATATGCAATCGATCATCAAGACGACGGTAACATATTTGAAATTCAGATGCCATTTTAGCATTTACAATCTGCAAGATTTAGAATGGTGTGCTCTACCTGTTTGATTCGCTCGTCCTCAACTTCATTCACAGATTTCAACAGATTCTCCAGGGATCCTATTCAAGTTCCAATGAGAGGACAATTTACAATCAGGGTTGCTGATAATGCCATTGAATACTTTCAGAAACTCAACACAGTAAATCAACCAAGACTGGTGAATTAGTAATGGAATATCAGTAATCTGTCGACTCTGTATGTATGCACACCCTCCTTTATTACATCAGAATGCGTCCTTAGTTCCATCAGTTTGCAACAAGCTAAAACTTACATGAAAGCAACATCCTACAGGCTACAGTGCACAGATCTAGTAAGTCTTCCCGAACAAAAACAGTTTGAAAAATGAACATACCAAACTTAGTTATCAGTTTTACTGCATTAACATCTCCAATCCCTTCAACTCCTGAAAAAGAAAACGACCAGCCATACAACAGTCAATAGGCCCCCATAGTTAAAATTAGATCATGAATTTGAATTGCATGAATGAATAGTCAGCTTCGTGTGGTAACATATCTGAACAAGATATTTCCCATTTGCACGTACAGATTGTGATATGCCTAAAAAGGTTAATTAAATCCTTTTTTGGGGAGGGGAATAAAAAGGTTAATAAGACTTATAGGGTTCATAACTCATATGGTCAGTTCATAAATGGTATTCCCAAATGAAAAAGTAATAGAACAAACTGTTATTTTTTGTAGATCATGCGGCATTTTCTCCGTGAAAGACAGGTTACAGTAAAAAAAAACTATGCACAAAGTATGTATTTGCTTCAATATTATTTCGTATTGTCAATTTGTCATCATGAAAGTAGTCATGTTGAGGGTGGATGCTTCAGTTTGGGGTTTACCTAATTATGTGTCTTAAAAAATTATCCAAAAACTCATAGATGCGCATCATGCTACCTACCAAAAATTGTAAAAAATAAAACATGAGCAAATGTTCCCTGCAGAAATAAGACAAAATGTACAACTTATTTTTTGAACAGTGTAACAACAACCACTTTCATTTTCTGTATAGGACAAATGTGATCGTGTTTTTGTACGAAATTTTGCAGGCGCACAAGTTTTAACATGATGTAGATCTATGATTTTATTTTGAGAAATTTTCAAAATGCACAAATACGTAAACTCTGAACTCATGTGGCCACCCTTGTGCAGGGTACATTTGAGAATTCTATGAATCATTTACCAATTGAGTGAGAAACGGCAAAAAAACAGAAAGGAGAATGAATGTCAGATTTATGGCTGTTCACGGATTGGTCCCAAATCAATCAACCGACAAACCAAACCCTGTTGCAGTTGCTGGATTAAGGTATTGCACAACCCACCTTAACTGATGAGAACCAGGGAAGGGGACGGCTAGAAAGGGCGGAAAATAATTGGGGATGCCGGGATGGTTTTCCTAGCACATGGACACGTTCGGCGACGGCAGCGACCAACACACAGGTGTGTAGCTGCGGCCAGCCTGGTCAGTGTAGTCAATCAGACCAAGGCCGAAGCCAGCAAGTCCAGCATGCACGGCTGAGGTTGGGAAGCTGACATGACACATAATCAGTATGGAGTCAATACCAAGGTGGATGGCGTCGTGGCAAAGCTTGAGATCACTAGATAGACAAGAAAAGCGGAAAGCTTACTGGAGTTGTTGAAGACTTGAGGGCAGAAAACGGCGAGTGAGATTTAGGGCCATGAGAAGTGGACAGAGTTTGGAGGCAGACGGTACGGCTGTAAGATGGAGGCAGAGCTAAATAGGATTGGAGGCAGTCTGCTCAGAAGGCGTTTGGAGATCAGTCGCAGCCATGGACTCCACTGGAGACGGTGCTACTTGCTTTCTTTGGTTTCAGTGAAGCAGAAGGGTGGCAACATCACAACGACTTGTCTCGAGCTAGCTTAGCTGCCAAAAGCAGCCCACCACACCAATAGGCCACACATCCTAGAAACCGTCAAACCTGTGCAACCCACTCAACCCAAACTGCCTAACTCAGAAAGTTTCTGCCTGTTTCCTCCTGTACTCAAGTTTTTTAGTGCATTTGTAAGGTAGAGACGCCTTTCAGGTAGAAACATGCATGCCTAACTCGCTCCTATACAGTTGGTCGGGTTATAATGCCAACTACAAGGAATGGTTTTATTTACCGTAGCTAGAGTGGCATCAAAAGACACAACAGTACAGAAAATACCTGGTATATTATCAGCTTTGTCACCCGAAAGTGCAACGACATCAACAAACTGTGATGGCTTTAGTGCTCCATATCTCTTCATGAAGTCTTCAACTCCAAATGAAACCATCCTGTTTGTTCAGAAAAAATGAGAACATGTCAAAATCATTAAAATTAACTGTTTGAACATTTCCAGCAACACTTAAGAGAGGTAAAAACCAATTACACTGACCCAGAACCACGTGGAGAAATCCTCAGCAAACGTAGAGAAGGTGACAATATTTGGAAGAAGTCTTTATCAGGAGAGACAACCCGTACCTTCAGAAGAGGACCGGGCATATTGACACAAAGATATTAGCCATAGATAAGACCCAGTGTACACAAGAAGATACCAAATCCAACAGACTTTAATAAAATCAAATTATATCAGCTAAGTTCACTTCTTGCACTTTTGGTTAGAAAAAAAAAACAAAAAATGCTGAGACAGCATTTAACTTCAGGTGTTGCCTAGTTTTATTTTCCAGGTAAGAATGGTAAATTATTTATTATCCCATTGATACCAAAACTCCAGTGAGTCTATAATTAAACATCATCATTCGACAACTACAGGATATGAGACTATGAAGGTCAATAATAGTAACAGTAGTAGGGAAGAATGATTCATGAAAAGTAATACTCCCTCCGTTCCTTAATATAAGGTGCCTAATGTTTTGCGAAAAATTTCAAAATATAAGGTGTATTACGATTTATAGACAATTTTACCCATTAAAAAATGAATCACAATATGGAACAGATGGATTTGAAGTATTGTTTTCAATTTATGGGTATTACAGACTCCTATCTCTTGAATTTTTTCATAAGAAATAGATCCACCATATGTAATATACTGGTGTCTTAATATCCGTGCCAAAACCTTAGGCACCTTATATTAAGGAACGGAGGGAGTATATTGAGAAAAAATACATGAAAAAAGTATTCGAGGAATAGTTTGTGACAGAAGTGCTTTTACCTTGTAGCCTGCAGACACACTGTTTACAGCTAGTGTACCAATAGCATCATCAGCTTCGACACCTGGAACCTACATTAATAATTTTGACAAACGCAGATATCAATAGATAACAAATAATATCTTCAAAGACGCATGTACATCTGCTAATATTTTTACCTCAATTACTTTAATTGACATTGCTTTGATAGATGCCTTCAAGTATTGCATGCCCTGAACAATGGTGTCTGGTGTTGAGGTGCGGTTGCTCTTGTAAGCAGGGTATAACATATGTCGAAAAGTCAATCCTACGAAAATGCAAAGAAAATAGCATCATGTTTCTAGAGATCTAAATCCATAGAGTACATGAGATAATTGTTATGATTTAAAAGTTATTTCATACAGTTAGTGTTGCATTATAAATGCTGACCTATTATATCAACAAAGAAGAAAGCAAAACGGAAAATAAAATGGATAGAAAATGAAGTCCGGCAGGCTAGAAATAAGCAACACATATCCAGACTTCAGAAAGACCACAGAAAACACAGATGAGCCAGAGTCTCCTGTTACACACAACCGAGAGTACCGGATGAGGTTCTGTCCTATGTTACTTGCTCCCAATATACTAATTACCTATTACGGGCTCTCTGGCATGCAGAATTTGTAAAACGCGGGAATAGGATGTAAAGACATGTTAGAAGCCTACAGTGATTGAGTGCATTTCATAGTTTTCATAGACAAAAGAATTTTTTCAAGAGGTCTAACACTTGCTATGAATCCAATGGAATTGGAGTCTAAGAAAGCAATCCATAGAAATTCTTTAGGGTTCATTATTTTGAACCAAATGGTCTCTAGGGAAATTTTTATCTTGGATTGGAATCCTACACTACTCCTTTGAAATTATTTGATCCAAGGAGCCCTAGGCCAAAAAAAAGGAGGATTTGAGTGAGAACTAGAAAAACAAAACTAATTTATTATAGATGAAAAAGCTGGCATTCGTAAGATGGAGTCATAGGCACTGTATTCTTTAACTCATATTTTATCCCTCCTACCGTCTCACACTTTTCCAGGCCATCCATTGCATAAGAATTTGGATCAGCCTAAAATCTCTGATGCCTCAAGATGCGAGAGCCTCAGATTACCATCTCCCATAATTCCATTAAGTTACTTGAGTTTATCTCCACTCTTACCTTTTGCCATGTGACATTCTTTGGATGGCATGGTCGTATATTTACCATATGGGACTCCTGAAAAGAAAAGTTTGGCAATTTATTTATTACGTTAAGAATTATAATGAGATGTATTACTTTGAATTTGCATATCATGGGCATTTGGTTTCTTTTCACACACTACTAACAAGGGGACATCCATTTTTAAGAAGAAACCAAAACAGATAAACTAACCCTGCAAGGCCACACAATAAAGATATTAATTTCAGATTACGCCAAACAGGTTGAACTGAGTTACATTAACTCATTACTCATCATATGATAAAAGTCAGTAATGTTTGTTTGAATTTGCACCATAGCAACGATGCATAAATATCATACAGATACAGTTTCCCACCTTGTGCAGAAACAAACCACTCACAGTACATTCCAATAGAACAGAGATAGATCATAGCGTGAAAAGAAAGTGAGATAAATACCACTTTGTTTGGCTCAACAACTAAGAGAGTGATTCAGATAAGAGGATTAAACCATGAGCAGGAACGATGAATTTTGAAAGAAAGTTACATGTCAGGAAAGATGAACTTGGGGAGAATGTTGCATGACCAAATATAAATAGTATGTAAGACAAAGACTTGGAAAGAACAGTAATTGGAGTTAATATTTTGACTGTTGAAAACTATGCAAATTGCCATTATATGGAGTGGACGTACGTTCAATAATGATAGCAAGAAACTGACTAAAAGGAATTAGTGTCAGTAAACATTAAAATAATGAGTTTACTCATCAATATGGGGATTATCCCAGGGAGATAGGCAGACAAGCTCACCATCATGGTCAAACACCACCTGCAAATGAGTTTAAAGCAACATAAGGATCAAGGGCTAAGAGGAAACAAATAAAGGAACACACACAGAAACGCACTGTCGTTTCTGTAATGCTGTAATCACTTCTCAGTATTTACATATAGTTTGGAAAGTGCCAAATGCTGCTTAAAGACAAAATGTTGAAATAATAAGTATACTACAAATGTGTAGGTTACCTACAGTTGGCCGCTAAATATTTCATTCCAATCAGAATTAGACTAAGGATATTATACAAGTGCACATAAATTGGAAAGCAGTTACCAACAAGAAAGGCTCGTGCATATAGACCAGCAGAATGTAGTTTGTCAGTAAAAATACAAAATTAAAGAAGTGATGCCAGTAGAATCCATGCTAGAATAAGATGACATACCGCAACATGAGATGGAATGAACTCCAACATGTCAAGAAGCTGCAGAGAAAACTCGGTAGATTTAAAAACCACAGCAAATGATCACAAATGTTATCATTTATTAAACAGTTATTACAAAGGAAACAGTTCTACAATGTCAACATAAAGTGTGGTACTTGAAATAGCGGCAAATGTTAATCCATTAATGATTAAACCACAGAAGTATTGATCGTTTTCTTTAAAGCCACAGTAAACATCATATGACATGTTGTGGTTCCCCATGGACCCAGAAGAGACTAATATCAACTGAGGATAAACTTTTATGATTGATGGTGAAATAGGCAGATATGTACAGGAAATTGTGTTTTTCCAAAAATTTAACCCTAACAGCTCATCTTAATGGTCAAATATGCCTACTGAACAAACTTGGTGAAGAACCATCCTATTGTCTGTCAATTAGAGTTCATCAATGAAATGGCACTGAAGACAAGCATGTTCAAACAAATTTTGCAGTAACCATCCATATATAATGTGCCACTGACTGAAAACATATTTTAACGCCAATATTTTCTCGACTTTTCTCACCTTCTATATTGTTTCATTTCTCCCCAATTCCTACTTATCGAGGATGTCATTTAAAATCTACAAACAAGTCCTACTCACCAGTGACAGAGCTTTGAATATAGTTAAAACCCAATCCCCGTTTCCATCAGCATGCTCCAACTGTCCATGTTGCAGCTGTGCTACATCCATAGAAAAAGAATACACGAGTTGTTGATTACAACACTGAAAAAGAGCAATAGAAAAGAGTAAATTTCACAAACAGGTTTATTGTACTTCAGATTTTGCCAAAACAATATATCTGAGAACCGATTTCACATATCCAAAGATTATTCTGTGGTTTTGTATAACAATTGGTCTCTAAATCTGTACTGCGAAATTGGTCTTTAAGTCTGTAGTTTGTCATCTTATGATAGTTTGAGCACGTAGATTCGCGAATTTACTCTAATGACTATGGGTTTGAACCATATAAACAATGTGAAATATTGTGCTAATGGCCAAATGGGAACCTACTTGGAAATCAGCAAAACTTTTGGTGCCTTTTCTTTGTGAACATCAATTTATTTTATGCCTGGAGCAAAGTTCACGTGGTTTTGCAAGAAGTTGAATTTTTTGGATGGATTTGACCGATTGGCATGGCTATCTGATAGGATTATAGAATAAAAAAGCTGCTGGCATCAGTTATCAAATGTTCTGCTGCAAGTGCTACTTAAGAGTTTCTGTCCAAGCATAGCACACAGTTCAACCAGAGAGACAGACTAGAAGATAATGGATATGCACATCACATGGGTAGACAGTAGAACAGCTGAATAGCTAAACAAAAAATCTGTGAAGACGATTCACATATTATGGGTAAATGAAATTGCCAAAAAAAGTGGCATGCCATATGGTAATGAGATCGAATTGCATGCACGGGACACATGTAATATTATTTTACCCCCATATTTCGTGCCTAGGGATAACAACAGAATTCTGGTACACTTTGAATTATCACACCAAAGTAGAACTAAGTCCAACAGTTCCATATCAAAGTTGAGTTCCAACATTTCCTTTGCCATCACAAGTGCTGATTTAAATATATGCTTCGAGACAATTTATTTTTTGTGATTACAAGGAAGATGCACATGTAAGAGCATCCGAAAAGACACGCCTAGATTGGCAGAAGCCAAGGATAAATTTATGAAGCTGAGAACAGACACAATCAAGTGTGCTTCAGGAACTGAACACCATGATAAACCCTGAATGGTGGACTTATACAGTACACCCAAGACTCCACCACACCCCCAAGAGGTGATTCTGAAGATATACCAATACATCAGTGCATAAGGGGAAACACTGACCTAATATCTTGTAGTAGGATCTGTACATCACTGAGGTCCCATCAACAAGCATTATTCTACTCTTTGAAGGATCAGCAGGGGCAACATTCTCTCCAGGATTAGTTAATATGGTCGAGAGGCCTGAGGGCATGTTGTCATCATACAACGGAATCCGCGGGGCATGCTCCACGGATGGCCCTTGAAAACTCTCGATCGAATCAGTGGCTGGCAAGCGTGACTGCTTCGAAAAAACCTAATACATCGAAAGAAGCACAGGAGCAGTAATTAATTGGTACTCGCATTATTGAAAAAACATTAAGGTTATGAACCACTTGAATTGCTGTCATTTCGAATCGAAAACGGGTTGAGCAATCCAATCTGCAACACAGCTAGACGAATCTGCTCCAGTGTACAACACTGAACTTTATCCAGAGGCAATGTAGTACAAGTAACAACGAAATGGCCGCCGAAGCTTTCACCTAATGTTACTAGGGCTAGTTAATGTTGCTATTCCACTACTTTTCTCTCTCCTGGGCACTCAAAGCCGTCAAACTGTGAGAGGAGGAGGACGTGAGGTACCAGAGGAGGGGCCAGAACACGTACCCGTCGGGAAACGGCGAGCGGCAACGGGATGCGCCGCGCGGCGGCGCGGAAGAGGAGGCGGGGAGCCGCGGCGGCGCGGAGGCAGCAGCACGCCATGACCGGATCGGATGCTACCTCTTCCGCATCGCCCGCGTGGATGGCGGAGGAATAGTGGCGGGCAGAAGAACTAGGGTTTAGAGATAGCGATTGCAGTTGCGGAGGTGCACTGGTGCAGGGCGTGATGGAGGAACGGTGTTCGACAAAATGTGCGAACGGTGGAGGGGCTGGAGGTTGTGGTTGTGAGAGAAGGGGGATTTTGAACAAGTGATGGGAACAGCGGTACAGATCAAATCTTTTTTTTCTACAAATCAAATCGTTAAGAGAGCATCTCCACCTGCGGTCCTTTTTTTTTTTAAATTTTCAACCTCATATATTAGGTCAGCAATCCGGCTCATTAAAAACCTCTCAGTCCCCGTAGGTACCCTGGAAGGAAAAGAGTGCGTCTGAAACTTGCTGCCTCAATAAAATCAGAAAAAAAAAATATTTTTTTAAACAGAAATTCGGAATCTAGCGCGCGTTTTCCAGAAATTTGGAAAATAGCGCGGCGTCGGCAACGGCCGGACCGAAACCAATGTTTCGGCACGGGCCAAACCGAAACCATCTGGTTTCGGCACGGGCCAAACCGAAAGCCCGGTGATCTGCATGCGCAGCTGCATGCCCGTGCCGACAGGCGTGTTTCGGCTCTGGCCGTGCCGAAAGTGGCATTTTACATTTTTTTTTGTTTTTCCCGACTGTTGGCCCATATATTCATATTTCCCGCCACCGCTAATGTTGCCATTATTTTCCCGCTCATATTTCCCGGCACCGCGCATATTTTGGTTTTCTCGAGTAAATTTGTTTCGCGGTCAATTGTTCCCGCTTTTTTTCTCCCGCCATTTTCCTCCCGCCATTTTGTTCCCACCATTTTCCTCCCGCCCTTCTTCTCCCGCCATTTTTCTGCCGTGCCTAATTTTCCCGCCAAACTTGCTCCCGCCTTGTATTTTCCCGCCAGCCTTGCTCCCGCCTATTTCTCCCGCCAATTGGTCTGTGCTCGTCCTATAAAAACCCCGGGAGGAGATGTCGAGTTGGTAAGCATAGTCCACTCACTCGAACATGTCGAGATACAATTCAGATGGTAGTTTCCCGGCAGGAATGTCGGCACTCCTTTTGAAGTTTATGGCCGAGTTCAAGGTAGACAATAAGGAGATCCCATTCGAAGATATTGTTAGTCATCCACCTCATCTCCGTGAGCTATCAGCGAAGCTAGCTAGGCATGGGTGGCCATGGAGGAATTACAAGGAAATAGAAAAAGAACTCGTGAGGCTGCATGCTAGGTGGCAGAAGAAGAAGCTAACATATCCCACTGAAGCATATATGTTGGATGGGTCGAGGAGAACGAGGATGAAGATGATATCTTCATGCCCACTGAAGCGAGCAAGAGAGCTGCAGCAGCGGCGGCGGCGTCGAAGGGTAAGGGTGCAGCGTCGTCGAAACGCAAGGTTGAAGCATCGTCGAAGGGCAAGGGTGCGGCGTCGTCGAAGGGCAAGGGTGCATCATCGTCGAAGGGGAAGAGTGACGCGGGAGGCTGTGTCGATGGTAGATGACTTTTCTTTTTCAATTTATGTTGTGTTGTCGCTACTACCACTTGTCTTGCTGTCTGTGTAAGTTGCAATGTTTGTTTAATAATATGTCTCGTACAACTTATTTTCCTCTGATATGTCTCGTACATAGATAATAATATGTCTCATACATAGATAATATGTCTCATACAAACATAAATATTAATATGTCTCGTACATAGATAATATGTCTCATACAAACATAAATATGAATATGTCTCGTACATAGATAATATGTCTCATACAAACATAAATATGAATATGTCTCACATAGAAATAGAAATACGGATAGTAGTACCTAGATAGAAATATGTCTCACAGATAGTAGTAGATAGTAGTATCACTCATCTCTGTGAGGACGTGTCCGCGGCTGTCTACACGGTCGAGGCCCAGAAGGTGACAAGCGTCTCGGAGCGCGGTGGTCACGCATCCCTCGGCCTTGCAACGGCTCCTCCTCCTGTGTCTGGGTTTCCTGCGTCGGGGGCGGCGGTGGAGTCTGGTACATCGGGTCGTCGTACAGCTCCGTGTGTGTAGAGTCGTCACCCCCACCTGTACATGTAGATGTTACGTCAGTACTCCGTCTAGGTGGACATGATAAATAAATGAGAGTATTATAAACTACTTACGGAGGTGGACCGGAATCTGAGACATCGGCATAGCAGACGGGTTCCACACGTTATGTTGAGGTGGATGTATCCCGTAACCTTGCGACATCGCGAACTGGTAACCAGGCGGCATGCCATACCCGTACGAAGGCGGCATCCCGAGCCCGTACACAGGTGGCGCCTACCACGTCGAACTACCAGGCTGGGTAGGATCTAGCTGCTCGTACAGAATTGGCTGTGATGGACCAGACTGGGAAGGATCTGGCTGGTGGGACGAACTACCATGCTCGTATGTAGGTCGTGGGCGAGGACTCTGTACTACTGTATGACGTGGTCGGAGGTCCTGTCGACCTGTGGAGTGACGGGAGGGTGATACCTATGCATCCTGAATAAGTGGAGTCCGGGAGAGTGACTGGCGCGCGGGGCGCGGTGCTGGGCCGTGTGCCGCAACGTCTGCAGCGCCGGCACAAGTAAGAACAGAGTACACACGTCGTAGCTTGTCTTCCAGACGCTTGAACCAAGACACTTGTTGCGGCAGTGGGGCAAAGTCGGCAACGTCGCTCTGAATGTCTTGTATCAAGCCTGCCTGTTGTAGGAAAACAAAATGTTAGTGTCGATTATTGAGACATACATTTACCAATATTAGTGAAGTACATACCGCGTAGTATCTGCTTCCCCCAATAGCCTCAAGTGGGTACATGTCCGTAACAGAAGGAGGTGGCAACTGATCAGGCTGGGACGTGGGCACTAAGCGAAGTCGAGTGGACTGTCTGTACGTCCGCAGATATAAGTTGAAATCATGTAGCAGAAATGGCTCATCCGCGGGCCATACATTAGCCGTCGCGTTCGCCATTCCTCTCTACGCGCCCACATACTACCAATAGTAGGCAAAGCGACTAGGTTTGTCTCAACGAGCCTGTACTCCCAGGGTGTAAGAGCGTCGACGTCAGGCCTACCGATAGGGAACCTCTCCCAAGACCATAACTGCAACAGTAGTGGACAGCCAAGAAGCGAAGCGGAACGCTTATTCTTCGTGCATGCCGAACACATAGCTCGGTACGTGGCGGCTAAGACACTGACCCAAAACTCCGTGGCACTATGTCCTCAACGTGATGTGCCTCCGCAATCTCTCGCGCCATATTGATGAAGCGCGCACTAATAGTGTCGACGTGGGAGTCAATGAACATTACCTTGCCGAACAGCCACAACAGGTATGCCTCCAGACATCTAGTAATCTGCGCTTCAGTCAACGCGGCATCCGGGTATCCTAGAACTCTAATCTGCATTGATCATACAAAACGAACTGAGTAAGTACAAATTTCGTCAGTGACCTATCATAAATTATTCGTCATATCGTACAACATAACAAAATAATCAATATATTCTCTTATACGTACCGATCAACCCAATCAGGGTGTATCATCCAGTTGTATGATGGACCCCGCGTACGCAAGATCTTCGGTTTGTCACCACCCTCCCAAATCTTTGCACGATGTTTTCCATCGATCACCTCACTGAGCAACGCATGTGCAGCCATCTGTACAAATTAAAACATAAAAATTAACAAACATACAAATTAAAACACAGTTCGGGCACGTACAAATTAAAACATAAAAAATAACAAATATACAAATTAAAACATAGTTCAGACATGTACAAATTAAAACATAGTTCAGACATGTACAAATTAAAACATAGTTCAGACATGCACAAATTAAACCATACAATTTCACGTACAAATTAAAACATAGTTCGGACACATATAAATTAAACCATACAAATTCACGTACAAATTAAAACATAGTTCGGACACATACAAATTACAACATAGTTCGGACACATACAAATTAAACCATAGGGATACACACATAGAAATTGGAATGTAGTGCTAGCCACGTTGGCCACGTCCTCGGTTTCCTCGGTTTTCTCGACTTCCTCGACCACGCACAGGATCAGGAATGACTGCAGGATCAGGATCAGGTCCTAGGCTGTATTTGGGACAATACTTCTCTCTATGCCCAAAAAGATTGCAAAGTAAGCACTGTCTAGTACATCCACCAGCTTCAGACTCGTCCATATCATTCCGGATTCGACGCGAGTTCCGTCTTCCTCTGCCAGTTCTCATAAGAGCAGGATCCGGAATATATTCTCGTTCCATCTCATTCACCTTGTTGAAGTTGCCAACTACTCTAAATCCTGTCATCTCCCCGGTCCAAGTTTCAACCACTGCCTCCTTCATGTAATACGGAGAGACAAAACTGATTGGGTTCATCCCCAACTGGCCAGAAACAGCAAGGACATGAGAACATGGAAGGTGAAGCAGTCTCGGTTTGTTGCACATGCACTCGCACGTTGGGGGTGCAGTAGCACTAATTATGACCTCATGAGTTTTCAGCTCATTACCCGCACCAAATCTTGAGGTTGGTAAGCGTACCTCGTACCTCGCTTCTTCATTACCAATACGAATGACCGTGTGCATCTGTGCCTTCTTTATCTTCTTGTCCATGTACAGTCTTATCTTGCGGCAATAAGGTGTGTTGGGGTAATACTCAATATGCTCGACGGCTTCACGACGTCTATCTCTGAAATATGTCAAAGTTCCGTGCAAAATACCCTCCACCAGTGCTGTCAGTGGTAAACTCCTATTCCCTCTGAGTACAAAATTGTACACCTCAGCTAGGTTGGTAGTCATGATGCCGTATCTTGCTCCATATTGGTCGTGCAACAGAGACCACTGCACGGGAGGCTCCTTCTCTATCCACTCTTCAAAAAATTTGATTCGTTTTCCCTTCTTTCTCTTCGTACCAGGAGGGTCAATTCCAGGCAAGTCACACAACCCAACAGGCTCTGAACCCTGTGCCGCAGCAACCTGCGCCGCAGCAAGCTGTGTAGCTACCGCTTGTGCCTGTGCAGCTTTCCTTTCCTTCACTTGCTGCCCAGTGAATTCAGTCAGTCTTTCCCACGGAAACTGATACTTCCTCTCCTGATTCTGATTGCACAGTCTTTTAAACAGATTCATCAGCCTTTTACTCTTAAAGCATGAGTAAAAGTTAGCAGCGAGATGACGCATACACCAGCGGCTCTGCATGTCAGTCCATGGTGCTGGTTCATCCTCGGTGGGGTGCTGCAGTCGCTTTATAGCCTTAAGCATACCAGGATGCCTGTCATGAAGGATGCACACATTTGGTCGAGTCTTCACAACTGCCTTTTTCAATTGCCTGAAGAACCATATCCAGCTCTCATAATTCTCACCCTCGACGAAGGCGAAGGCAATCGGGACGATCTGCCCATTGTCGTCCACACCTATTGCGGTCAGGATCTGCCCCTTGTACTTGCCTGTGAGAAACGTGCCGTCCACGCAGAGCACTGGACGACAATGGGTAAAAGCTTCGATGCAAATAGCGAATGAGAAGAACAGTCGGCCGAATACACCATATTGAGGAAATTCCGGGAACCGTTGTAATTCTACTAAAGCATATGTGCCAGGATTCCTCTCCTTCAATGTGCTAATAAGACGAATAACATTATCATAAGAGTCATAGAAAGACCCAAACCTCTCCTCTAGAGCCTTCTGCTTAGCTCTCCAGGCCTTTCCGTACTTAATGGTGGTTTTCCATCTTGCATGAACTGTATCTATGATGTGCTTTCCTACCATGTCTTTCTTGTTCACTATCTCACTGAACAAGAGACGTGCAATGAGAGTTGACGTTAGGTTTGGGTGATCTATCAACAAACTATTAATTTCACATGTGTGTGGCACGACGTCTGTCACCACCCACACCACGTCATACTTCGGCCAGTGACCATGCACCCGAGACGGACAACCAATGTCAACACAGCTCATTGTCAAATATTGCCTATTTGACATGTCAGTGCGGAAAACCCTTTGCGTGGACAATGCCCACTGAATCACGGCTTCCCTTAACTGTTGATTCATGCTGTACTGAGCCCCGATTTGAATGTTATTCATGTGGTACTCCCAGGACGATTCATGGCATCAGGCACGGCCGTGATGGCAGAGTTGTCCTGATTCCAGTAACTGGGAATAGGCACATCTTCATCATTGTTTTCATTAGAATCATCAGAATCAATATCTTATGCGACGCCATCCTCATCTTCCACCAATATCTCAGCCTGTACTGTACCTTCGTGCTCATCCGCATCAGCCTCCCCAATTTGGGCAGGTCCTGCTGATAGTGCTGGTTCATAATGAAGAGGAATTTCTGACAGTGATGGTAGATAGCCAACAGGAATTTGAGCATGTCCTGCTGACGGTGATGGTTCATAGCCAACAGGAATTTGAGCATGTCCTGCTGACGGTGATGGTTCATAATGACCAGGCATTTGGGCACAATGCGAACTAGTTGCTTCACTAGTCTCTCCGATCTGAACAACACCGCCACCTATTTCAAAATTATTCTGCTTCAGAACAAACGACACTAAGACTTCTGGTTTTGTCCCTCGGCGTTTGTATGATGCTAGCCAAGAAACCCACTGATTTGTCCGATCAAGCGGCAACAACTCCCAGCGAATATTTGACCGGGATTTGGTCCATACCGACTGAATCCTAACAGTCCAGTAATTAGGATCATACCCAAAATTCACCGTAAAATACCACTGGACACCGCTGATTTTCACTTTCTCTGGCTCTGTCAACTGAATCTCCACATTTTCAAATTCACTAAGATTAACCCCTGACTCAGATGCACGGACTGTACCGGCACCGTAGTGCACAACAACATCGACCACTTCCATTACCTAAACAAATTTATTCCATCATTAAATACTCCACATCGGATATATCTAAATATTACGACCGCCGAAAATAAATATGACGACCCCGGTAAAATAAAGACTACTCAAAATATACAAAAAAAATCTAACCGACAATATATGTCTACACTAAACCTGACACATCCACCGACAAACTATATTAACATTTAACCTAAAAAATCTAGAGATTAGGGTTTACCCTTGACGCGTGCGTAGCTCCCGCTGCCCGGCTTCAATCTAGCACCACCACCGCCCCACCACGCCTCTAGCTTCCCAACACAGGCACACACCACCGCTATCCACCATTGTTGACCACCATTGCTCCACCTCCACAACCCCAAACGCCTCCACGAAGTGCTATCCCATCGATAGATCGGGGATGCCCCAACCCTCCTCGTCCCTATTTCTTGAGTATGTGGGCTTGTGGGAATATTTTTGAGCAAGGATCGGTGCTCTTTTTGGGTGGAAAACGGAAGGCAGAGAAGAAGCAGCAGCTCGGGCGAGAGGCGAGAGGAAGGAGAAGGCCGGGGTCGCGAGCGAGATTATCTCGTCGTGTTTCGGCACGGGGCTTGCCGAAAGGATTCTTTCGGCACGGGCGCTGCCGAATCCCCATGCTTTCGGCATGGGCCGTGCCAAAAGCGGCCAAAGCAGGTGGGTCGCGCCTGTCGCTGTGTCTGCCGACATGCAGGACCTCCTTTCGGCACGGGTAGCACCGAAACGCATTGTTTCGGCACGGGCCACGCCGACGCCGCGCTAGATTCCGAAATTCTGAAAAACGCGCGCTATTTTCCGAATTTCAGTTTAAAATAAAAATTATTTTAAAAAAAAGTTCACAAAATCACATAGTTACATCGACTTGAACTATTAGACGCAACCGGAATAAAACGTCCCCCACTGGGACTCCAATAACGACAAAATTGTCAGACGGCCCAATAGCGTGTGTGGGGACCCCGGACTAGCTGTCCGAAATACCCGATTATGCTTAACACAACGATCCCGTGATCAGTCTGTCGTTGCACATAATCCGAATTGGATACCAAAGTTTACATCCATTACAATACCGAATTAAAAGTCTTACATAAATGGTCATTTAGACCAAGTCTTACATAGGTGCCTTCATGGGCCAAACCAAAATATCAGCGGAAGCTATGGCGTAGTAGACATCGAATCCTAACGAAGACGACCCGACAGGCAGCTGACTTGTGGAGATCCTTAGTTTGCGTAGAAGTCGCCATACTCCTGCTCGGCGTAGTGCTCCTCCTCGTAGTCTGGCTAGGACAATAGCCAGGGACGAAACCAATATGAGTACATTTGAATGTACTCGCAAACTACCCCGACATGAGTATGCACTAGTTTTATCTTACTTTCATATTTTATTTATTTAAACATCTCTATATCTTTATTGAAAAAAGGTAAGAAGAGTTTTATAACTATCCTTAAAAGAAGTCACCATCTTATTTGTTTCTCCAAAACTCCTCCTTTTTCTGACCATGGCTCACCATGGTCCATTTATTTCAACAACTTATACCACTCCATTTGGTATAGCTGTGTAACACCATCTCCATTTCAGTTTCTTTTTAAACTTAAAAGCTTTTCCAAAAACTTGCACATGGTCAAAGTAGGGCCTCCCAACTGTCCATATCCGAGGACTCGGCTATTCAAATAATTTTACACTCTGCAGAGTTAGCACGCTTTTCCCACATCCATCCGGCAGCTCATCGTGTCCGCCACGTCTCGCCATACAGGGTGTATGCAAAGTAAGCCGCCGACCATAGCTTGTCCTTTGCTCATGCTAGTATAGGATCCTACCGCTACGAAATTATCATCCTTTCCATTGACACCCAGTCCAGATTCCCCGTCGGGAAATCTAAGTGTGAGGACTCGTAGTTCTGCCCGGCGAGCGAACCCTTCAATCCCCCATCCTCAGATGCCAGGACCCAGGTCAGGGGTAGGTCGCCATGACCATCCCCTCATGGAACGAGGTCATCCTCGTTGTTGAGGCATCCTATACTAATATGAGCAAATTATATGACTACGCCATTTTCCCATATGTGGGTAAATGTGGTCGCATAGGGTTTCGGCTGGTTGACGTAAGTACAAGGACACACTGTGCATTTTTCATAAACACTTCCATTCTCCACTTCTCCATTCCAACACCGACATCTCGGTATTCCATAATCACACAATATTTTCAAAGGAGTTTGAATAAACCATGTTTATTTTTCCCAACCTATAATTTTGACATAACTATCTTATATTTCTACATAGGGTGGCAAAATAAGTTTCATATACTTTTGAAAAGGGTTTTATAAATCTTTGCCTTAAAAGTAAAACATGTTATCAAAGTAGATGCATATATTTGGGGTGCAAGCTCAGAGAGTAGCTTGCCTTGCTCGGCAAAGTGACCTTGGTCTTGATCTTCAGATTCAACAAACTCTCCTTCCTCGATAAATCCGACAGCGTTCTCGTCTAATTAATAAACAAACAAATGCAAATAATCACTAATCTATTCAAGCAACATCACAACATTACAATCCTAAATGCTCTAAATAGCCACTGCACACAACAAACAACACCACTTGGTTTCAAAATAATTTGATTAGACTATTTATTTATGTCTAAATTAGGGCAGAAACTTGTGGAACATGTTTAATTGCACAACTTGAGTTCTGTTTGTCCTAAAAATACAAACTAAAATTCTACAGAAAGCTACTGGTGTGTAGAAGACAACCCAATATGATTTGGATTAATTGGAGTTACCAATCTCCCTACATAATTGTTTTAATCCAGTAAGTTATTAATCAAGTTTTTGCTACAACTCAAGTTAATTTTATTCAAAAATTAAATCCTTTTAGGGGTAACTTAACATGACTAAATGTGATCTAACAAAATTGGTCATAACTCAATTGGGTTAACCATTAAACATATTTAAATGTTTTAGTTCAGAAGGGTGTTCAAACTTCAACTTTATACTAAACAATTACTAATGCACAAATAATTCTACCAAAATTAGGAAAGCTAACACATGGCAGTACTAAGCTAACAAAATTGGTTTGGAATTATTTGGACTAACAGAGTATCAGAAACAAACAAGTTTAGAATTTAAACCTTCAGTAGTATTTTTAATAATACTTTTTTAACTATTTATTTAAATGACATGAGACTACCTGGGTTGGTTAAACAATTTCATAAGCTTTCTAGAGCAATTGAGTTTGATTTATTTGGATCTATAAATCTTGAGATATTGATTTTCTAAGTTGATGCCAGTACTGATTTCTCAGAGGAGTTTAAATTTGAAAAGTTTACTATTCTGGATAATGTTCAAAAGTATGACAGGTGGGGCCTACGCGTCAGCTACACAGTGCACGCGTGGAAATTAATAAAACGCTGATGGGTGGGGCCAGCGCGTCAGCCTAACATCTAAACGAAGGGGTACGTTGCCGTTGGATTTAGATCCAACGGCCCACGTTAGCCCACGTCGTCGACGAACGCCGGCGACCTAAAACAAGCGGCGCCGAAGCTCCAGCGACGGCGAGGTGGATGATTGGCTCACCTAGGGGGATCGGGAGGTCGTGGTGATGATGCGAATCGACGGCGGAGGCTCGGGGAAGGTTGTGGCTCGAGTTGCACTTGCTGGGGCGGCGTGTAGCAGCGACGGCGAGGTGTCGGACTTCCACGGCCACGGCAACGGACTCCGGCGAGCTCCTACGGTCGCGTCTGTGCATGAAAAAGAGGGGAAAAAGGCCCGGGTGAGTGCGGTGTCCATAAGGAAGAGAGTATGGGCCAGAGAGGAGAGAAAGAGAGTGTGGCGTCACGGCCGTGCTCGACGTCGACGGCGGCAGTGGCTGCGGCAGTGCCCGCCCTCCTGGCGGTGCACAGTGAAATTGGAGCGAGGGAGAGGTCGAGGGAGTGGTGTGGAGTTTCCAGAGGGGTCGGGAGGGGGTTTTATAGTGCGGGAGCGGTCCATGGTGGTCGCGGTGCACGGCGGTGTCCATGGCGCACGGGAGAGGTGCGATTTCGCGGCGGTGGTGCGAGGTACGTGTTGTCGTGAGGTCTTCCGAGGTCTGGGCATGGTCTAGGAGCAGCTACGGCGAGCGGTGCGTGTCGGGGAGCTGAGAGGGGGCCAAATTTGGCCGGCGCCGTCCGAGCTCTCCACGGCGGGCATCGGGGGACAGGGCGGCATTGGGGAGAGCGAGAGTGCTCGAGAGCTCTCCTCTGCGGCGCAGAGGATGCAGAGGCATGACGCGGGCTGGGGGGGGACTGGGGGGCTGGGAACAGCGAGGAACGCGGCGCCAAGCGTCGACACGGCGACAGTGAGCTAGGGGGAGGTAGACGATGGCATTTTTGCCAAAAACCCTGGCTCCTTTTCTCTTTTCTATTTTCCAGTTTCTTTTTATTTCCAGTAGCTTTTCTGGAATTTAATTGGGGTACTTAAACAATTTAGAAAAATTCAAAAATATTTGTGAGGCTTCCACATAGCATGTAGTAGCTCCACAAAATTTGGTATTTCAAAATAAAATGTTTTGAATCATTTT
Source organism: Poa pratensis (assembly GCA_947311845.1). Taxonomy (NCBI): domain Eukaryota; kingdom Viridiplantae; phylum Streptophyta; class Magnoliopsida; order Poales; family Poaceae; genus Poa; species Poa pratensis. The sequence continues at coordinate 22,872,950 of CAMZMU010000064.1, forward strand.
TGTTCATAAAGTTTTAGTTATAGTATTTTGGTTTATTTCCATTGTTCTTACTTTTGAATTTAAAAATAGGTTTAAAATATTATTTGAGAGAGATAAGTAGTAAGGATGAAATGGGAGGGTTTGCATTACCACTCCACTGAATTTTGTTTGAAACAATTTGAGTTTCCCACTTGGAGAATTTGTGTGACACATGTCACATTCATTTTTCTTGTTTCAACTTTTATTTTATTCCTCTTCTTTTCTTCATGTTTTTCTTTAGAGCAAGCAACACACATTTAGCAAGAACTAAACAACACAAGCAACAAGAATTAATTACCACAAGCAACAATTTACAAACAACACATAATAATCAACAAAAGTTTTTTTTTGTTGGCTCTCATTTTTGGAGTAATAATACTTATAATATTTTTGGGATGTTACAGCGTGTCCGGCAACCCGCTTCGCGCCCCGTATGTAGGGAGGCAATTGGGAGTGTCGGCAACCTCGGCAACGCCACGGGATTTTGACGCCCGGGACTGGCCAGTCAACGGCATAGTGTCGGTCTATTTCACTTTTCCCTTCCCCCGTCCATTTTCATTCTCCCCGTCTGTTGCCTCTCCCGCCCACCTCGTTCCCGCCCTTCCCAACTTCGGCAATCCACGTCCGCCGCCGATGTCTCCTGACAAGCGTAGTCGTGGCGCTACTCATGGCGTCGTTGCTCGTGGTTGTACAACTCGTGCCACATCTACCGTTGTGTAAAACGGACGGCTCAGATCAGCGTGTAAGTTCTCAGATCGAACGGTTCGGACTGTCCAATCGCTGAGGAGAGAGGTGCGCGGACCGACTCGCACATAATTTCTCACCCGGATAGAGGATGACTAGTGGGCCAAAAATATACTGAAGTTTGATCGGACAGCCGTGAGCGCTCTGGGTGAAAATCCGACGGCTCAAACCGTGCATACCCAGCTCTTTCTTTTTTAAATGCAAGGTCTAACATTAATATTAGGCAAAACATGTCGGACTCCATCACTCCGATCATGGTGTATTTCCTGTAGCAGCCCGAGGTCTTGTGTTGTAAGGCTCCGTGTTCAAAGGCTACAAGGCATCACAGCCGTGATTACGCCACGATGTGAAAAAAGAAATTGAGCTCCTGTCACCAGCGTCGTGGCATCGACTTTGATCTCCAATCAAGATCCACCCGGCGCCATCGAATTTGCTCAGGGATGTGGTGAAGCACGACTATACAATAAGGATCTTCGTCCAAAATCAACTAGATATGGGGCAAAACCATCGGCCCCACCAAAATATGATCTTTATTGCATAAGTATAAATGATATGTGTTTTATCAAAACCCTTCAGGTTAGGAATTTCTATAGTGAGAAGATCATATATAAAAGAATAAAAAAGATTGTAACAGTACCAACCAGAAAGAAGATCTAACCAAATCAGCCTATTAAACAAAGATTATAAACAAGATATTGTAACAGAACAAAGATCTAACAAGATAACCGAACTAAACAAATATCCAACATTACACCCCAATAAAGTACTAACAAGATATTCTAACAGATCCGGCATCTAACATATCCGGACTTGCTCTAACTGATCGGACATCTAAGCGATCAATATGCTAACATATGTGGCCTTTCTAGTGAGATACGACATATCAAAAATGAAGGCGGCCTTGCTAAACGAGCGCTAACCTTTGGGGTGTCAATGAGAAGACGGTGACCTCGCCATGTGGGGTGGGTGGCCTTGGATAGGCATCCCACGAGCTTATCATCCGGTCGGTCAGCGGGGAGGCCAAATGCGGCAGCGCCTAACCACGGGGGGGCGGGAGGGTGCGTGCGACTGTAGAGAAGAGGAGGTGGATGGAGAGGGGAGAGTGGAGTGTGTGCACGGGTCAAGCGCAGTTGGTCCTTATTTATATGGTAGGGTTCCACTTAATGGGCCATAACGGCACAGGAATTATCGCACACGGTTAATGTTGTGCAAACCGTGTGCGGACATGCATCCGTGTAGTAAGAGTTATGATTTTTGTACAGCCAAACCGTTGACTGACGTAGTTGACGAGGGAGATCTTGTTTGTGTATGTGTTGTAATTTTCCCGGCAACGGCGCCTGACGAGGGGTTAACTCGTCAAATCTCATGGTTAGGACCTAGGGTTGAGATCATGGGGAGAGAACGTGATAGTACTGGTAGTTTCGTCGGCTGACAAGCAGAGGCAAAAATTTACCCAGGTTCAGACCCCTCGGGTGGAGGTAAAGACCTTACTTCCTGTTTGTTTGGTATTGATTGTGTGAGATTATGCGGTTACAAGGTGAGCTCCGGCGAGATATCGATCTCGCTAGGGCTTTTGGTGGTTCGAGTATGGCCTCCCCAGGATCGACGGCCCTCCCAGCCTTTATAAGAGGCTGGGTCTCGGGAGTCCGTAACCGACCCTGTTTACATGTAAGGAAAGTATAAACCGACTATGCCTATATCTAATCTTGGAGGGTACTCCATCTTATTGGGCCTTTCGTCATGGGCTTCATGTAGCCTCTTGATAACTGGGCCTTAGTCGACACGTGCACCAGTTACCCTTATGGTAGGGTACCCGAGATGTATATCCTTGTCAGTAGCCCCGAGTACTTGTCTGACTCGAAGAATCGGGCATGGACTCATTCGTAAGTGCACGTCATATGCTTTGTTTTTTGTATATTATAATTGGAATTCCTGTATGAATAGCACATGCTGGCTATGTCGAGTATCTCATCGACTGTGGTTTTTGCTTATGATGATCAAGGGATAATAGCTTAGCAGGCCCAGTACACTCGACGGATCGGGACTAGTTAACTACACATTCGGGTAAAACCTTACTAGCTTTCAATCAAACTCGAGTCCCCGGACTCAAATCTGGAACAAACTGGTCAGATTCGACTAGGCCGCAGAGGTCTTACTGAGTCGATCTGCAGTATAGCTTTGAATTTACCCAACGCGTCCATCAGGATTTTTATCATGTCTGCTGACACGGAAAGTATAAGGATTGACGTTGCTGGAACGGTCCTTAGCCTAGCTCGAAAGTTCGGCGGGTCTTACCTTTGCACTATGCGTGCAGCATCCGAGGTATTTGCGGTGGACGCAACTCGGGAATGTTTCGAGTATGATTTTGTATATGAACTCAGTCGAGCTTTTTGTCAACTGACACTTTGTCGTTATTCTATCGGGTGCGCGACAGCGCTCCCGATGGGAGTAGCCCCCGAGATTGTGCTTTATTGCTTGCAATGGAGGATAATCTCAAATCTTTTTATCCCATATACTCTTAGTCGAAGAAATTTTTGATACGCTCCCGATGGGAGTAATATGCCTCAGCCGAAGGAACGGTCGAGTGACCAATTTTTGCCTTAACGTTGTTGTTTCACACCCGAACCAATCAAGGCAGTCGAGTGAACGATATGTATTGGGCGAACTCGAATACTTTTCTGAACAGATGCTTGTAATGACGTCAGGGATGACGTTTCTGGCGACTGCGCTTCCTGACACGCGGTGGCGTGCGTTATGCTGTGATGGATGGGACGTGACACTTATGTGGGCCCATTGTGCAGCGCTGACCGAACAACTGCGCCGTTTGGACTGGATTTGACCGCGCTGGCCCACTTTTGACGGAGGCGTGATGATGGCTCCTCTTTTTGCATGCGTAGTGGGCGGAGTGGCCGGCGACGGTTGCCCTCCGCGGTTGCCACGTGTACGGTGAGATTGCGTGCGGAACGCACGATTATGATCTGAACGGTTATGATCGCTTTTGATTTGTGGTAAATAGGGGGAACGGTGCTGGCATTATTTTTACTTGCCATTTGTCTGCGCGCCGCCCCTGCTTCATCGTCTTCCTCTCGCTTCCCCATTGTTCCTGCGTGAGCTCCTGCTGTTCCCCTTAGCCACCACTGCCATGGCGCCAAAGAGAAAGGCTGCTGCTGCCGACGCGCCGCGGCCGACACGGCCGCTCTGAAGGGGAAGAAGACTGCGGCTGGCGCATCTGCGCCATCGTCGATCTCAAGAAGAGCGACGGCGATTGGATGAAATCCACCATCAAGGAGGCGCAGCTGGACAAGCTTCGCGAGGAGGGAATGCTGCCACCCGCGGACCATCTGTTCGTCCGCGCGCCGTCGCCCAAGGAGGTACTCCCCGAGCCTCGCGCTAACGAGCGCGTTTGTTTTGCGGAGTTTCTGCCTAGGGTTTTTCGTTTCCCCTCCACGACTTTGTTCGTGGTTTGATGTATGCTTACGGGGTGCAAATCCATGATTTCACCCCGAATGGCATTATGCACATTGCCTGCTTTATGGTTTTGTGCGAGTGCTTCTTGGGAGTTTCTCCCAGCTGGGCCCTCTGGAAGTCGATTTTCATGGTCCGGCCCAACAACCGAGGCGGCCGCACCTATCCTGTTGGCGGCTTCGGGATCCAGGTGCGCAGCGACACCCGCTACTTCGCCCTGAAGCCAGTCGACTCGGCGCAAGGGTGGAGGAAGAGGTGGTTTTATGTGCGCGTCGACCAGGAAGGAGTCCCGCCATTTTCGACTGCTGGTATACTCGCGAGGACGAATGCCTGGGACCACCCGCTTTCGGCTGAAGAAAAGGCAGAAGCGGCGCCTCTGCTGTCGAAGATTGGAGAGCTGCTAAGCAGCGTAACTGGTGTGCATTTGATTGCCACCTTTGTGAAGATGCGGGTGTGGCCGCTCCGCATTCGCTCCCACCCCATGTGGGAGTACGAGGGTGCGCTCGACGCCACCCGAATGAGCAAGGAGGAACTGTCGAAGAGCGAGCTGGTGTCACATGTGCGGTCCATTACCAGCACGAAATCCAGCGAGCCCTGCAACGTCGACTGCCCTGTCACTCCTTATGGTCCTGATAGGCCTTTGGAGGAGGTTAGTGAACGATCAAATTTATGATCTCCTGCTTTTGCTATTTTGTTGTGCATCTTTGTAACTTTCGATTGCTGTATTTGTATGCAGGGCCATTCAACTGCATCAACCCTTCCTCCTCTTCCCGAAGATGGCCCAACTCATGAAACGGAGGTGCAAACGGTAGAAACGAAGGGAGGGGATGAATCGCCTCTACCTTCGGCTACCACATCTCCGACGGAAGAGGTCGAAGAGGAAGGGGCAGAGGAAGTACAGGCCGAGGAGCCCGCCACGACTGATCATGTGAGCGAGGCTCCCACTCGCAAGCGTCGTCGGGTGGCTCGAGTTGTGTCTTCTTCCACGAGTTCACCCGCGAAGGAGTCAGATGTGAAAGATGATGGAGACTCGGGCTCGTCTCCTACTGCCACAGCTGCTCCTTTGAACGTGAGCCCGCTGAGCTCAGCTCCTCCTCCCCATTGGGTGAGGAGCTGCTTTTTGGAGGCCCAAACTTTGACAACCTCGATACTGATGAGGAAGAAGAGCACAGGTATGCGTCTGAGCTTTTTGTACTAAAGTTTTTGTTTGTTGATATTCTTGCTTATGTTGTATTTCGTCTGTCACTCGCAGTGCTGAGACTGTGCGCCCTCTGACTCCTCCATCCGAGAAGATTACGACCCCTGAGCACCCGGAAGTCTCTCACGTGGCTCCGGAGGTCGTTCAATCAGCAGCCACGGCTACTGCTATTGAAACGGCCAAGGCTATGAGTGCCGCAACTCCGGAGGTCGGGACATCAGCCGCGAAGCCCGCGCCTTGGACGGAACACGTAAGTGTCTTTTTGTCGAGTCCGCATACGGGACTGGGTATGTATAACTTATGCTGGTTTCGTGTGCTTGCAGCCTTACTACCTCAACCTGGTAGAATCGGGCAAGGCTTTTGTCCAAATGGAGCAAGAGAGGGACAGTCTGCGCACCAGTTTGGAGCAACTCACTCGTAAGTGTATTTTGATTCTCCAAAGTCTTTTTGCTGTCTTTGTTTAGTCGAATGTTTGAATTACTTCTTGCCATCAAATTCAGACGACAAGGCATCGGCTGAGTCTCGGGTGAAGGAGCTAGAAGATGCACTCGCCAAGCAGCGTGCTGAGTCGAAGAAGGCTTTGGATGATGCCAAGGACTCCGCTGCCTTGCGCGAGAAAGAGTATGCTGAGCGGCTGGCTAGCCTCACCCGAGACGTGGGCGGTTAGTAAAATTTGCCACTTTTTGTTTACTTCTGTTGCCGCTGAATGTTGTGTAAGAGTTTCTGTTCTTTCTGATTTTTGAAGGAGCTGTTGGCGCACCGGCACCTGTAGACCAGGCGAGTGGCGATTTGTCCCTCGACCGTGCTATTGGCGACCTTGACGCCGTCTCCGCCCAAGCTAAGGATGCACTCGCCAAGTCTACGAGCACACTCGGCGCCGTATACAAGGGCGTGTTCCCGTCTGGCCAACTTCCATCGACTGTGGAAGGCTTCGCCGATGTCCTAGGCCCGGGAACCTCGACGATGGCGAGTTTTGCTCGCACCCTGACGGTACGCGGCTCAGAACCACCCTCAAGCTCCTTTTAGGTCATGGGATAGAGGGTGACTTCAAGGCCGCTCTGTCTGATTTCCCTCGGAGCCGGACGGGAAGCTGGTGTCTCTGAAGCATGTGAACGAGCCAGCCGCGCAGCTGGCTGAAATTTTTATGACTACCGTGGAGCGCCGGTCAGCGGAGGTCGCCAATCGCGCGCGTAGGGCTAGGTCGGAGTCTGCATCATAGACTTTAGGGCCATCTTCCCTTTTTATGGACTGTAATTATACTTTTATGATATCGCGAGTATGCGTATGCTTTTGCACTTGTATGGATTTGGTTCCTTGTTTGTTTTCGCCTGTAAGGCTATGTGCTATTACTGAGCTTTGTGATGATCTCATATCTGACATGAGATTTTTATGATGTTTGGAACAGAAACGGGCAGCCGCTACTTCATCTGGCTCGTCGCGGCATCGTGCTCCACTCGATCTCGAGCTCAGGTGGCAAATGATGCCGCAGTAATGCGTTATATGAAGGCTCGAGTCGTAAAACTGGAGCAAGAGTTGAAGAGTGCCCAGAGCGAGCTGGATAGGATGAGGGCGAGGCCTGCTTTACCCACTCAGCGAGAGGACTATGTGCTTGGCGAGATGGAGATCGTGAACAGACAACTCGAGTGTAAGCATGACTGCCTTGATCTCAAGAGTTCATAGTCTGTCCTTTTTGTTGATCCAACGTGCTTGTTGCAGGTTTTGTTCCAGACTTCCAGGCGGAGCAAGCTCGTGTTGATGAGCAGTTGAACAATGCGACTGACGAACCAACGACGGGCCGTCAGCACTTTCGCTTGGATAAGAACCGAGCGCGCATACTCGCAACTCAAGGATCGAGTGTGGCGGAGCACTCTGCTGCTGAGTTATGCAGGTCGGCCTTCAGTCGAATCAACCAGACTCTTTTCCCGACGGGGCCACAACCTCAAGGAATCCATGCGTTGCTCGGGCTTTTCCGGAGTGCAGGTCCTATTCGAGATTTTATCACCCAGAAGCTTGTGGATGGAGCCAACGCAACGATGGCGTATATCCGGAGTAAGCGTCCAAATATGCAGCTACGTCCACCCGTGCCTGGATCGACTTTGTCACAGTCGCAACTTGACGATACAGTCGAATATGCGAGGGTGATGGTTGAGTGTTATCACGCTCAACTTATGGGCCCTGTTCTTCCAGTCAAGGACGAACCGGAAGATTAGGGTATTTCTGTATATAGGGCAGCCCCCGAGTGTAAATTTGCCACTTATACGTAGTGTATATTTATTTATATGTATGTGCGCAGCCCCCGTGTGTATCGAGTGGGGTTTATGAAAAACACTTAGTATGGAACATGAATTGCACAGCCCCCGAGTGTTCGAGTGAGGCTGTGAATTTTTGCGATGTTTGAAGCTTCAACTCATGATTTTGAGCAACTTTTTGTTTATGTATGATTTTTATGACCCAGCCCCCGAGTATTCGAGTGCGGCTGGGGTATTATGTTTGAAGAAGGAGCGAAAGCTCATGCTTTGAGATAGCGCAGCCCCCGAGTATTCGGGTGAGGCTAAGGTTGTGCGAATAAGTTATGCGAGTAGTAAGCAGGGAGAAATATGAGGAATCATTGACTATATTCCATTTTTGAATGTTAAGCTGCAGGCCGCCTCATTAAAAACCTTCCAGTCCCCGTAGGTACCCTGGTAAGGAAAAGAGCGCGTCTGAAACCTGCAGCCATCCGACATATGTGCCTATTACATTGTGCGACTGAGCAATCTAAGCATAGAAACGGCGCAGCTGCGCAACGTTCCAAGGATTGTGCGAGAGTTCGCCTGTCTTCGCGTGCTTCAGTCTGTATGCTCCACCACCAATGACCTCGGTGATGATGAAGGGTCCTTCCCATGGAGAAGCGAGTTTGTGCACCTTCTTTTGCTTCAGTCGAAGTACCAGGTCGCCAACCTCAAAGGACCTGGTACGCAGTCGACGGCTGTGGTAGTTGCGGAGGTCTTGCTGATAGACAGCTGTGCGTGCTAGCGCCGTGTTGCGTGCTTCTTCGAGCAAGTCGACTGCATCTTCGAGTGCTTCATCTGCATCTTCTTCGTTGTATGCCTCGACTCTTGGTGCATTGAATCTTACATCTGATGGCAGGATTGCCTCTGCGCCGTAGACCATAAAGAATGGGGTGAATTGTGTTGAAGCGTTGGGAGTTGTGCGTAGGCTCCATAGCACAGATGGGAGTTCTTCGACCCAAGCACCCGCGGCTCTTTTGAGTGGCACCAGGAGGCGTTTCTTGATTCCACTGTACGAGTCCATTGGCTTTTTCGACTTGGCCATTGGACTGCGGGTGTGCCACGGATGCGTAGTTGAGCGTGATATCTTGCTCTTTGCAGAAGGATCGGAACTCTTCAGCCGTGAAGTTTGTACCGTTATCAGTGATGATGCTACTTGGCACACCAAAGCGGTATATGATGGATTTTATGAAATTGACTGCTGTAGTGGCAGTCGAACTTGTGATAGGGACTGCTTCAATCCACTTGGTGAACTTGTCGACCGCCACCAGAAGGTGAGTATGCCCTCCATGGGAGGATTTTTTGAGTGGCCCGACCATATCGAGCCCCCACTGGGCGAAGGGCCAGGCCAATGGTATTGTCTTCAACGCCGATGCGGGTGCGTGCGGCTTTGTGGCGAATTTTTGACAGCCGATGCACCTTTTGACTATGTCCTCCGCGTCTTTGAGTGCTGTGGGCCAGTAGAAGCCTGCGCGAAAGGCTTTGGCTACGAGTGATCGACTGCTGGCGTGATGCCCGCAGGTACCTGCATGAATATCACGAAGGATGGCCTGGCCATCTTCGAATGCTATGCAACGTTGGAACATACCTGATACGCTGCGCTTGTATAGTTCGCCGTTGATGACGGTGTATGCTTTAGATCGTCGAGTGACGCGTCTTGACTCTGTTATGTCTTCAGGTACCTCGCCGCGGAGTATGTATGCGAGGAAAGGTTGAGTCCAAGTTGGCTCGATGAGGAGTACCTCGACTGGCGGGTCCTCTGTGCTAGGTGCTTTGCTCTTGGCTGGTGCGGCTGATGTAGGAGATGTTCGTTTTTCTTGATGGACCTGTGCTCGATGCGCTCGAGGAAGACACCAGGTGGAACTGGTGCTTTGGTCGCGCCAATGTTGGCTAGCTTATCTGCTTCTTCATTGCTCTCACGCCCTATGTGCCGCAACTCGCAGCCTTCGAAGCTGCCCTCCATTAGTTGTACAGTCACGGTAGGCGATCATGTTATCTGCGATTGCATCGCAGGCCTTCATTGTTTGCTGCACCACAAGATTCGAGTCACCATAGATCATCAGTCGAGTGCACCCGAGGGCTTTGGCCATCCGCATGCCATGGATCAGGGCCTCGTACTCTGCTTCGTTATTGGATGGTAACTCGAATCCCATCTGCAGGATATAGCGAAGCTTGTCGCCTTTTGGTGATATGAGGATGACACCTGCGCCTGCGCCTTCGTTCTTCTTTGAGCCGTCAAAGTACATAGTCCATGAGTTGGACACATCTGGTGCTCCTGGCAACTGAGCTTCAATCCACTCGGTATGGAAGTCAGGTAAGACTTGTGCTTTGATGGCCTTCGGGTAATCATACTTGATATCTCGTGGCTAGCTCGATGAGCCATTTTGCGACTCGCCCAGTTGCGTTGGGTTTGTGAGGATGTCTCCGATCCCTGAGGTGCTGATTACAGTGATCGGGTGCTCTGCGAAGTAGTGCGTCAGCTTCCTTGAGGACATGAACACGGCGTAGGCCAGCTTTTGATAGTGCGGGTACCGCTGCTTTGATATGGAGAGCACTTCACTCAAGTAATAGACTGGGCGTTGTATGCTTTGGGTGTGTCCCTCCTCCCTGCGTTCGACTACCAGTACGGTGCTTACCACCCTGTTAGTTGCGGAGACATATAGGTATAGTGGCTCGCGTTCCCTTGGTGCGACGAGGATTGGAGGGCTTGTGAGGACTCGCTTGAGGTCCGTGAAGGCTGCTTCGGCTTCTGGCGTCCACTCGAATTTGTCTGCTTTCTTCATCAGTCGATAGAACGGGAGTGCTTTTTCCCAGTTTGCTGATGAATCGACTGAGTGCTGCCACTCGACCCGCTAACTTTTGCACGTCATGGAGCTTTGAAGGCCTTTGCATCGTCAAGATGGCCTGTATTTTCTCCGGGTCCGCCTCGATTCCACGAGCCGAGACTAGATACCCCAGGAGCTGCCCGGCTGGCACGCCGAACGTGCACTTCTTCGGGTTGAGCTTGATGTGGAAGCGTTTGAGGTTTGCGAACGTCTCTCGCAAGTCATCGAGTAGTGTGTTTTCCTCCCTTGTTGTGATGACGATGTCGTCTACGTAGACCTGGACGTTTCGCCCAATTTGCTTCTTGAGGCAGTCTTGCATCATGCGCTGGTAGGTTGCGCCTGCGTTCTTGAGCCCAAAGGCATGGTTGTGTAGCAGTAGACCCCGAGTGGGGTTATGAACGCCGTTTTCTCTTCATCCTCTTCCTTCATCCTTATCTGGTGGTAACCCGAGTAAGCATCCAGGAAGGACAAGCGAGCGCACCCGGCGGTGGAGTCGACGATCTGGTCGATTCGAGGTAGTGGAAAGTGATCCTTTGGACACATTTATTGAGTGCTGTGAAATCTACGCACATCCGAAGGATATCTGTGTGCTTCTTCTCTACGAGTACGGGGTTGGCCACCCATTGTGATTTCTTGATTTCTCTGATGAAACCTGCTGCGAGTAGTCTGTCGACTTCGGCTTCGACTGCGGTTCTTTTCGGGCCGGATATGCGGCGCATTGTTTGCTTGACTGGTTTAGCATCTGGAAATAATTGGAGAGAGTGCTCGGCGAATTCCCTGGGAATACCTGGCATGTCGGCTGGACACCACGCAAATATATCCCAGTTCTCACGGAGGAATTCGACGAGCGCGCTTTCCTATGCGATAGGCAGACTCGAAGAGACATTGACTGTCTTGGTCGGGTCAGTCGGGTGCACCTGATGCGACCTTGTGTCATTGGTGGCATTGAATGCTCTGTCGACTGCCACCTTCTTGTGCTCCGGCATAAGTGTTCGATCGTTGGAGACCGCTAGATCGGCGAGTGTTGCTTCCATGCCGAACATCTCAGAGATTTTGCTAAACTCTCGGTCGCAAGAGTCGGACTTTTGGAAGTTTCCTTGACTGTGATTACTCCTTTTGGTCCAGGCATCTTCAGCTGGAGGTATGCATAGTGTGGAACGCCATGAATCGAGCGAACGTCGGGCGTCCAAGTATGGCATGGTATTGTGATTTCCAGTCGACAACTTCGAACTCAATCGACTCTGTCCTGAAGTGGTTCTTGTCCCCGAACGTTACGTCGAGTTGTATGGTGCCTTCTGGGCTTATTGCCTGGGACGATACCGTGAAAGGTATTTGAAGATTTGGCAGGTTTTCGACTGACCTGTTCATTTTGCGGAGCGTATCTGCGAAGATGATGTTTATGCCGCTGCCACCATCCATGAAGACCTTGGACATGGCGTAGCCTCCAATTTGTGCGTCGAGTATCCCGGCGATCATCTCGACTGTCCTGTCGATCTTCTGACCGTCGGTTGCTTCTGTCTTGGTCATTGCGGGTGTGGAGAACCCAGCCGCCATGAATTCGGGTCTGTCGTCGTCGTAGTGACGTTTTGAACGTTTGCACCTCCGGTCATCTCTGTATGAGTCTCTGCGGCTTCGACTGCCACTTTCATGATTGTCATGGGGTGAGGACCTGCGTGGTGCGTGCCATGTCTTCTCCGTCTGCCCACTCAGTCGCGATCTTCAGGAGGTTAGCCACCGAGGTTGGCTTTTGGCGACCAAGTGCTTCTTTGAAGTCTCGCCTGGCGAGGCCTGTGATGAAAGCATCCATGGCCATATCTTCTGGAGTTTTTGGGATTTGGCGTATGGCCTTTGCCGCTAAGGCGAGTGATTTTATCTGTTGGCGATGTAGTTTTGCATTGGGGTCATCAGCTGGAGGCTTGATTGCCTCTAGGTATGCTGCAGCGGTAAAGAGAGCACCCACAGCTGTTTTGGGTACTGGCACTCCCTCCTCGTCGTATGTCATGAAAGAGTGGCCGAGGTTGCGGGTGAGTGCTGCCCTCTCATCCGGCGCGAGGTGTGATAGCCTTGATCTGGGTCTTGTGTCTGCTCGCCCGGTGGAGCTCAGGGAGAGCTGTCTTCTTCGCGCACTCGACAAGCTAGCTTGCTTTTTATGTTCTTCGAGTGTTGCTCTGATCTGCTGCAGTCGAAGTGATTCCTGCCAGTTGAAGTACTGAAGGTCAACATCTCCTCCCGTGTTGCGTCTGCTGGCATCATTGTGCACTCCTTGATGACTTTATCTACTTTTGCTGCCATCTCAGCAGTAATTGTGAGATTTGTGACTCCGTCCAGCATAGTAACCATGCACGGGAACTCTGTAGGCCTGCGACTGGCCGCAGCATCAGATGATTCTGCGGCGAAGGCAACATAGACCTACTGGGGTATCACCCGAGGATATGTGTATGTGTTTTCGAGTCCCGTCATGGACTCGATGTCTTCGTCGAGGCTCATGTCGGAGTCGATATGCCCGTCGAGTGGTCCGTCTAGACGGATCTCGCAGTCGATGTCCTCATCACCTATGCTCATCTCAGTGTCGGCGAAGTTGTTATGAATCTCGAAGTCGAGGCTGTTGTTGATGTAGATCTCGGAGTCGACGTGGTTGTCGATATGGGTTTCGGGCTCGTCGAAGTCCCTGAGGGAGATCCCGCAGTCGAAGCTATCGTCGAGTGGAAGATTGAGCTCGGGATCGTTTGTGCGGTATGCTGATTCAGCCTCCTCGCCTTGGAGTTCTTCAATGAGCTCATTGATCTCTCGAGTCGACATGGTTGTTGCTGACGAGCAAGCTTGGAGGATCGACGATGGTATGGACGCAGTTGATGGATCCACAGTCGAAGGAGCCGCAACCGATGGAGCCTCGGGTGCGGTAGTCACGAGTTGGCGTGGATCTGTCAAGTCCTGCACACCAAGCTTGTTTACGAAAAAATTGAACGAGCCAATGGTTAAACCCAAACCTGACTTGAGATCGGCGAATGTCTCCTGGAATTCTGGCAAGTGTGGCTCGAAATCCACCAGAGGATCTGATGTGCTTTTTGCAGGTGAGCCTGGCGTGCTGCCGTTTGTCGAGTGAGTCGGCGAGTTATCGTGTGCCGCCCGAGTCGGTGAGTACTGGTTTGTTGATGCAGCCGGCGAGTTGCCGTTTGTAGATCCGATCGGCGAGTCACCGTTTTCCGATGGAACCAAAGAAACCGTGAGTCCAGCACTATTCTTTCCTACAGACGGCGCCAATTGACGAGGGGTTAACTCATCAAATCCCATGGTTAGGACCTAGGGTTGAGATTATGGGGAGAGAACGTGGTAGTACTGGTAGTTTCGTCGGCTGACAAGCAGAGGTAAAGATTTACCCAGGTTCAGGCCCCTCGGGTGGAGGTAAAGACCCTACTTCCTGCTTGTCTGGTATTGATTGTGTGAGATTATGCGGTTACAAGGGGAGCTCCGGCGAGATATCGATCTCGCTAGGGATTTTGGTGGTTCGAGTATGGCCTCCCAAGATCGACGACCCTCCCAGCCTTTATAAGAGGCTGGGTCTCGGGAGTCCGTAACCGACCCTGTTTACATGTAATGAAAGTATAAACCGACTATGCCTATGTCTAATCTTGGAGGGTACTCCATCTTGTTGGGCCTTTCGTCATGGGCTTCATGTAGGCTCTTGATAACTGGGCCTTAGTCGACATGTGCACCAGGTACCCTTATGGTAGGGTACCCGAGATGTATATCCTTGTCAGCGCCAGAAATTCGCTTGATGGCATAATTGATGAGGAAGAATTCCCCGTCAACTGCGTCAGTAAGTCTCTTGATTATGTTGGAAACCCCAAGTGGTAGGTATGATGTACAGCAGCAGCAAATTTTCCTCGATTAAGAACCAAGGTTTATCGAACCAGTAGTAGTTGAGAAGCTGAGCAAAGTTGAAGTGGACGTACAAGAAAGAAACAAAATCTCCTCGTACCCAACGTTTCAGGAATCATGTCAATCTTCCCGTCTCGCTAAAAACAAAGAGTTGAACGTATAGCGTGGAAGATGATAGTAAATAACCAGAATGTAAAAGTGGACCAGCAAACAAACAATGATAAAAGCTGTGTAAATGAGGTTGCAAATAATGCAAAAAGATGGACTGGGGGCCATGGTTTCATGATACGTCTCAAACGTATCTATAATTTTTTATGTTCCTCATGCTTGTTTTATAACAAATGCTACATATTTTATAATAATTTTATATCATTTTTATGCATTTTCTAGGATTAACTTATTAATAAGATGCCACAGTGCCAGTTCCTGTTTGCTGCTGTCTTTTTGTTTCAGTAATCCTAGTCGGGAAATATTCTCCAAATGACATGAAAATTTACGTGATTTATTTTTGCGAAGGAATGACGACACTGACCAAAGATCAACTGGAGGGGATCCACCAGGAGGGGGATGGCCCCATGATGCGGCCTAGGGCTGGCCCGTGCCCCCAGGCCATGTGGGCCCCTGGTGCTCACCTGGTGCCGCCTCTTCGCCTATAAATTATTTCGTCCCCGATAACAACAAAACCCAAACAAAAATTTACGAAAAGTTGTCACTGCTGTCGTCGCCAACCCTAGTTCGGGAGGGTTCTGAAACTCTTCCCTACACTCTGCCGAAGGGGGAGATCATCACCGGAGGGACCTACACCGCCATGCCTGCCTCCGGACTGATGCATGAGTAGTTCTCCATTGGACTACGGGTCCATAGCAGTAGCTAGATGGTTGTCTCTTCTCCTTGTGCTACCATGTTTAGATCTTGTGAGATGCCTAACATGATCAAGATCATCTTTACGTAATGCTACATGTTGTGTTTGATGAGATCCGATGAATTGTGAAGTTATGATCAAGTTTGTTCATCTATCTATCTATATGTTTTATTTATGATCTTGCATGCTCTCCGATGCTAGTGGTTGCTTTGGCCAAGTAGTTGCTAGTGTCTCCAAGAGGGGGTATTTATGCTAGATAGTGGGTTCATGTCTCCGGTTGCCTGGGCTCGAGATGACAAAAATGACTAAGTCTCTGGATGTGTTGTGGCCACTAGAGAGAAAACAATGATGCTATGTCTGCGTGTCATTTACATTGTTTACATTACACACTTTGCTTATTACAATTATCTGTTGCTTGCAACTTGATACTTTCAGGGGACACGGATGTTATCCTGGGGTGGATTATTAGTCATAGATGCAGCTAGCAAGCGGTCTATGTATTTTGTTGTAATGCCCAATTAAACACTACAATGAACTTTAGCTTGCCATAATAGCATTGTCATGTCCTTACAATTTGTTAATTGCCCAGCTGTAATTTGTTTACCCAACATATTTGTTTATCTGTTTTATGGAGAGACACCACTAGTGAACTGTGGACCCCGGTCTATTCTTTTACATTGATGAAAAGATCGGTATGACCACCTAGAGGGGGGGGGGGTGAATAGGTGCTACTCAATTTTTAGCTCTTTTTCGAATTTAGGCTTGACACAAAGGTAAATTCTCTAGATATGCAACTACGGTGAATTTACCTATATGAAAAGTTAACACTAGACTAAGCACGATACAAGTAAGAGCTAGCGAGTAAGGAGTAACCAAATGGGAAGCATGCGGAGACAAGGATGTATTCCCAAGTTCCTCCTTTTTAGGGGAGTACGTCTCGTTGGAGGGGTGTGAGTTTCAAACTCAAACGCCACAAATGGCCTCACCCTATTCTCCGATGAACCTTGCCCAAAAGCTCGGTTCACCTTCCACTATCGGAATCCTTCAAGACGGAATCCGGAGCCCTTACAACACATTTGAGGCTCAACTCACAAAAGGATTGGGGGCTCCCAAGCACCACAACACCTGCCACACAAAAGTAGCAAGCAAGTAAGAACAACAAGATGCCTAGGTTTTCCTAGTGGAAACCCTAGGCTCAAATCCCTCAAGTGAATGAGGGGGAAATGAAGAACGGCTTTGGTGAAGATGTAGATCCGGGCCACCTCCTTCAATCCTCCAAGTATGAGTAAGTTTGGTCAGAGGGATTGGGAGATCTATGAGTTTTGAGCTTGCAACAATGGAGGGGAATCAATTTTGGGCGAGCTCCTTGTCTCAAGGTAGGTGGAGGGCATTAAATAGCCCTCCCAAAAACTGGCCGTTGGATCCTCCAGCCGAGCCAGCGGTAGTACCGCTGCGCCGGGCGGTACTACCGCTGGCGCCTTATGCGCCGCGGTCAAAGCAGGAGCTGACTGCGCCTCGTTCCATCACGAGCGGTACTACCGTAGTTAGTGCCGCTGGTAGTGCCACATATGGGCGCCCGAACCCCCTTTGGGCGGTACCGCGAGCGGTACTGCCGCCGCCTCAGTCAAACATCGTGCTGACCATTGTCGACGCCTCCTGCGCCAGCGGTACTACCGCCGTGAATGGGCTCCCGATGCCCGTTTGGGCGGTACTGCGTAGCGGTACTGTCGCCTGGCCTTTCGCTCAAGGAAGCCAGCGGTACTACCGCCCGGAGGGGCGGTACTACCGCTTCCTGACAGAGACATCTTCTTTTCTTCCTTTTCTCGATGCGAATTCAACGGAGATGTTTGTAAAACCTGTTCATTAAACAACAAGTTAGGGGCACATGTTGTATTGTCAACGTCACCAAAACATGAGCAAGAGCAAAATATGCTCTTTCAATCTCCCCCTTTTTGGTGGATGATGACAATACAACAATTTGCCACAAACAATTTGCAAAATTTAGACGGAGCTCCCCCTAGATGTGTGCATATTCAAGGATAGCTTTTGAATGCTCAAATGCACAACAAATAGGATCAACACTTCCCCTAGATTTTACAAATCGTGGAAGATAATATAGAGCGTAAAGCAACAACTTGCACAACATAAGAAATATAAGCATGGGAATAAAAGTCTAAAGTTCAACATGTCTTACACCATGCATAACAAACGAGGTTCACAACTTAAAACAACAAACCAAGTTCACAAGCCATAAAAATCAACCAAAAAGCACAAAGCTTGTGACTTCCCATGCAAAACCTTCGAAAGCCTAATAGATGTTTCTCCCCCTTTGGCATCAAGACACCAAAAAGGAGAGAAACCGATGCTAGCATCCCAAGGTCACTCGTTGCTTGAGGGGCAAGGGCGACGACGAGAGGACACTTCTTCTTCATCATCTTCATAGTCCGACCAAGTGAAGATTTCTCCCTTGGAGTCCTTGGCTTGCCACTCTTCATAGGTTGGAATGTTCTTTTCCGAGCCAGAAGCCACTTGTTCACCTTGGTCACGACGACGAAGAATGTCGTGTTGACGAGCAAGCTTCTCTTTCTCTTCATGTTCCCAAGCGTGCTTCTCAAGAGCCTTGGTCACACTGAAAACTTTCTTCATTTGGCGAGCCATCCACGTGAACCCACTTTCCTTGGGAGCCCGAGAGGGGCCTTCATCACCTACAACTTCCTTGGCCTTGCCTCTAGCAGTCTTGGTACCCTTGGCCTTCTCGCTATGATCCTTGACACGGAGTTGCTTGGGCTTGTGGATGATCCAAGTGTTGGGGTCACTAAGCCCCGCCGCGGGATATTCCTTGGCCCACTTCTAAATGATAATCTTCATGATGAGGGGCCCAAAGCAAGCATTCTTCTTGAACATTGTGACATTCCACATCTCATTCCAAAGGTAATCCATAACATCCAGTTTCTTCCCTTTGGTTCTCATTTGATGAGTCATCACCAACAAGGTAACGATGTAGCTGTGAATTTGATCCAAATTGCCAACCTTGGGGTGATGGTTGCCCGGTAAATGCGATGCATGATCTCATATGGAGGATAGAGACCCTCCGAGTTGCCAATAGTGTATCTCTTCCAAAAGTAGAGTGGAGCGAGGTCATCCTTGGGCAAGGGCTTTGGATTAACATGAACCGGAAGTACTTGTCTTCGGGAGCATCGGTCCAATGGGGACCAAAATCTTCATACCAAGCATAGTACCAATATCACTCCAAAGAGCGGTAAGTTTTTTGTCTCTAGACATCCAAGTGATGTACCTTGGCTCCTTGGTGCCAAAATAGACGGTGGCAAGGAATTGGCAAACAAGAGCTTCATCATAATTTTGTTGAAGGGAGATGAAAGGAATGATCCCAAACTCATGGCACATAGACAAGGCTTCTCCAAAGTATTCCGGCTTTCTCTCCATGTGGGGGATATCAATGTACCGCTGTTCTAGCACATTGTCATTTGGCTTCCGATAAAGGATCTCATTGTAGCACTCCTCTTGAAAACGAGTATAGAAGAAAGGATTTTTGCCCCGAAACTGAGGTGTCAAATTCATCCTATCAACGGCATATGGATCTCTGTTCCTCAAGGATGTATAATCTTTGTCAGACATTTCACTAGCTGTCAAGTTCTTGTTCTTGGTGCAGGTTTCTTCTTGAAATTATATTTCTGCCTATGGTAACAACGGGATCGAACTCCTCTTCCATCTCATCACATCGTTGCTTCATGCCCCGAGCATCGAAACCACTAGAACCAGTAACACCTGTGAAGAAGAAATGGATAGGGAAAGCATGGAGATGAGTAATGCACAAATATTTCATGAATAGGAGACCAAGAACAGATGTACACAAATTGGAGAAGGCAATTTATAGGTGAGAGTACCACATCTAGTAGGGTTGGATTTGACAAAGGATGGTGAACTAATTCAAGAAAGAACTCGAAGAACATCCATGGTCACATCCAACAGATCTAGCCAATGATTCGTCACAAAAAATTGTACACATGGTTCTAGATAACCAAAATTACATCTCTACCGAACCAATTTGACAAGAACACCTAGATGAAAGCAATCTAGTCATCTCCATCCACCAACTAGATGAGAGAGAGGGAGAGTACTTACGTGTGCTCATGGCAAAGGATCGAGGGAGGGAGAGATGCCCGAGTCGTCCCGGGTCAGGAGTTGCAAGAACCACGGCCGGGGAGCTCGGTCCCGGCGCGGATGATGGCCGGCGGCAGCCGATCAAAGATGGAGAGGAAGGGCGGATGGGGAAAGTGGAGCAGTTTGACTTCCACCCGTCCGCCCGACCCCTTATCCATTTGTTTCCGCACGAGCGGTACTGCCGCTCGATCCAGCGGTAGTACCGCTCCCGATTCCTGCGCGGCCTAGGAAGGGGTCCCATGCGCTGGCAAGGGGCTGAGGCACCCGAGCCAGGTAGTACCGCTTCCAGGACCGGTAGTACCGGTGCCTGGGGGCAAAATGTTGTTATGGCCCTAAAAAGAAGCCGTAACAATATTTTGTCACCGGTTCCGACCGTCAACTTCACCGAGAGCACGAAATAAAAGGCATTTTTGAAAGAGGGCTTTGGGATAAGGTTGTGGCTTAGGATAGAACTTGTAACCGGAGAGAGAGAGTTTGCCCAAATTTACAAGAATCGACATGAAAGGCCAAACTTGAGCACTCTCCCAAAGCAAAAAGGTCTACACACCCAAATAAGAACCAAATAAGATCAACTCCTCATATGGAGGAGGGCGGTGGCCTAGGCCACCATGTATGAGTGTATGTGGCGTGACACCGCGAAGATATATCTTGGGTTCACTACCACTACTCGTTATTTAAGCTCACAATTCATAGCACGAATATAGAGAGGCAAATGATTTCTTGATGTCGGCATAATGGGGGGAGGGATAGTCCAATGTATTAGGACCGCACTCCCCCTATGTACATGCCTACACCTAAACACAATAATAGTCAAGACATAGGTGTGTATGAAAAATAGTAAAGGCAAGCTCCTTGAATCCACGATAGAATCTTGCTTCATCAAGAGGCTTCATGAATATATCGGCAAGTTGATCTCTTGTGGAACATGGCCTAGCTCAATATCACCTCGGGCAACATGGTCTTGAATGAAATGATGACGAATCTCAATATGCTTGGTTCTTGAATGTTGCACCAGGTTGTGGGCAATCTTGATAGCACTTTCATTGTCACATAAAAGAGGCACTTTGTCACAATTGACACCGTATTCCTTTAAAGTTTGCCTCATCCATAACAATTGGATGCATGCACTTGCGGCCGCCACATACTCGGCTTCGGCGGTGGAGAGAGATATACAATTTTACTTCTTGGAAGACCAACTCACCAAGGAACCACCAAGAAATTGGCAAGCCCCTAAAGTTGACTTCCTATCACTTGATCACCGGCCAATCCGAGTCCGTGTACCCACGAAGAGAGAAAACCTTGTCCTTGGGGTACCACAAACCAAACCTTGGGGTATGAATCAAATATCGTAGGATTCTTTTGACCGCCACCATGTGGCTTTCTTTAGGAGCGGCTTGGTACCTTGCACACACCCCTACACTCAACACAATATCGGGTCTAGATGCACAAAGATAGAGCAAAGAACCAATCATGGACGGTATACCTTTTGATCGACATTTATACCCTTTGGGTTATAGTTGTAGATGAACCTTGGTGTCCATTGGGTGCGCTTCTCCTTGACACCTATTATCAAACCTCTTGAGCATGTCTTGGATATATTTAGTTTGAGAGATGAAAGTCCCTCCCTTCAATTGCTTGATCTCAAAACCAAGGAAGAACTTTAACTCTCCCATCATGGACATCTCAAACCTATCGTCATAAGCTTCGAAAATTCATCATTGAAAGTTTTGTTAGTTGAGCCAAAGATAATATGTCCACATAGACTTGGCATATGAAAATCTCCCCTTTTACTCTCTTGGTAAAGAGAGTGGGATCGATTTGCCCAACCTCAAATCCACGGTCTACTAGAAGCTGTCTAAGGTGCTCATACCACGCACGTGGAGCTTATTTAAGTCCATAGAGCGCCTTATCGAGCTTGTAGACATGGTTAGGGAGTTTGGGATCCTCAAAACCCGGTGGTTCTTAACATATACTAATTCTTTAAGTGGACCATTTAGAAAAGCACTTTTCACATCCATTTGCTGCAAGATAAAATTATGATGAGATGCATATGCAAGGAGAATATGGATGGACTCAAGGCGAGCCACGGGAGCATAGGTTTCTCCAAAATCAATGCCTTCAACTTGAGAGTACCCTTGAGCCACCAATCTTGCCTTGTTCCTCACCACCACGCCATGTTCATCTTGCTTGTTCTTGAAAATCCATTTAGTGCCTATAACATTGCGGCACTCCTTTGGCTTCTCAACTAGCTTCCACACTTGTTGCGCTTGAAGTTATTGAGCTCTTCATGCATTGCATTCAACCAATCCGGATCTTCAATAGCTTCAAAGACTTTCTTTGGTTCAACAAAGGATATGTGCGCTTGATGTTCACTAAAGTTTGCATATTGTCTTCTAGTCACAACCTTGCTCTTCAAGTCACCAATAATATTTTCCAACAAGTGTTGTCTTCTTTCCATGGTCTTGACATTTCTTGCATGACAACGGGTGTCGATATCCTCACGGGAGCTAGGAGGTATCTCTTGATCATCTCTATCATTTGTGTCCCCGTCTTGACCGAAATGTTGACCTTGATC